>CM062810.1:803983231-804509114 GCA_031772625.1 Pinus tabuliformis
ATAATGATGAAAGTAAAAAGACTAATCAGCTATGGACAGCAAACAAGCTAACTCTTTAGACCAGCAAAATGCCTAACACAGGTTCAGATCTAAGAGGCCAAAGCAAGACTAGTTCACTTTCGTTATGGGAAATTGTAAATGATGTAAGAAATACAAAAGAACAAGTACAATTTCGTTATATAACAGAGGCAGAATGATGGCAAGTAAGGTTGGTTTCAGAACAGGTACAAGACTGGTAACTGGCTGCAAAATCTATAGTGAAAACAGGCAAGAAAAAGGGAGGAAACCCCAAATGCACAAGGCAAAATTGGGTCAACGCAGGTGCTGCACAGCCAGTCTGGCTCTCAGCGCAGGTAGCCCCTTTGGGACCTGTGTTGCAAAGCAGGTAGCTTGTGTACTACCTGCTTTGGAAAACGAAAGTTACGTTTTCTCAGTTTCCGGGTCACAATTTTCTCAAAAATTCACAGTTTTTGCTCAAATCAGAAGCTATCAGTCAAGCACACACTAAGGGATGACAAGGAAGATGAAAAGCTATCACTAAGAGCTTACAAGGATCCTTGTAGATCAGCTCTTCAAATCATGAACATGCTCAGAAATGAGCTAGAGTAGCTGCCCTCTACTTCGCTTTTGATATAGTCAAAAGCTTTCCGATTTGGTACTCTTTTGTTCAGGAAATGAATAGCAAAATACTACAAACAATCAAACAGATACGATCCCCAGCGGAGTCGCCAGTTTGTTGTAGGGAAAAGTATCCGATTCGGATGACCCTATCCCACTCTAAGGGTGATAGTACCTCAGCAACAACTGTAAATAAAACTACTTAAGGTTTACTTCTTTATGAAAGCAAGAGAGAATGAAGAAATGCACTAACCGTTGCCTTGCGCTTAATATTTGCTCCAATCTCTTCTCTTCGCTGCTTGCTCCTAGCTCTTTGCTCTTTTGCTGGCCCAGCTACAATGAGATCCTGCAAAATAACAAAGAAGGAAACTACAAGAAGCATGCAATCATAACTGATTCAAGGATTAGCATAAATCAAATATACAATTATCACAATACATCATTGAAACAAGTGCATATAGAAGAACCTCAATAGCTTTTATTAATGGAAGAAGTAAAGTTTTGAGAGTGTTACAACCATTGAAGGCCCCAATCTAGCAACACCTCCCAGCAGAAAGAATTTCTCCTCTTCACCTCCTTCAAGCAATCACCCAATAGTTCTATAGTGAAACCAACAGCATATCATTACTTTGCACAAAATTCCAGCCTCCTGAGCTCATAGGAGAGAGCTCAATATATAGATGAATTGAGAAAGGATGAGTCAGCTTGCAACTGATGTGTAGCTGCCTTGTGTCCTCTCTCTCTTCAGTTGATCTTCAGTTCTTGAGTCCACTTGGAGAACCTTGCTTCCACTTGGAGAAACAGAGCCTCTGACTCATCACAAGGCGAAATCCCTGATCCAAGTGTCATTTTTGGAAGATTCCAGAGCAATGACTCAGTGTGCCACTTGTCCCATCTCGCTCAGCGTAGGTGGTCTTTGTTCTACCTGCTTTGCAACGCAGGTACACCATGGAGGAGTTGAGTTTCAGCGCAGAAGCCTAGTGGAGCACCTGCTTTGATTTCAGGATTGCTTGTTTTTGAGTGTTTTCAGGTGGAGAACTGATCTGAGAGCTGTTGGTTTGCTGATCTTGTTCCTCTAGGGGTAGGAACATCATGTTTAGGGACTTTGGATCCCTTGGATTATTGACAATTCATGCCTGATGCTGCAAGGCACAAAATTGTCTATAACATTATGGCTATCACTAAATATGGTAAAGTGGTCTTTCTATTTATGATTCAGTTAAGATTCTAGATAACGTTTCTTTTCTAAACCCTGTTTTTCGTAAAATTATTGGTTATCAACTGTATCTTTCACTATTGATTGTTGGGTGTGGAGCCTGATTATCTTCCTGATTATGAGGTCTTTGTTTCAGTTGTATTTATACCTTAGGAAGGTTGTGCACCCCTCCATGCAAGGGGGTGTTGGGGCAGCATCCCCGAAGCTAAAAATATATTAAAATTTGCCTTGTAAAATATTTTAATTTCGTAGTCAATCTAGATCGTTCATTAGGTGGTTGATCTGACAATAGAAATTATATTAATTTAGGGTTTTTCTCCCTAGAAAGAAACCCTCAGTTTATATGAGGGAATTGTATTGTAGTTGTGGATTATTATTCTATGTGTGTGAGAGAGAAGAGGTTATGTGAGAGCGAAGAAATTACAGTGGATTTGTTGTAGGTTGTGTCTCTTCATTTTGTTGTATAATATAAAAGAAAGGATTGCTTATTTCTCTGTGGACGTAGCCCAAATTGGTTGAACTGCGTATATTTGTAGCTCTTGTTTTATGCTTTTTTGTATTTTTGTTTCCACAATATTTATGTGTTTCATTGCTTTGCAATATATAATTTTCTAACATTAACACATTTTTCAAACTAATTAGTACTAACGGGTACAATCATAAACATATGTAAATTAATACTATAAAATTATTGAAGATATGCATGTCTTTGGGTAATTTTCCTTATTGAACTTTCCTTGTTTGAATCCTGCAATTGATTATTGTCTAACTATTCTTCATTTGATTTCAAGTTTTTTATCATTTGAACAAAAAGAAAATAGGTTAAATTAAATGAGAAAATTGATTACAAATGGGGAAAACATCAGCCTCTTTACTAGAATTTTGATTTTCTACCACTTTGAACTATGTATTCATCATTTCATTTTCATGGAAGGCTACCCGTCTCTATTTCTAATGGAGAATAAACTTAGAAAGCTAAATTATGTAGATTTTTAAATATGTATGATTATGAAATTTGCTAAGAGATGAGAAATAATTCCGTTGGACTAGACCTCTCTTCTACTTCTAAATTTCCATAATAAGCCTTAGCTATATGTGTTGTAAATGCCTTATGGTTGTAATATTCCCATAGGAACCCTAAAGTTTGCTAGTTCTCATTCATGGAAATTTTTGTCTGTGTAGTTTCCAAAAGATAGTTCCTTTGAATGCTGGTAATATTTCTAGTGCTGAGGATAATAACTTCGTATCCAAGTGGGAAGATATCATTCATAGAATATTGAATAGGACACACCAAGCTAAATCAAAGTGTAAATGTTATAGTGCTCCTCCTTCGCCATCGAGGGTCAAGGCATCTGATGCTTCTGACACCATTGTAGATGAAATGCTATCTCCTGAAAAAGATGCGACTAACAATGAAGATGTTAATTTGTTTTCTGAAAGAATTGGAAAATATACCATTAGAGATTGGTAAATTCCAGTAATCTATATAATTTCAAGAGAGTCTGCAACTTCTCAGGGAGAGAAGGATCAACCCTGGCAGAAGAGTTAATTGATTCAACAATACAATATTTAAAATTCGGTTTCAATTTAAATAGGAGCTACAATAGTTCTGGAAGAATTGGAATGAAATGGTTGGAGCCTTTGTAGGATGTCTCGGATTTTAAAATGGATAGTTGGATTTATGAACATTAACTATACTACATAGGGCTTAACTATAATAATTGGTTCACTTGTTCCAATTATCATTATGGTTAGGATGGTGTTCATGCACAGTTGGATTGTATTAACTATATTGTTAGTTATTTAATCAAGGAAATATATTATCATTGTCTACTTTCTGATTTTGCTTGTATGCAATGAATTCCCTTATAACCTTCATTTCATGCTACCAGGTCTAGTAATTTCCATCCCATGTTCCAGTTATCATCGATGACCAAATCTAGTGCATAGATTTTGAGACTCTTAGATATAAGGACACACAAAACCCTGAGAATCGAACCTAAACCAATGGTGATAAAATCCAACCACCTGAATCCATCCAACCAAGGAATCCTTTATAGAGGTAGATCCATGCCCACATGGCCTTCACTATTTGATAAGAAAACCCTGATATCCCATGCCACAGTCACAAGATCCAAGCTCCCCTCCAACCCTGCAGTACTCTTTAAAATGACACAGCCCGAGATGGAAAAAATCTTCTTTCCCTAAAAGGAAATTTTTCTTGACCAATTTTTTTTTTCTTTCATAGCAGAAGATACAATGATACACCATATGGTGTTAAGTATGTGATACTTCAACCTATGCATGACAATGAATGTCCTTGTTAATTACTCTTCCCTACAAGTCTCTGTGTCAGTGTCATGGCATGGTTGTAAATTATATAGGACAACTATACATCTTCATCATCTCAAAAACCCAGTGGAGCTTATCCATCCAGTATTTGTGACAGCAAAACAATATTAGTGGATGAAATGTGAACATTTGTTGAGCACAACCAACACTCGCCATCTTTTCCAATATGACTAAGGCTGCATTGACATGGTTCTCTTTGCAAAGAGAAGCAACAAATGTTTCATAAGCATGTCTCCTGGAAAAATTCTCTAGTCTCTCAACCATTTCCATGATTTCATTTAGAAAATTGGGATCATCATTACTTAGTAGAAAATGATAATGTCTTGTTAGAATTACTGCAACATTTGGCGAATCTCTTTGACAAGATCCTCTGGAGTGTTTCAAAGTCCCTAGAACATTAACAAGCTTGTCACAAGTTGAAGTGTTATGTCGAAACCCTAGTTGTGCTTTCACCCATTGGAAAATCTCAAAGCCAAACTAAGGGAACTCATAGTATATAATACTTCCTTTAACATTTGTGGAGTTACTTGAACACCCAATTTAGTAAGGGTTTCTTCCATGTCCACATTTCCCTTTTCAAGGATTTTCCATATT
Source organism: Pinus tabuliformis (assembly GCA_031772625.1). NCBI lineage: Eukaryota > Viridiplantae > Streptophyta > Pinopsida > Pinales > Pinaceae > Pinus > Pinus tabuliformis. Next base: position 803,988,012 of record CM062810.1, read on the forward strand.
TCCCTTATGACATCCACTACCTTCCATTGTTTTCTTGTTGGGGTTTCATCAATAATGTTAAACTAGTGTGAAGTATCTTCTCCTTTTCACTACTTTAGGTTTGTGATTTAGGGTTTTCATCGTGCCTTAAGACTACTAATTTTCCTCGAGAATTTCATGGGTGGTGGATGCATTTGTTGGGTAAAATTTATGGCTCAACTAAGTTCTTGGAAACAAAGAAATCTCTTACCATCTTGGAAGGTTTTGAGTCTAGATTTTGTTTCCATTCTAGTGATGCGTAGCTCCATTGTCAATTGTGTGACTAGATTGTTGAAATTGCTTGTCAGGCAGAGACCAGTCATGCACGACACGCACCTGCCTTTTAGGTGTAGAATAGTGAAGAGGGGAATTAATTAATATGGAGCATGTTCAGCGCCCAACGTGCCTTGACAGATCCAATGGTGGAAAACAAAAGTAATAATGACAATTGTTTGGTCGAACCAATGGTTGAAAACGAAAGGGTAGACAATTGTCGGCGGTGAACATATTAAAAAAGAAACACCTTCAGTGTAAAATAACTATATATATATATATATATATATATATATATATATATATGAAAATGAAACTAATGATTAATATATGTATTAAAATAATTTATTAAAATTGTATAAGTTAAATAATGAAATAAAATTATGATGAAAACTTAAATATGTTGAAATTGTAAAAATAATGTAGATGAGTTTTTTTTATGAAATATTTAAATTATAGATATATTTAATATAATTTATTTCAATCAAATTTCTAAAAGCATTAATTTCTATCATTGATTAATCTATAAGAAATTTTAAAAATATATAAAATTTTACTTCTAAATTATTACATTGTAATATATTGAAGATAAAAGATGTTATGTTAGATATGAGACTTTTGTGATCCATATTGTAGATAAATGTCTTTCAGATTAATCACATCATTAGGATTTGTCGACGTTTCGAACCAACTAATGTGGTCCATCACTTTGTCCTGAGGATGAACCACATTAGTTGTTTTGAAATGTCGACCAAATCCTAATGATGTGATTAATCCGAAAGACATTTATCTATAAAAGATGTTAAGCGAGAGTTTCATTGACTAGACAGCTAAAAGACAATTATTCCTCTCACTAGAGATAAATTATCTCAGTTAGGGAAAAGGGAGCCAAGAAGGTGAGAAGGAAAAATCTTGAGGTGACTTAAAGGCTTGGAAATTTGTTGGAGGAGGCCCAAGGGAGGAAATAGAAATGATTACTCAGATTGGAAGTTGTTAAGGAAGGGAAGGACACTGCCAGAAAAAGGGATTCTTGAGCTGGTTTTCCATTGGAATTTCTTGTTAGACCTATAAGGTCTGTGACAAATTGAGACAGATCTAGTGTGTTTAGATAGCTCTAGGTGGACCTATTCTTGTCCCTATCAAAAGAACTGTTTTGGAAGTGAATTGGCTCGGGAGAGTGCTCGTAAAGGTTACCTAAACTCATTGGCTGGGTGGAGCAGTATTTTCTCCTCAGTGCTTGTGTGGTAGCCTAACTGATTTGAAAACAGATAAGTCATTTTGCTACTGTCTTATGTTTTCGTTAAATGCAAATGGTATTGCTTTGAATTTTTTATATTTATGATGGAAGACAAAGATATGTTATGGATGATTTTTAATCATAAATAAAGAAATGTTTCAATCTTGTCTTTTTATATACCATATAAGTTATAGAGGCATCATTCTCTAACTTATTATCATAATGTAGAGACATCAATGATCTAATCCCTCTATGTTAAATCAAGTATAGTTTGAGAATAATTAGTTGGACATCATACAAGTTGTGTCTCATTCTTTCCGCTACTTCAAGGGGAAAGAAAACCATATCAATTTTATTTGGAATTCCCTAGACATAAAATTTTGGTGGTGATAAGCAGTAAGCGACAAGTAAGTGTTAAAGGAGGTCATCTCAAGATGTATTCTTTCCATCTAGGGTTGATATCATTCCACTCCAAGAATAATCATTATTGCACATTCACACCCCACCTTAGCACATTCCCACTTCACCTTAGTACCATTATAGAAGTGATAAATTGTAACTCGATGCTTTCCTTGGTAGAAACACATCCCATATATATATATATATATATATATATATATTATATTTTAAACCACTAGAGAGTGTACACTATTTAATTGTAACGAGCAAATTTATTGGGAAATAAAATGCATGATTATGATTAAATTTATGCAGGCATAAGAATGACAGTCAAACTATAGTCATTAAGTGATTTTTTTAGCAAAAATCTGATAGTAGAACTTGTAACTCTATGTCATAAATATCACTACTCTCATCATTACTATTATTGGGCCAAGAGGCTCATTCTATAGCCTAGTATGAGGGAAATGTGTAATTTCATTTGTGCTCAACATGAAGTTGACGTGTGTCCCTCTTAAAATAAAAATAAAATATTCTCTAATAGAAAAGTAATGTCAGCCGTAATAAAAAATAAAAATGAACATGCTATGCATGTTTAGGTAGTTTTCCATATGACATAATATAATTTCATGTTAACTAGTTTATTTTAATATCAACTTTAAAGAAAACATAAACATATATGTATATATTTGAATCAAAATAAAATATTTCAATGTGAAAAGAGAAAAAGTAATTCAAAGCAATATTGAAATGTGTTTAAAATTATATTAATAAAAATAATATGTTTAACTTATATGTATAATTATAAAAACCACACTATATTAAAAGAAATCTCATATTACGTGCATTCCTCATATAACTGAAAAATCATCCTTAAATTACATATTTAAATTGAAAAGTCACATTATGGAATCAAACATCTCACAACTATTAAGGAAATTTAAATTCATAAATACGAACTTTATTCATAAGACATCTCACAACTATTTTTTTTGTAAGCTTGGTAGATCCCTTTTTCTATTAATATTTCATAAAAGTAAGTTTGATTTCAACAAAACTACAGGTGGCCTCAACCTGCCTGTAGGAAACCAGATCTGTTGGCCACCTTGTTATATATCCATTTGGGCACATCAACCCCAACTTACAGATCGATATTATTAGGGCCCATCAACCCCTAATGCAGTTGTTACATGCCCTAAAGAACTTAAACATCAGAATGCCTCACTTCCCAAGAAGTTCCATCACTGAAAACATCCTGAAACTACCTCTAAGAAGATCAGCGTAGGTAGGCCTTCATTAGGGTGGAATGCAATTCAAACCCCACATTGTCAGGGTGTTATGCAGTGCACTTGGTCCCTCTTTGGCCTGCGCTGGGCGAATTTGAGCGAATTTCCATGAGGGTTTGAAAGATTCCTTATCCATTGGATGCCTCTAGAAGTTTCTCAAGTCCATCCACTCCTTTGAGTTTGTATTTGGATGAGGAAGGGAGTTAAGGAACATCAATCCCCTTATCCCTTCTTCCATGGAACTAAATTCTAAATTTGGGAGGGCATTCATTATCACCATTCATGGCATAAATTCCTTCATTCACTTATAAAAATACCACTCATCTAAGTGATCAAGGGCTGGAAATTATTGAATTGTAGGGATATGTTGTTGGTATGAGATTTGAGTTGATTGCAAGTGTTGTAATGATGTCAAGGTGTCTTGCTTATTGTGAGGAGAGGATGGGATTGAACTGGAGGAGTGATGCTGAATCAGGCAAATTGGGTTGTAACTCTTCCTTTCACTAATAAAGTATTCAAAGCTTTTTCCATATGCTTGTATTGTCTTTTGATGCTTTCATATTCTTATCATGTACTTGATTCCATGCTGTGTCTAATCAATAGATCATTATCATATGCTTTGATGGGTTCTTGTTTCTGTCTGTGTGCAGGTACTTCTCAAGTGGCTTAAGTACGGGAAGCAGAAACATAATCGGTCAAGGGAGATAAGGAACAAGTGGAAGCTACAAGTAGGTTCTATGTTCTCTTATTTTATCTATTGCTTATAGAAAAGGTAGAGAATGCTTTGTACTGTTGTTTCTAGATGAAGCTACTAGTCTAGAGGGTTAGGCGTTTATCCAAGAACACTAAAACTTCCCAAAACAAATTGGTGACTCTGCTAGGGAGCGATCATCCATCTTAGTAGCTTATCAGCCTCTTAAGACATTTCTACATACTGTACTTGTGGTTGTTGATTGAATTTCAATCTTCTTTCATTGAAAATTGAGTCAAAACTATGTCAAAATTACCTTCAGAATGGCTTACTATCACCAGCGCAGTCAAATGAAGGACACAGTGCGCTACAGTGCACTTTCCACATAGATCTAGTGTGATTCAGTGCACTGTCTCTAACTGGTACCTGCGTTGATCCCTTGAGGGTCAGTTTTTCATCTAGGAACTGAAAGTTTTTGCCAATTTTCTCTTGCTTAAATGAGTTGTTGAATGTCAATGATGTTTTGTCTCTGAAAATAGTTTTTCATCTCCTTAATTTTGCCCTACTTATACTAGGATTGATAAATGTTTCTTATGTATTTACTTTTCCATTTTCAATCTATAGTCGAAAGTTAGTTTTTGATCGATTGATCTTTAGCGAAAGAAAGTGTCGTAAAATCGTCTTTTCCTTCGAAAGTTGAATTGTTGTAAAATCTTCATTCATGAAAGATCGATTGATTGATATGTGCATATGATTAGTATTTTCATTGAAAGTGTCATAATTCCTCATTTCTTTGAAAACAAAAGTGTTGTAGAGTCTTTCTTTCCTTGAAAAGAAATTGTCGCAAAATCGTCATTTTTATGAAAAGAGTTTGCTGATTGTTTGTACATTAGTTTTCCTTTTTGAATCATTCACATTAAGGGAAATTGAAAAGAAATACATGCATCTTGCATCGAAAAGAGTTTGTGTGTGCTGAAATGAATAGTGTAGGGAATTTTCATTTAGATTGTGTTCTTTGCTCTTTGGTCAAAAGAAATCTGATTGCTCTATCCCTACTAGCTAAGGATTTTCATTGTTAAATTGAATGGAAAGAATGCTTATCATATTAGTTTCATTTTAGGAATTGAAAACATACATCACGTGGTGAACCTTGAAAGGCAAATTCTAAAGAAGATAACCTTAAAATCAATCTGAATTTACCTAATGGAGCATTGTCACCTAACGAAAAACATTTAGAGGTCTAGGCTAGAGACGTGTTTCGGCGTCATAAAACAAAGTAGTTGTCTATAACTTGTCTGCAATACATCCCGAGTGTGATACCTCATTCCAGTACATGAGTATATCGTAGCTTGTCCACGCACCTTTGGGTATATAGGGTGGTGTTACAGTACGTAAAGTATATGGGAATGCTCTCACTGGCGGTTTTGCATTAGACAACGCTTATACGAATTGGGCCTCCACATACTTTCGAGTATATATGGGAGGACATCTCTAGGTTGCTATCCATCCTTAACTAACCAAGTCGGCCGCCTTGTAAACTGTGATACACTGAACACAACGTTTGGGGAGATTGCCTCCCTGTACTTCTTGGTTTTCCAGGAGGTATTCTACAGTTCACAATTGCTTGGTAAACCTTTTGCCTGGATTATCCCTCTTTTGTTTTGTTATGTTACTTTGATTAAAATAAAATTAATTAACCGCAGATAACATCCTCCTCGCTCGCTCCTTAGTTGATCTTAGGTTGAAACATATGGCGACAAATTCGGAGTCCATCGATCAAGGAATTCCATTTGATGGGAATCCTATTCCTTTTCCTCCATTTGGAAATATTGGTGCTCCATTTATGGATACATTGTCCCTTTCGGGATTTACCATTGGCTTGCTAGTATGGTTGTTTTCAACCTCCTTGGTTCAAAATTTCGTGATTTCTCCACAATCGAGTACATCTCCAATTGGACAAAATCAGCCTTTGAAATTGTCCTGATAACATCCTCCTCGCTCGCTCCTTAGTTGATCTTAGGTTGAAACATATGGTGACAAATTCAGAGTCCATCGATCAAGGAATTCCATTTGATGGGAATCCTATTCCTTTTCCTCCATTTGGAAATATTGGTGCTCCATTTATGGCTACATTGTCCCTTTCGGGATTTACCATTGGCTTGCCAGTATGGTTGTTTTCAACCTCCTTGGTTCAAAATTTCGTGATTTCTCCACAATCGAGTACATCTCCAACTGGACAAAATCAGACTTTGAAATTGTCCTGATATTCCTCAGATCTTAGAAAGATGGTCTTCTCGTTCACATCATCCCATGTCATCAACTTCTGGAGATCATGTTGGTGACACACCATCAACTAGTGGTAGTAAAGATCATGGAAAGAAGGGAAAAGCTAAGTTTCCCTGTAGGTTATGTGAAGGGAATCACCCCATTCACCTTTATCCCTATTTGGATGAAGCCAAAAAAGTGTTGGATAACCGTCTTGCTTCACCGCAACGACTTCCATCTAGTTACAAGAAACTCTCCCTAAATCCTTCACTAGTTTATGAATTGACTGACCGAAATCAACCGTTGGTCAAACCCACTCTCTCTGAAAGTGAATCCTATAAGTCTATACCCAACCCAAATCAACAGGTCGAGGTAACAATTGACCTGATTTCACCTTCAGCTAATTGCACCATTCCCGAAGAGAGTGAATATGATACCACTTGGATTCTTTTCATTTCTTTAGATTCAAATGAGCTTGGGGGCAATCCTCCCATTCCATCAAGACAGGAGGAAAATCCTCCCATTCTTGTAACTCAAGGGTTAACTCTCCCATTTCTACGGTACCCCCTCCAAGTAGTCTGGTCACTTCCTTTGATTGGAATTGACTGGCAGGATTCCACCTTCCTTCTTATGTGCCTTTTCAAATCATAGTACAAGTTTGTAATATGATTGTATCGGGCACTATTATAGATGAAGATGCATCAGTGAGTATCCTTTCCTCAACTGCTTGGAAAGCGCTCGGTTCGCCGCCACTTGTGCCTGTTATCCAGAATCTATTGGCATTTAATAGAGGAACTAGTCGACCATTAGGGATCCTCCCTTAGTTACCTATTACTTTGGGAGGAAAAATCGTTTATCTAAACATGGTGGTAGTCCCGGGACCTTTAGATTACAATTTACTTCTTGGGCGCGACTATGTTTATGGCAAGGGAGCTATTGTTTCCACACTCTTTCAAGTGATGTGTTTCTCGCATGAAGGCATAATTGTCACTGTTGCCCATCTTTCATTTCCCGGTCCAAATATAGCTCCTAGTCTACCATCATCCCTAAATGGTTCTTTTGTACCAATGGTATCATCCCCGCCACAGGTTAATTATGTGGCAAATTGTTCCATACCTACATCAATTGACGATCAATTCAGTGATGTTGTACACCATGTACTGGGGGCATTGGAACAGATCTCTCCTTCATGACCTTTTATGAGTTGTGATTGAATCTGAGTATAGTTATTTTACTGTGTCAACCTCGTTAAAAAATGAAACAGGCTCCAAGGATAGTTCATTGTCTTGTGTCAACCTTGTTAAAAAATGAAACAAAGGTCTTTGAGGATAATTCTTTTATTGTGTCAACCTCAGTAAAAAATGAAACAGGTCCGAGGATAGTTCGTTTTCTTGTGTCAACCTCGTTAAAAAATGAAACAAGGGTTTATGAGTATAGTTCCTGGTCTTGTGTCAACCTTGTTAACAAATGAAACAAGGAGTATGAGGATAGTTCTTGGTCTTGTGTCAACCTCGTTAAAAAATGAAACAAGTAATATGAGGATAGTTCTTTTACTTTGTCAACCTCATTAAAAAATGAAACAGATCCCATGAGGATAGTTCCTGGTCTTGTGTCAACCTCGTTAAAAAATGAACTAAGGAATTTGAGCAGAGTTCCTTGTCTTGTGTCAAGCTCATTAAAAAATGAAACAAGGTCCCAAGTTCCAAGTCAAGTCTTTGAGTAGATCTTGTAAAATCCCAGTCGAGTCTTTCACTTGATCTCGTAAAGAACCTTCATTCCATCCACCTAATAGCCATGAGTATTCTACTTAGATGAATGTAATGAAGCTTAGGGGGCATGCACCTAGTGGTAAAGTTAAGTTTCCCTGTAGGTTATGTGAAGGGAATCACCCCATTCACCTTTGTCCCTATCTAGACGAAGCCAAAAAGGTTTTGGATAACCATCCTGCTTCATCGTAGTGACTTCCATCTGGTTACAGGAAACTCTCCTTTCATCATGCTAGGGGCATGTAAACCAATCTCAAGCATAGTTTTTCGTTCAAGCTTGTGTAAACATGAAACTAAACCCAAGCATAATGGTTCAAGATTGTCTAAAAATGAACCCATTACCATTTTTAACCCTCGTGATTGCCATTCTATCAGCTTCTTTCGTCATATGAGCCTTGGTTGTTTTCATCCCATCGCCACCATCCCTTTGGCTGATCATACGCTTTCACTTGGTTGTTCTACCTTTTTTTGAGGAACAGGTGCAATGATTGGTTTTATTAGCCAACCTCTTCACATAAATCAACATGTTTTGAGAAGTTCCAACATCACCGGAACTAGTTGCTACCCTAGACACCACTCGTTCCTCAAAATTTTAGGAATTTATAGGGTAAGTTCCTCAGACAGAACACCAAAAGGACACCGCTCACAACCAGATCGCATATCAATACACCAGTATTTTGACGTGGTTAAAACCCTCAAAGAGGGAAACAGTCCACGGCCTGAGCCAACGCAGCCACTTCAGGCAATTTATTAATAAAAGAATGAAAATTTACATATGTTTCTCTCATGCACGGATTACCCTACAAATGACCCTCCATGCGCTTTAAATAGAATTCATGGACCAATCGGGTGTCAAGCCACGGATCAAGTGTCGGTAATACCGAGGAGAGAATGAACCGTCGGATCACTACATATCGTGACCGTCGGATTGTAAGTTACAAAATGTACAATGGTAAAGAAACACACTTTACCTAACTCTTAACCTAACTCTACACTAGACCAAGTTGTACTTAACTATTTCCTATGTGTCAGAATATCCTAACATCCCCCCTTAAGAACAACTTGGGATAGGATTGAAGGATTTACAAATATGACACAATAGGAGAAGGAAGGAGGCACTAGAGCCTATCCCCCCTTAGTGACAACTTCCTGAACTCCAACCAGAAATCGAAGTTTAGTGAACTTCGCCTCTGTGAGAGCCTTTGTAAAGATGTCTGCCACTTGATCATCTGTTGAACAATATTGCACTTCAAGAACATGGTCATGAATGAGCTTTCTGATGAAGTGCATGTGCAGTTCAATTTGTTTGTTGCGCTGATTTTGGACTGGATCTTTGCATAGTTGAATGGCACTTTGATTATCACACCAAAGTGTAGTCGGATGTTGCTGTTGAAAGCCAAACTCTGACAGGATCTGATGAAGCCACAAGGCTTCCTTACTAGCTTCTACGGCACCACGATACTCTGCTTCTGCTGATGAAAGAGAAATGGCAGCTTGTTTCTTACAAGCCCATGTAATAGGTCCTGAACCAAGAGTGAACACATAACCGGCAGTAGACTTCCGATCATCAGGGTCACCAGCCCAATTGGAATCAGTGAAACCAACCAATGGAGGAGCTGCTTCGGCACTGTAATGAATCCCAAACTGAACTGTACCTCGAACATAACGAAGTATTCTTTTAACTGCTTTCCAATGACTTTCACGGGGGTTTTGCATGAACCGAGCAACAAGGCCAACAACAAAGGAAAGGTCAGGACGAGTATGGGTTAGATACAAAAGTTTTCCTACAAGTTGATGGTATAAGGTAGCATCAACTTCAGGAGAATTACAAGTGACTAAAAGTTTGACTCCAGACTGAAAGGGAGAAGGGGCTGGCTTACAGTCTTCCATGTGAAAACGATGTAGAATATCACAAGCATACTTGGACTGGGAAGGGGAAATACCCTTCTTGGATTGCAAGACTTGAAGACCGAGAAAATAGTGTAAGTGTCCTAAGTCTGTCATTTCAAATTTCCTTTTAAGGCTAGACTTCACATGGTTTATAAGGTTGGGATCACTACCAGTAAGGATAAGATCATCAACATAAAGAACAAGGATGATAAGAGAGTTGCCCACTTTCATGGTGTAGACAGTATTGTCAGAATGACACCTAGAAAAGCCAGATTCTAAAAGAAAGCTATTCATTTTGGCATACCAAGCCCGAGGAGCTTGTTTGAGACCATAAAGGGATTTCTTAAGTCGACATACAAGGCTGGAGTCTGTTTGTATGAAGCTAATGGGTTGTTCCATATAGATTTCTTCATGCAAGTCTCCATGCAAGAAGGCAGATTTAACATCCATCTAATGGACTTCCCATTTGAAAGAGGCAGCAAGGGAAAGAACAAGGCAGATAGAGTTCATTTTGGCAACAGGGGATAAGCTTTCAGTGTAGTCAATGCCTTCAACCTGTGAAAAACCCTTAGCAACAAGATGAGCTTTATGTTTATCAACTTTCCCATCTGGTCCATACTTGGTTCTGTAAACCCATTTGCATCTAACAAGTTTTCGTCCCTTTGGTAGAGGAACAAGATCCCATGTATCATTTGCCATCAATGAATGATATTCTTCATTCATAACTGCTTCCCAATCTGGATGGCCTGAAGCTTCTGCAAAGGTGTCAGGATCATAATTTGCTGGAGCTTGAGCCAGTAAAGAAGAGGCTCTCTCGAACTGAGAACGTGTACGTCGCTGATCTGTAGGATCACCGGCAAGATCACCTGCTGCATCTCGAGTAGCACGAACCCATTTTGGAAGCTCAGGAGCTGAAGGAGGATCCTGAGATGATGGGAGAGGATTTTCATCCTCACTTTCATCATCTGAAGAAGAAATGTTTTCAAAGGTAGAAGAGATAGGGAGAGGTGGCACATCCGCTGGACTAGGCTCACAGGCCGATATATTTTCATCAAATTTTACATCTCTTCTAATGATAACATTTTTGGACTTAAATGGAATAAGTCTATAGCCTTTGACATCTTCAGAATATCCAACAAAAGTACATTTTTCACTCTTAGGTTCTAAAGCTTTATGCTTTTCATCTGGAATATGGGCCCATGCTTCACTTCCAAAAACACGAAAGTGAATTGCATCTGGTTTGATTGAGCTCCATGCCTCTTCTGGAGTGATATTCTTTAAAGCCTTAGTAGGAGTGAGATTTATTATGTAATTTGCACAATTAATTGCTTCTGCCCAAAAACTAAGACCAAGTCCTTTAGATTGTAGCATACAATTAGCCATTTCCTTTAAGGTGCGATTCTTCCTTTCAGCTACACCATTTTGTTGTGGAGTATATGGAACAGTATGTTGCATTTGAATTCCATTCTCAGTGCAATAGTTGATGAATGTGTTTTTAACATATTCTCCACCATTATCAGATCTTAACTTAAGAATTTGATGTCCAGATTGTTTTTCAACAAAGGCCTTGAAGGCCAAAAAAGTGTTAAATACTTCACTCTTGAGTTTTAAGAAGTATACCCAAGTGCGTCTGGAGAAATCATCAATGAAAGTTAAGAAATACTTGCAGCCAGAGAATGACACAACTAGAAGTGGACCACATAAATCACTATGCGCAAGCTGTAAAGGGGTTGAGGCGTGCCAAGAGGCACGTTTTTCAAAACTGTCCCGATGATGTTTTCTGAGTACACATCCGGAACAAACATCATCTCTGCAAGATACCATAGGAAGACCTGTCACCATATTTTCTTTACATAGATGCTGAAGGGAGCGATAGTTTAAGTGACCAAATCGCTCATGCCAAAGTTTGCTCACTTCATCGTTATGAGAAACAAATACTGAGAAGATTTGATGACCCAAAGTTGTGAAACTTATACAACCTTGTAAAATCATCAGCAATGCCAGTAGCCAAAATATGTTTAGGATCTCTTAAGTCCTTGATTACAACATCATGAGGTGAAAATTCAATGATTTTACCTTCACCTGAATGAGTTATCTGATATACAGATAGAAGGTTGCAGGATAAGGTTAGAACACATAATACATCATTAAACTGACCATTGTCTAGATGAACAGTTCCAGTCCCTACAACATTAAGAGATCTATCATCACCAACATATATATTTTTGGTGTTACAATCATTTAAAGAAGAAAACATGGCTTTGTTTTTGGCCATGTGATAAGAAGCTCCAGAATCAATGATCCACTCATGAGAATGAGAAGAAGAAGATACATTTAATGCATAGCCAGACCGAGATGCTTGACAACCACATGCAGAAAGTGCCATTCCTGAAGATGAAGTTGAAGTTGAAGATTGCCCCAAATGGATGTTATGCTTCTTCATTTCTGCTTCCAAGGCTTCCATCTTCTTAAAGCATTTTGATTCTAAGTGGCCATCTCGATTACAAAAATTTCAATGTCTATCAGTCTTCTTCCCTTTGTTTTTATTTGTCTTATCATTTTGTTGAAATGATTTTTCATTTTGGGGCTGAAATTTCTTAGAACCCTTGTTTGGTTTAGGACCATTCTTTTTAGGATATGACTTCTTAGGATTCTTTGAATTTGGTTGCTGCTGGGCGGCTAACGCTTTCTTGGAAGAGTTTCCAAGATTAAGAAGACCAAGGTGTAAGAGTTTTTCTTGTTCTCTTATTAAAGTATCACAAAAAGAGTCAAAGGAAGGGGACTTGTAGTCTGTTCCTTGAGAAATGAAGACTTCTCTTGTAGAATGGAAGGTGGAAACAAACACAGAGTAGGTTGGTCCCAACTTTGTAAGAATGGAATAGATAAGGTTACTATCTTCTTTCTTAACTTTAACACCTTCCAAAAGATATCTAAGGGTCTTGAACTTGGACAAGAAATCTTCAATGCAAGAAAAATTATTAGGGTCCAATGTAAGCAACTCATTTTCAAGTTGATGGGCTCTAATTTCATTTTTAATCCCAAAAACTTTATTGATTTGTTTCATTGCTTCATCAGGAGTATCAATTTCTGCAATATGGAATCTAAGATCTGGAGAAATAGACATCCCTATCAATCCACGTGCTTGATCTTGCCTATTTTCCCATTTAGCAGCCTTATCTTCATCCTTCGGTTTTTTTTCTTGGCATGAGGCTATTCTGTAGAGACCTTTACTTCTAAGTAAATCCTCAATCTAAGCCAACCATTGGAAGTAGTTGGTGCTGTCAAGGGTAACTTGGTATTGACTTTCCATTTCAATGGAAAATGAAGCTAAAGATGCTGAAAATAAGTGTTCCAATGGATAGATCTCGAAAAATTAGGCTGGTTTAAAAAAAACGGCTCTGAAAACGGCTTCCGGATGAAGAAGTTATGGCTTTTTGAAAAAAAGTTGTTGAAGTTGCCGACGAAGTGCGGGAATGTGCGGAAATGAAAAAGTCCGCCCCCACAAAATGGAGACTTGAAACCAAGACCTCTACTCTCTTAAAATAGCTTTGAACCAATTGATCTATACAAAAAATTTGAGAGGAGAGAGAGAGAGGGGGGGGGGGGGGGGTGCTTTGGGTTGCGTGCTTGCTTTGAGAAAACTCTTTTTCCCTACAAAACAAAAAACACAAAACCCAACACGGACATGCAAAGAAAACGAACCTTATGGATCGAAGTTAGCTTTAGCCGAAAAACTAAATATTTTCAAAAATGAACCTTGCGGCTCAAAGTTAGCTTTTGCCGGAAACTAAATATTTTCCTCAATGTTTCTGATTTTCCGTGATCACCCTAAGGCGCAGGGAAAAGAGCATACACATGAGAAAAATCCTTCCTTTTTGTTTCTGATTTGCCCAGATCACACAGAGTCGCAGGGCAAAGAGCATACGCAGAAATGAAAGGTATAGATCCGGTAATAAAAAGGCTAAATAAACCGAAACCGAAATAAACAGAGAGAAAATAACAGTAAACTGCAAATAAACACTGTATACCTCCAGATCTTAAAAATGATGCAGCTAGGGCTACCGGAAACCTTTTCGCGTGAAACGAAAGGGGTTCCTCACTAGAACAGATGCTCCCAACACAACAGAGCAGTCCTCTTGGCCCGAAAGCAGTCAGAAACAACAGATCTAGAAAACGGCAGTTGGATGCAGTTCTACCGGCTTCAGATTTGGATCACCAACGGACGCGGCTCTCAAATAGCTCTGATACCATGTAGGAATTTACAGGGTAAGTTCCTCAGACAGAACACCAAAAGGACACCGCTCACAACCAGATCGCAGATCAATACACCAGTATTTTGACGTGGTTAAAACCCTCAAAGAGGGAAACAGTCCACGGCCTGAGCCAACGCGGCCACTTCAGGCAATTTATTAATAAAAGAATGAAAATTTACATATGTTTCTCTCATGCACGGATTACCCTACAAATGACCCGCCATGCGCTTTAAATAGAATTCATGGACCAATCGGGTGTCAAGCCACGAATCAAGTGTCGGTAATACCGATGAGAGAATGAACTGTCGGATCACTACATATCGTGACCGTCAGATTGTAAGTTACAAAATGTACAATGGTAAAGAAACACACTTTACCTAACTCTATACCTAACTCTACACTAGACCAAGTTGTACTTAACTATTTCCTATGTGTCGGAATATCCTAACAAAAATGGAGTTCTCTTTAAGCTCTTTTCAAACTCTCTAAACATGAAAATATTGTCAAGTGCTTGTCTATTCCAACTCATTAAAGGATTGGAAAACATATCACTCTTGTATTATTTTAGGATTTTTCGGGCTTGAGAGATTATTTTACGAAAAATAACTTGTGGAGTTTCCTTTTTGTCCCTTTTCAAACTCTCTAAATATGAAAAGGACCGAGTTGTCTTTGTCGTTAAACTCATTAAAAACATCAAATAGCGACAAACTTTTCCATCTAGACAAGGCCGAGTTTCACTTTCGCTAGACTCGTTAAAGCATCAAATAGCGATGGATTCGCCCAAAGGGTGAAATTATACAACAAGCATATGTTATCCTCCTCAAGCTTGATAAAAAATAAAGAGGTACTGGCCAGCAATGACTAGGGAAAATTGGAAAAATTTGAGAACACTTTACAGTAGCAAGTCACTCTTGAACATGACACTTTCACCTCATCATTGTGCCTATGTGGGTTGGGTCATTCAGCTTGATGGTTGTCACACCTTTGGTCTATCATACCATCCATTACTTTGTTGTGGGTCAATGCTACCAATTCATCTTAGTGTCGCCGACAAGTTCAAGATAATTCATTCAGTTCAAAACTTCATCCTTTGCAATACCGTAAACCTTCATTTTCATGACCTCCATTCCTGAACCTTGTGTCGTTAGTCAATTGTCATCTCCAAAATCATTTACCTCGTTTTGTGTCGTTGATGTGGGATACATCAAGGCCCTCCTGCAATGAGTCGCTTCTTGTCGAAATCAACACATTATTCAAGAAGTTGACTTAGAAACACCCCTTTAGTACCTTGAAGCTTGCATACATCAATGGCAGGTTTCTTGCTTCCGGTGATAGGTTAACATCATTGGCCTTCGACCGAAAGACTTTTTATGGTGTTCGACATCACATCATTTATTCACACCATGCGAAATTTACTATAGTACCTTGAGGGTCATTATCATTATTGGTGATTCCTCTCGTGTTTGTGGCTTACATCATTGGCTGGTAATCAAATGATGTCTTCCCATGTTCGACTTTAGAACATCTATTCACATGGTTAGACTTGTACTTGAGCGAAAGCTTGAACAATATTGAAGACCTTGGATCTAGTTTCATCCATCCGGGCTGTGATATTTTTAGGAGTACCAAATCAAATGTACAATGGCCTTACATTGATGGTCATCCATTCACGGGTCTATATCTATAGACGACTATATTTGTACATGTAATGAAAGTTTGTAATATGAGCATGGGCATGCCTTCCCTCAACTAGTTCATGAGAAAAATCAAATTATCATGATATATGTCCTGCAACCTTCCGTTTTGAAACCTCCTCTCCTCGTGATAAAACATTTCACTTGACATATATATTTGCGACTTCATGCTTTAGGGTGCAACTGTTATAGATCCTTTCGGGCACATCAACCCCAAATTACAGATCGATACTATTAGGGCCCATCAACCCCTAATGCAGTTGTTACATGCCCTAAAGAAGTTAAACATCAAAATGCCTCACTTCCCAAGAAGTTCCATCACTGAAAACATCCAGAAACTACCTCTAAGAAGATCAACGTAGGTAGGCCTTCATTAGGGTGCACTGCAATGCAAACCATACACTGTCAGGGTGCTATGCAGCGCACTTGGTCCCTCTTTGGCCTACGTTGGGTGAATTTGAGCGAATTTCTATGAGGGTTTGAAAGATTCCTTATCCATTGGATGCCTCTAGAAGTTTCTCAAGGCTATCCACTCCTTTGAGTTCATATTTGGATGAGGAAGGGAGTTAAGGAACATCAATCCCCTTATCCCTTCTTCCATGGAACTGAATTCTAAATTTGGGAGGGCATTCATTATCACCATTCATGGCATAACTTCCTTCATTCACCTATAAAAAGACCACTCCTCTAAGTGATCAAGGGCTGGAAAATATTGAATTGTAGGGAGATGCTGTTGGTATAAGATTTGAGTTGATTGCAAGTGTTGCAATGAGGTCAAAGTGTCTTGCTTATTGTGAGGAGAGGATGGGATTGAACTGGAGGAGTGATGCCGAATCAGTGAAATTGGGTTGTAACTCTTCCTTTCGCTAATAAAGTGTTCAAATATTTTTCCATATGCTCGTATTGTATTTTGATGCTTTCATATTCTTATCATGTACTTGATTCCATGCTATCTTTAATCAATAGATCATTATCATATGCTTTGATGGGTTCTTGTTTCTGTCTATGTGCAGGTACTTTTCAAGCGGTTTAAGTACGGGAATGAGCAACAGAATCAGTCAAGGGAGATAAGGAACAAGCAGAAGCTACAAGTAGGTTCTCTGTTCTCTTATTTTATCTATTGTTTATAGAAAAGGTAGAGAATGCTTTGTACTGTTGTTTCTAGACTAAGCTACTAGTCTAGAGGGTTAGGCGTTTATCCAAGAACACTAAAACTTCCCAAAACACACCTGTCTTCGTCGAACACTGTCCAAAATCTAAACATAGTTTTTATAAGCATCCATGCTACATTAGTGACTTTATCATCTATATAATTCTTGCTAAAAAATTAAATGCTAACCGTCATCAAAACAAAAATAAACTAGCTGGGTTGCTTCATTCATCTGAAGAATCAACTAGGGCTATGGATTTCACGCTTGAACCTAGAAATTCACTTCGCATCATATTATGGAGACTCTGTTCAACCCTATTTAGGAAGAGGTTGTTTTGATACAGATGCAAGATTGTATCTCCCTCTTCAGGTCCTTTAGACTTGGCTCTTCTAGTCTGTCATCTTTCGCGTCTTCTCTTTCCTTATAGGTTGTCATAGCACGGGCCAAGATGTTTTTCATGACCCAATACTGCTGGATAGTCTGGCGAAACAAAGTTTGGTGACCTCTGGTATTACCTGGATTTTTGCTGATTGTCTCCCATTCCTATGCCTGAATCTATTCATTTTCGATGTTTGCGTTTAGTTATCTTTCCCATTTAGAGATGACAACTTTCACCTCAACCGGGGTTCCTACGTAGTATGCATTAATTAGGTTCTGCATACTCTCCTTCCATGTTTTCCTGCCTCTTTTGCTCGGTCCTTTGCTGGTAGTCGGTTCCAGGCCTTTCATCTTTTTCTCTGTCTTTCCCGATCTTCTGTTTCCTTTCCTTCCCCGTTGGTTGCCTTCCTTTGCCATCCTACTCTTCTTACTCATTGGTGTGGTTCGAGTGTCGAGCCATTAGAGTCCTTTGCACCCTGGTTTTTAAACTACCTATAATGGAAACCATAAATAAAGCATTATGAACCATCATCAAATTTACCATAGTGGACTCATAATATTTTATGCTCTTTAAGTTGGTCTTGAAATTGACATCATTCCTTATGTTATTGTTTTGATACTCGGCCTAAGAATTGGCCTCAATATTTTTAGGATTCCCCACATACTTCCCCCAATCCAAATGAGACTTCTTAGGAACAAGCACTTTCATCCGCTCTGTTCCCTGATGACTGTTTTGACCCCCATATACACCCAGGTTCCATACACTCCCCTCAAGGCTTTGTAGGAGTAACAACACCATCTTCCAGGGTGATTCCCATGAGCAATTAAATTTCCCCTCTATCTGGCTCACGCAAGATTACCCTACACCTCCAACATTCTATTCTCCCGACCTTGTCACCTGGCTTCCCAGGTTTCTTTCTCTCCTGGGTTTAGCCACCCAAGAGGACAAGATAGTGCTTCTCACTTTCCCATGAGACTACAGTTCTATCCCCGGGCCACGAAGGTCCTACCCTTCGCCATTGGGTCCCCTCAAAGGAGCTGAGCCAAAGCCCAATTTGGGCATTCTCCCTTCCCCAGTTTCGGGCCCAGTTACTACACCTTCTTTTGCCTGCCTTTTCTAGGTCATGAATCGACACTGCATTAAGGAATTGCAGCCTGGCTGACAGGCCGAGGGAGGTGCCAAGGTCAGATAACACTTCAGGCCTACCGCAATTTTCCTTGAAACCTTCCCTCTCAATCCACATACCCATCCTTAACTATTTAAAGAAATTTATCCTACAAATGCAATTAAAACCGCTTAGGATGACGCTGCTGGCATCAATTGGACTCAACCTTCTTCTGTTGCTCCAGAACCTATCTACCCTGGGGAAAAAAATCAGATGTCCCAACCCCCCCTTCCCAGATGGAAAACCAGTCAATCCCACCCCAAGTTGATAGGCCAATTACCTAAGAATACCAGGAGGCCTCAGCTCTTAAATCGACAGGGAACACCATAAATATTAACCAGTGTTCTTCTTCCAGGTTCATTGCAGTGCCCCTTTCTAACTGAAGTCTTTGTGGGAGCCAATTCATATTTTCCGAACCAACACAAGTGAAGGCAGGGAGCACATACTAGGTTTTACAATAGAAAGTTGAACACTACTCGACGTCCCCCAACACTCAGCTCTTACCACCTCTAGCTACACATCTTTCCTTTTCTTTCTGCATGCAATTGCTTCTCATCCTTACCACCTTTCCATTTTTTTTCTCATCCACCTGCTTGGCATCCCTTTCAAGAAGTTGGCCATGTGATCAGCTCCACTATCCGCCGCACTTCCTCTTGCGTGAGGGTCTCAGGATGGGCATCCACTAACCTTCCCATAAATGTTGATCATTAATCCTTGCCTATCACTGGTTTCTCTTGCAATGAGTTGCCTACTTCGCCCTTGCCATTTGCTGGCTCTTGTGCCAACTATCCATGCCTTCATCCCTGTGCCCACCGAGCCATCTGGCTGGTTGCTCTTGCCTTTGCTTGCCTTGACAACTATCCCTTCCCTAATTTTCCCATTCCACCACTTCTGTTTTCTGGCTCCCGTGGTCCCTGACCAGCTTATCTTCCCTCTGCCCGCCATGTCATCTAGCCGTCTTCTCCATCCTCAGCCCGTCGTGACCTCTGACCGTCCTCTCTCCCCTCTAACCTGCATGGTCTGTTGCACCTCGATTGGGGGTTTTCTCCTTTTTTCTTGTCTATTCTCAGGATTTCCTCTAGACTTCTCATGCCTCCCATTTGACTTAACTCATTGCCCCTTATATCAAGGTTGCTACTTGCGTGTCCACATCCCCAGTTGGTTAAGTTGTTTGCTGCCACATTCCCCGATCTGTGGACATGTGTCAGGATAATGTAGTCTATCCTTTGTATTAGATTTCTTATTTCCTGGACCAACCGTTTCGTCCTCCAACTTTGGCTTATTTTCTCCCATCTAGTTCTTTCCTAGAGTTTTTTAACCATTTCTATTGCCATTTTCGAGTCTCCTTCCACCTCTATTCTTTGAAACCTTTCTCTCCTTGCAATTTCTAGCCCTTGCTTTAATGCATAGAGCTCAGCTTCATTATTACTCGTTATGCCACAATCCATGGCATACAGGCAGATGGTGTTGCCTTGGAAATATCGGAACACCCCTTCGGAGCCTGCTGCCCCTGGGTTCCCTTTTGATGACCGTCGAAAGTTAGTTTGATGAAATCTTCCCAGGGAAACACGAAGATGTTTGGGGAGTCACTGGGAGGAGTTTTCTGTTTCCATGAGTTATTATTTAGCATGCTGGGATTCAGGCTTAATCTTGCCAGTATACGACCTTCCTGAGGGTTGGTTTCCCAATCATCTGGGTACCATTTCTCTGCTAAAATCATTTCTCGGATGTTTTGGACTATCATTCCCCATAATTCTATTGTTGTTCTCTTTTCCCCTTTGAAAATTCTTCTGTTTCTTTCCTTCCACACCACCCAGAGTAGGAATCCAAGGGATATCCTCCAGGCTCAGTTCAGGATGGGATTCTGGTAAGGCTTCCTTCTCCATTTTTCCATTGTTAATTTCATACTTGTTTGATCCCTGTCTCTAAGGCTGAATAGTTGCTCATGATAATGCCATAGAACCTCGTTGTAACTGCAGGTGTTTAGTAGATGTTCCATTGATTCTGATTGTCTTTCACATGTACTACAGGCTGATGGTGTTAGAAAATTATATATTATGGAGCAATGGAACACATAAAATATTGCAGAAATATAAACACAAAAAGCGCATAAAACAAGAGAGACATAGATATATGTGGTTCACCCAGTTTGGGCTACGTCCACCCCGAACAGCTAGTCCTTCCTTTCTATTATCCAACAAAATGACGAGACACAACCTACAACAGATCCGTTGTAATATCCTCTGTTTTCTCTCACAGTCTCACCTCTCTATTTCCCGCTCACACAATACACATCTATCACACAACCTCAAATACAATTCCCTCATACAAAAGAGAGGGGTTTCCTTCTAGGGAAAAAAACCCTAAACTAAACATAAGTTCTACCGTCAGATCATTTGCCTAATGAATGGCCCAGATTGACTAGAAATTACTATACTTTTACAAGGCAATTTTACAGTTGTTTTTAGCTTCGGGGGCACTGCCCCCGAAACCCCCTGCCAGGGGGGGGCTCCCAAAGGTCGCAGCCGCTCCCCCCCCCGTGGACCCCCTTGCAGCAAATATTTTACGGGCGGCATTTGGAACTGGGGTCCAATGTGGCGATACCTTTGAATATAGAAGATAATCAGGCTCCACACCCAACAATCTCCCACTTGGAGACTGATTGTAGCAACTCCACCGCTGCTCCATTTGCTGGACAATGACTCCTCTTTGGACTTGGTTGTTTCTCATCTTCATCGTCATCCTTGAAGACCAATTGAAACTGAGCATATTCTCAGTTTCTCCCTGGTTACAACTTTTGTTAGCATATCTGCAGGATTCTGGCTAGTGTGTATATTTTCCAACTTCAACTCTCCATCTTCCAACACTGATCGTATGAAATTGTATTTGAGGCTGTGTGATAGATGTGTATTGTGTGAGAAATAGAGAGGTGAGACTGTGAGAGAAAACAAAGGATATTATAGCGGATCTGCTGTAGGTTGTGTCTCTTCATTTTGCTGGATAATAGAAAGGAAGGACTGGCTGTTCGAGGTGGACGTAGCCCACACTGGGTGAACCACGTATATCTGTGTCTCTCTTGTTTTGTGCGCTTTCTGTGTTTATATTTCTGCAATATTTTATGTGTTCCATTGCTCCATAATATATAATTTTCTAACAACTAGTATCAGAGCCAAAGGTCTATTTGGCTGATAAACTCGCAGGAAAGAAGGGTTCCTGGTTCGAGTGGGAGCAATGGCGGAAGATGGTAAGTTTAGGGTCGAGAAATTTAACGACCAAAACTTCTTGCTGTGGAAGATGCAGATGGAAGATTATTTGTATCAGAAAGATCTATACCTACCATTGGGCAGAAAATCAAAGATGCCGACGAGTATGACAGACGAAGAATGGAACCTTCTCAATAGAAAGGCACTCGGAACAATACGGTTGTGCCTTGCTGTGTCAGTCACCTTCAACATTTCGAAGGAAACCACGACAGAGGGTTTGATTGAGGCATTGTCGAAACTATATGAAAAACCCTCGGCCTCAAACAAGGTATTTCTTATGAAACGGTTATTTAATATGAAAATGTCGGAAGGTGGATCTATTGCAGACCATTTAAATGATTTTAATACAGTTACAAGTCAGTTAAATTATGTAGGGGTAAACTTTGATGATGAAGTTAGAGCTCTGTTATTCTTGTGCTCATTACCAGAAAGTTGGAATGGTTTGGTAATGGCCATTAGTAACTCCGTTTCTAGATCTAGTACTTTAATGTTTGATGATGTTGTCGGTGCTATCCTTAGCGAGGAAATGCGACGGAAAAGCTCCGGTGAGACATCGGGAAATGCTTTGAGTGCAGAGTCTAGAGGAAGAAAAATGGAAAGAGGAAAGAGCTTAGGATATCACAGTAAATCAAGGAAAGGCAGATCCAAGTCCAGATCGGGGATAGTGTTCTGGAAATGTGGAAAGAAAGGACACTTAAAGAAACACTGTAGATCTCGAAAGGGAAAAGAAGGAGATGCACAACAAGAAAACAATCATGAAGCAAATGGGACAAGTGAAGTGTTACAAGATGCTTTGATTCTTTCTTTCGAAAATATTACTGATTCTTGGGTGGTAGATTCAGGGGCTTCATTCCATGCCACACCTGATAAGAAATACTTTCATGACTATGTTCAAGGAGATTTTGGACAAGTTCGTCTCGGTGATGATAAACCCTGTAAAATCGTTGGAATGGGTAAGGTTATTGTAAAACAGCAGAATGGAAACCAATGGCTATTAAAGGAGGTAAGGCATGTTCCAGATCTAAATAAAAATCTGATTTCAATAGGGTAGTTAGGAGGTGAAGGTTGTGTGACAACTTTCACAGATAAAGCTTGGAAGGTCACCAAAGGAGCCCTGGTAATAGAAAAAGGCGAAAAGGTTGGTACATTGTATTTATGCAATGGTATTTCTAACTCTGTTAATGCTTTAACTTCCAAAAGAGCAGATGCAGCATTATGGTATCCTAGGCTCGGACACATGAGTGAAAAGGGGACAAAGATTCTTCACTCAAGGAATTTGTTGCCGGGTTTGAAGATTGTTGATTTGGACTTCTATGAGAATTGCATTTATGGAAAATAGAAGAGAGTCAGATTTCTCCGAGTTGGGAAAGAAAAGAAGAATGAAAAATTAGAGCTTGTGCATACAGATGTATGGGGACCTTCTCAGCTATAATCTCTCGGTGGCTCTCGTTATTATGTTACTTTTATTGATGATGCAACTAGAAAAACTTGGATTCATTGTATTAAGAATAAATCTGATGTATTCGATACCTTCAAGAAATGGAAAGCTTTGGTTGAGATTGAGACAAGAAAGAAATTGAAGTGTCTTAGATAAGACAATGGAGGTGAATATTGCAGCAAAGAGTTTGATAGGTATTGTTCAGAGCATGGAATTCGCATCCCCCTTACCTGTAGTTGTTCCCAAGTGAGTTCTATACAATGTCAGATTATCCACAGAAAGAAAGCTACTTTAGGCCATAGTTTGTCCTTCCATATTTGATCCCATATGGGTGGCCCTTGTTGTTGATGGTGTGCTGCTTGCAGGCGATATCCTTCATGCATGGTAACCAACCCTTTCATTATGTATCCCCATCTTAGTATATCTGGTCCTTCTGATATCCCTACCCTTCGGGACTTCATCTCCTTCTTGTAGGTTGGCCAATGAATAGATTCTGGAGCGTCTCACCAGTCTTGTTTCTGCTTCCATTTTCTCCAATTTTCCCATGTGTCTGATCCCTAATAATTTTTCACCGTCTGATTTGTAAGGTTATTGGTAAATTGGGATATTTCCGCCAAGTCTGGCCTAGTATATAATTTCTCTCTCTAATGCCATGCCTCTTTCCAGAATTTGGCTTTGTCTCCTCCCCTTATTTCCCAAAAACTATGAGTTCTTCTCAGTTCTCTGTTTTTTTATGCTAGATTCCATATGGTCGACCCCTTTATGTTTTCCTGGACTCTTGCCCTTACTTCTGTCGATCGTGGCATTCCATATTTTCTCCCCCATATTTCTTTCCATAGGTCTATTCCCCCTTGAATCCATCTCCACCATAGATTAGACCCCATGACCTGGTTTAGAATATAGGGGCCTCTGAGGCCCAACCCTCCTGCTTTGATCAGTTTGCTAATCCAATTCCAAGATAGCAGTGCCCATTTTTTATCTCTGTTTGGCCCCTGCTATAGGAATTTATTAAAGATGTCAATCATCCCTTGGTACACTGTTTTAGGGACAACTTGACTTGATAAATGGTATATCGGGATTGACTAAAGCACTGCTTTCAACAATATTACTCTACTCGCCATGTTCAGAGTCTTGAAAGTCCAGTTCTGCAGCCTCCCTTGGATTTTCGCCAGAAGAGTCTTCCAGTTTGCCACTCTGATTGGGTGAAGACTTAGCAGGATCCCTAAGTATTTCGAGGGTAGATTACCTATGCGGAAGCCCATGATTCTTGCTAGAAAAGCTTGGGATTGGGCTGTTGTATTGAAAAAGAAGATGTCTGACTTATCTTTATTAATCTCCATCCCTGAGGCACTCATGAAATTGTTTAAGATTTCCATCAGGGCTCTGGCTTCCTTGAGGGTTTCTTGCCCAAACATCATTATGTCATCGAAAAACTGTTGATGTGTTAACGATAGATCATTACCCCACATTTGAAGACCTGTAAATTGATTGCCTTGCACTTTTTCTTTTACATATCTTCCTAGTCCTTCAACAACCAATATGAACAAGAACGGGGACATTGGATCGCCTTGTCTTAGCCCCCTTGTTGTGTTAAAAGCCTCCATCGGAGCTCCATTGAGAAGGATTGAGAACACAGGGGTCGATATCATCGAATAGATCCAGTTTATCCATATGGGATCGAAGCTAAATGCTTTTAGGATTCCTTTTAGGTGTTGGAAATAATACTGAGAGGGGGGGTGAATCAATATTATCTAATTCTTTTAATAAATCTTCTTTATTTGTTCTTTGAATTATTTTTGCATGTCAGTACCATAAAATAATGAGCATGAACAAAGAAAACAGATAGTCACACCAAAGAACACAAGATGTAAGGTGGAAACCCAATGTGGGTGAAAACCACCTGCTGCAATATGTCTCTATCTTCTTTCAAATTAGAAACTCCTTTTACAATGGTTTTGTACTGGTGCAGTCCTTTACCAGTACATAGGCTGCAACCTGCAGAGAGCTACAACTCTCTCTCGTTTTCTAGTCTCTCCTGGAAGGGAGCTACAACCCCCTACTTCTTTTCTTACAAGGACCACTTTTCATAAATTTTCAAACTGGATCCATAAGCATCAAATGATCATAAAGTATAAGAAAATCACCCAGTCAACTGTAGTAACCAGATCAACAATAATAGAACCAAACCCAGAACACAGCAATGATAAACAAAGATCTTAAGAGAAGTAAGCACCCTGTTCAACTGCTCGCCTGCTTATGTAAGCACCCTGCTCAACTGCTTGCCTGCTTACAGTAAGCACCCTGCTCAACTGCTTGCCTGCTTACAGTACGCACCCTTCTCAACTGCTTGCCTGCTTACAGTACGCACCCTGCTCAACTGTTCGCTTGCGTACCTCGCTCTGAGTTCATTGAACTGCTTGCGGACCTCCGCACCTGCAACCCTTCTGTGCCTGCGTACCGGCGCACCTGCAACCCTTCTGTGCCTGCGTACCGGCGCACCTGAAACCCTTATGTGCCTGCGTACCGGCGCACCTGAAACCCTTTTGTGTCTGCGTATCGGCGCACCTGAAACCCTTCTGTGCCTGCGTACCGGCGCACCTGAAACGCTTCGTTCCTGTGTATGCACGCACTTTTCTTTCACTGTACCTGCGTACCTTCGGGCATAGATGATTTCAAGACTTCAGAAATAACCCAGACAGTCAGATCTACAGATCTGAACATGCGCCGAAGAGATCTCAGTCCATCAATAGATTCGCCTTATTTAGATCTAGACCAGATCTTGCCCTCATAAGATATTCAACCCAAAACATGCTCAAGCCAAATGATCTCCTTTGCTTTATATAGGAAAGCTCTTCCTTAAAACATGGATCAATACCACGAGCCGACACCATAATAACCCAATACCGTCGGCTAAATACCAAGAGTAAAACATAAGAAAACCCCACATGTGAAATTCTTTGCCTTGAAATGTGTGCACTAGGGGTACGCACCTCCTGAACGGGATAACTGCGGGTATGTACGCACTTTATGTAACACTGACCTGCGTGTACGCACCTTATTTTCTTCAATATTTGATAGCTGATCATCAATCTCTGTTGCTGACTTGAAGTACTGTGATCTATCACCTGAATGGGTTGCCATCAAGGACAACACTTTAGCCATAATGCCAACAATCTCCCCCTTTGGACTTGATGGCAACCTCAAAACTTCAGCTTCATTCTCCCCTTTGACATCAAGGGCAAAGGGTTATGCTCCCCCTAAGAACATGCTCCCCCTGAATATGAACCAGATCTGCAACGAAGAACCATAATCCACCATGAAAGAGATAGAGACATATTGCAGCTACTTCCAAGATCTCCTTCTGCACATCCTCCATAATGCCAACAATGCATTATATGCTCCCCCTGAACATGTACCATCAATGAGAAGAGGTTCAGAAATAAGATGATGCATCAACAACCCCAGCTTTTGCCTGAGGTATTCAAAAGTGTCCCTGGGCAATGGTTTGGTGAGAATATCAGCAACTTGTTCCTTAGAAGGAACATACTCCAACTTGACCTTCTGTTCAAGCACTTGTTCCCGGAGAAAATGATACTTGATTGGTATGTGCTTGGTTTTTGAATGCATAACCGGATTCTTTGAGATGCTGATTGCACTTGTGTTATCACATAAGATGGGGATAGGTGGTGTACAAGTGATTTGAAAATCCTGCAAAGTCTGCATCATCCAAAGGAGTTGGGTGCAACAAGATGCAGCAGCAACATATTCCGCTTCAGCTGTAGACAAGGCAATCGAACTCTGTTTCTTGCTGAACCAAGATACCAGTCTGGAACCCATAAAGAACGCACCACCACTTGTGCTTTTCCTGTCATCCACGCTTCCGGCCCAATCTGCATCTGTATAAGCATGAAGTGTAAGATCTGTATCTCTAGGATACCATAAGCCATAATTTTGAGTCCCTTGAAGATATTTGAAAATTCTCTTCACTGCCTGAAGATGAGTCTCCTTCGGATTTGCCTGAAATCTTCCAACTATTCCAACTGCATGCATGATGTCCGGTCGGGTACCTGTCAAATAAAGTAAACTTCCAATCATAGATCTGTAGGTTGGTTGATTTACTGCTGCAGATTCATCATTTGCACTGAGGCTACATCCTGTGACCATGGGTGTACATACTGGTTTTGCATCTTCCATACCATATTTCTTCAAAATCTGTTTGAGATACTTGGTTTGAGATAAAAAGATTCCTCCTTCTTTTTGTTGGATTTGCAAACCAAGGAAATATGTCAGTTCTCCTAGCAAGGACATTTCAAATTCTTTCTGCATGACCAAGGCAAAACTTTGACTCATAGCTTCTTCATTGCTCCCAAAAATAATGTCATCTACATACACAACAAGTATTAGCAATTTGTCATTTTCAACTTTTATATAAAGATTGCTATCTGCTGATCCTTTTGAAAAACCTTGTTGATGAAGATATTTGTCCAAACGGTAGTACCAAGCCCTTGGAGCTTGTTTGAGACCATAGAGAGCCTTTTTCAATCTGCATACAAGATTTGGATCATTTCCAAGAATGAACCCATCTGGCTGTTCAATGTATACTTCTTCTTCCAAGTCTCCATTCAGAAAGGCTGATTTCACGTCCATTTGAAATACTTTGAAGTTTTGAAAACTTGAGAGAGCAAGGAACATTCGGATGGCCTCAAGTCTTGCAACAGGAGCAAAGGTTTCTTCAAAGTCTATTCCTTCTTGCTGCGCATACCCTTTACAAACAAGTCTGGCTTTGTTTCTAATTACTTCTCCATTTTCATTCAATTTATTTTTGAAGACCCATTTTGTTTCGATAACATTCTTATCCTTTGGTCTAGGAACCAGCTCCCAAGTGTTGTTCTTTTCGATCTGCTCAAGTTCTTCATCCATTGCTTTCACCCAACATTCATCTTTGCATGCCTCTTTCACATTTTGTGGTTCAGTAGAGGAGAGTAATGCCAAATAGCTTGAAGCTTCTGCAACTGTTCTTCTTGTTTGTACACCTGCTTCTTTCTGCCCCATAATCTGAGATTCTGGATGATTCTTCTGAACATATCTGGATGGAGTCTTTTCTTCTATTCTTGTTTGCTCCTCTGTTTCTTCTTGAGGTTCTTCTTCTTCATCATTCTGTCGTTGGGGGTAGCCTTCATCTTCTTCGATGTCTTCATGATGTACTTGCCTAGGAATGTATCCCTTCTCATCAACCACTACATCAATGCTGTCAACAATTCTGCCAAGTCTTTTATTGTAGCATTTGTATGCTTTGCTATGTGGAGAGTAACCAAGAAGAATGCCTTCATCTGCTCTAGGTTCAAGTTTGCCAAGCTGCTCATCAGTATTCTTGATATAGCATTTGCTCCCAAAGATTTTGAAGTGCTTTACCGAAGGAGTCCTACCACTCCAGAGCTCATGAGGAGTTTGAGTGCTGTTCACCTGGACATTTGTTTTGTTGAGAATAACAACTGCAGCATGTGCAGCTTCACCCCAGAAAGTTGCGGGAGTTCCTGACTCATCAAGCATAGCACGAGCCATTTGTTGGACTGTTCTGTTCATTCTTTCCACAACTCCATTTTGCTGAGGAGTTCTTGCTGTAGAGAATTCTCTTCTTATCCCATGTTCTTCACAGAAATCGAAAAATTCATTTGAAGTAAATTCCCCACCTCTGTCGGATCTGAGGCACTTAATTTTGTGACCTGATTCATTTTCAACCAAGGCTTTGAAGGATTTGAATTTTTCGAATGCTTCATCTTTGTGCTTCATAAGTCCTAACCAGAAAAACCTGGAGAAATCGTCAATGAATAATATCAAGTATTCTTCTCCTCGAGGTGTTCTTTTCCTGAAAGGACCGCATGTATCTGTATGTACTAGCTCAAGAGGCATGCTAGCTGATCCTTCTTTCTCTGGAAAGTTAGTTCTGGTTTGTTTTCCAAACTGACATGATTTGCATATGGTGTTGTCAGGAATTTTGATATCTGGAAGATCGCGAACTGCCTGATATTTGCATGCTTTCCTTATTTGTGAAAAGCTTAGATGTCCCAACTTCCGATGCCATAACCAGTGCTCATCATCCTTGCTCAGATAGCATTGTTGTTGTCCTTCTTCAAATATGTACAGATTATTTGGAGTTCTTTTGCCTTTGATCACTGTTTTACCTGTATCAAGATCACGAACAAGACATCCATTTGATCTGAATATAACCTCGGTTCTTTGATCACACATCTGGCTGACACTTAGAAGATTATGCTTCAATCCATCAACATACAAAACATTTCCAGCCTTGACCTTTTCTTTTAACTGAGCAATGCCTTTTCCTTTTATAGTTGCAGGAGTATCATTTCCAAAAGAGACTTTCTTTCCTTTTTCTAGAGCAGAATATGACTCAAGTTTTTCTTTATCACCTGTCATATGCTTCGAACATCCACTGTCAATGTACCATAGATTTTCCTGTCCCTCTGCATAAAAAGCTATCCCACATCTTTCTGTTTGTGGTTCCTTTATTCTCCATGTTTTGGTGCTTGAGGCTTGTTCCTTTTTCTGCTGAAACCTGCTCCTGCATTCAGAGTCTTCATGACCAAAGTTATT
This sequence comes from Pinus tabuliformis, assembly GCA_031772625.1. Classification (NCBI taxonomy): domain Eukaryota; kingdom Viridiplantae; phylum Streptophyta; class Pinopsida; order Pinales; family Pinaceae; genus Pinus; species Pinus tabuliformis. The sequence goes on from CM062810.1 coordinate 804,017,792, forward strand.
GCAAATAGAACATTCAACTTCATTTTCAAGAACCGAAAAGTTGTTATAGGTCCTTTTTGTAATCCCGATCATACTTCTTTGTTTTTGAGCTTCCCTAGTCATGATCGTTTTATATGCAACACATTGAGCTGCTTTGTGACCAAAGTTATGGCAAGAAAAGCATTGTCCATTGAAGAAACTTCTGCGGTTATCGAATCTACCAGCCAATTGATTGTAATTTCTATTGTCATCTATTCTTGAACCAAATTGAGAAGATTTTACCTGTGGCTGGTTGTAGCTTTTGTTCACCCTTAAGATGGATTGCCCCTGATAGTTTCTGTTTGTAATTCGTCCCTGCTTTACCTGATGATCTTCATTGTGCTTTTGCTCATTTCTTCTTGCTGCATCAAGATAACTTTTTGAGGTGGATGCTTGAGAAGTTTCTCCATTATAGCCCACACCTGTCTTGTTTAGTGGAGACCGCTGCACATTGATAATCTCATCCAAAGTTTCAGATCCTTTGACAAACTTGAGATTAATAGCTTTTGTTTTCTCAATCTCTTTTCTAAGACCAACAATTTCACCTTCTAATTTTTCAAGATGTTTTTCCTTTTCATCAATTTGAAATTGTAGAGTATCAATGATCATGTTCTTTTCTTCTATACATCTCTTGAGTCTAGTAATTTCATCATAAAGGTTATCCACATCTATAGCATCCATATAATCATCATCTTCAAATGCCATTAACAACTTATATTCATTACCTTGTTCATCTTCATCACTGTTTGATAGACCATCACTATCTTCATGAGTGTAGTAGCTTTTCTTATTTTCATTTTGTTTCTTGTTCCATCTAGCAGGTTCCTTTCCTTTATCCTTATAAGGACATTTTGCAGCATAATGACCTACTCTTCCACAAGCAAAGCATTTAAAAGGTAACTTACCTCTGAACCTTCCAGAACCCCTTTGAAGATTTCTGACAAAATTTGATTCTTCTTCCTCTTCTTCTGGGACGTGGCTCGCTTCATAATAATCTCCTTTGCCTGATGCCTTGAAAGCAGCTTCTCTTCTGTCTGATGGACCTCCCTTTCTCATTTCATAAGCAGTTAGAATTCCATGTAGCTGAGACATAGTAAGAATTCGTAGATTTTCCTTTTCTTCTATTGCAGATACTTTAGATTCAAACTTGGGGGACAATGATCTTAGAACCTTTTCAACCACAATAGCCTCTTTTATTTCTTCACCCAAAGTTTTCATACAGTTAACAACCTCATCTACCCGAAGAAAATAGTTAGCCACACTTTCATCATTATACATTTTGAGAGTCTCATACTGAATTCTGAGAGTTTGAAGTTTAGCACGCTTTACCTGTTCATCTCCTTCATAGCTCGTGACAATTTTGTCCCATATCTCTTTTGTGGATTTATAGTGCATTACCTTCATGAATTCTGATTGAGATATACATCCTAATAGAGTACTGACTGCTTTTGCATTTGTTTCATACTTCTTTTTCTCGGCTGCATCTGTAGGAGTAGCTGAAGGAAAAGTGTAGCCTGTCTCTACGATGTCCCAAACTTCTGTACCAAGAGATTGAAGATAAGCAGTAACTCTTACCTTCCAATAATTGAAGTTTGTCCCATCAAAAACCGGTGGCCTGATTGATGCTTCTATCTCGTAGTTGCTCATGATGAACGATCTACCTTCAAGCGATCAAGCTTCTCTGAAGGACCTGCTCTGATACCAATTGTTGGAAATAATACTTAGAGGGGGGGTGAATCAGTATTATCTAATTATTTTAATAAATCTTCTTTATTTGTTCTTTGAATTATTTTTGCATGTCAGTACCATAAAATAATGAGCATGAACAAAGAAAACAGATAGTCACACCAAAGAACACAAGATGTAAGGTGGAAACCCAATGTGGGTGAAAACCACCTGCTGCAATATGTCTCTATCTTCTTTCAAATTAGAAACTCCTTTTACAATGGTTTTGTACTGGTGCAGTCCTTTACCAGTACACAGGCTGCAACCTGCAGAGAGCTACAAATCTCTCTCATTTTCCAGTCTCTCTTGGAAGGGAGCTACAACCCCCTACTTCTTTTCTTACAAGGACCACTTTTCATAAATTTTCAAATTGGATCCATAAGCATCAAATGATCATAAAGTATAAGAAAATCACCCAGTCAACTGTAGTAACCAGATCAACAATAATAGAACCAAACCCAGAACATAGCAATGATAAACAAAGATCTTAAGAGAAGTAAGCACCCTGTTCAGCTGCTCGCTTGCTTACGTAAGCACCCTGCTCAACTGCTTGCCTGCTTACAGTAAGCACCCTGCTCAACTGGTTGCCTGCTTACAGTACGCACCCTGCTCAACTGCTTTCCTGCTTACAGTACGCACCCTGCTCAACTATTCGCCTACGTACCTCGCTCTGAGTTCATTGAACTGCTTGCGGACCTCCGCACCTACAACCCTTCTGTGCCTGCGTACCGGCGCACCTGCAACCCTTCTGTGCCTGCGTACCGGCGCACCTGCAACCCTTTTGTGCCTGTGTACCGGCGCACCTGAAACCCTTCTGTGCTTGCGTACCGGCGCACCTGAAACCCTTCTGTGTCTGCGTACCGGCGCACCTGAAACCCTTCTGTGCCTGCGTACCGGCGCACCTGAAACGCTTCGTTCCTACGTATGCACACACTTTTCTTTCACTATACCTGCGTACCTTCGGGCATAGATGATTTCAAGACTTCAGAAATAACCCAGACAGTCAGATCTACAGATCTGAACATGCGCCGAAGATATCTCAGTCCATCAATAGATTCGCCTTATTTAGATCTAGACCAGATCTAGCCCTCATAAGATATTCAACCCAAAACATGCTCAAGCCAAATGATCTCCTTTGCTTTATATAGGAAAGCTCTTCCTTAAAACATGGATCAATACCATGAGCCGACACCATAATAACCCAATACCGTCGGCTAAATACCAAGAGTAAAACATAAGAAAACCCCACATGTGAAATTCTTTGCCTTGAAATGTGTGCACTGGGGGTACGCACCTCCTGAACGGGATAACTGCAGGTATGTACGCACTTTATGTAACACTGACCTGCGTGTACGCACCTTATGTAAGGTGTACCTGCGTACCCCTTATTTTCTTCAATATTTGATAGCTGATCATCAATCTCTGCTGCTGACTTGAAGTACTGTGATCTATCACCTGAATGGGTTGCCATCAAGGACAACACTTTAGCCATAATGCCAACATTAGGTAAATCCAGCTTAGGCGATCATAAGATTTTGATAGATCTAGTTTTATCATCATTCCTTTAGCTTTTGGCTTTTCAAGGAGTGAATTGCCTCTTGAGCCGCTACTATTCCATCCACAATTTGCCTCCCTTTGACAAAGTTGATCTGCTCTTGAGAGATTAATCCAAGTAGGATAGGTTTGAGGCGGTTTACCATGATTGTGGTGACAATTTTATATATTACATTACAGAGAGCTATTGGTCTAAATCCTTGAGTTTCTTCCAAGTGGTTTGTTTTGGGGATAATATCTAGGAAGGTGGAGTTCAGGGTCGGGTGCATCATTTTATTGCATCATGACTCCTCCACTATGGCCACGATATCTTCTCCTATAATTGGCCAGGTTGCCTGAAAGAACTCTGCTGTAAAACCATCAGGGCCTGGAGATTTGTTCTTCGCTGGGCCTTTAATTACTTCTTCCACCTCAGACTTAGTGATTTCCCTTTGTAGGGCCAAGTTCTGATCCCTACTCACCAGTTGAGGAATATGCCGAGTTATCCTGTTTATATTCTCTGTCCTATCTATATTAGGTTCTGTCAATAAATTTTGGAAGTGTTGGACCAGCAGATTCTCCATATCTTCCTTTTGAGTGAGGCAATTTCCTTCCTGGTCCACTAGGGAGAAGATCCTATTATGCTGACGATGTTGAATCATCGCTTTATGAATTCTTGATTTTTGTTTCCACGGGATCTCTTCCTGCTGCCTCCTTTCCTCCAATCTATTTAGCAGTTGTCCTTCTTCCTCCACTAGGGTTTCAGTTCTTCCATCATTTATTATCTATTGTTGCACCTTTCTCATCTTTTCCTGTAGCAGTTCCTGTTCCTGTTGGATATTACCAAACTCTTCCTTGTTCCATTTTTTTTATTTTTCTTTGAGTTCTTTAAGACGGAGTTGGAATGTATGCATTAGGTTTCTTCCTTCTTTCTCACTTTCTTTCCACCATTCCTTTAGTTTTCCAAGGAAGGTCGGATCTCTTAACCAAAATGCTTCAAACCTGAAGGGTCTCTTAGTTTTCCCTTGTTTCATATCCACTTCTAGTCTAATCAGCCAATGATACAAACCCATGCATGGCAAGATGGATGCCTCGTAGTATACATCTCTTTTGATTAAGTTTTCAGTTGCTAAGAATCTGTCTAGGCAAGACGCTATTTTCCTATTTCCTCCTCTTCTATTGTTCCACGTGTACATTCCATTGATTGTTGGGATATCAACCAGCTGTAGCTCTTCTTGGATGTCCCTAAATTGTTCCATTTCGGGTTCCTCCCTTCTAATCCCTCCTTTTTTCTCCTCCAAAGTTGTTATCAGATTAAAGTCCCCTACAATCAGCCAAAGCTTTTCATCATGCATTTGGTTTAGGGTCCTTATGTTTTGTATGAAATTTTCCTTTTCTATTGGAATATGCAGTCCATAGACTGCTGAGAGCATAAACCATTCTTTGGTCCCTATGTTTCATCATCGACCTGTGAGGATTTGTTGCATCCAATAATCTACTGTTATCTTTGCTAGGTTCCATATTATTGCTATGCCTCCTACACTTCGTTTCACATCCACTGCTACTACCTCATACCTAGGTTTCATCTTCCTTAGAATCTCTTCCAGATTTTCTCCTGTTATCTTGGTTTCTTGTAGAAGCATTATTTGAGGCTTTTCTTTTTTCAAGTGATCCATTAAATATCTCTTTTTTCCCCGGCTGTTTAGGCCTCTTATGTTCAAAGATATTACTTTCTTTGGGTAAGTTTGTTAAGTTGTTGGTAGACCGCTGATAGCGGTACCACCCTGCCAGTGTTTACCAACATCTCTCCCATTATCTGGATTGATTCCTATAAATTTCTCCTTCCTCTTTTCTTTCCTCCTTTTGTTCTGTTTTGAAATTCTCAGGGGTTTTCTTGGTGCATACCGAGTTTCTCTACAATATCTAATTGTCTCTATCCTTGGTTGGCCTTATATTATTGGAAGGTCTCCTTGTACAGTTTATTTTGGTCCTCTTGGATAATTCTTTCGTCTAGTTGCCTCCATTCATTTAACAATTTCTTTATAACTTCCTCTTCCATGCTTAGCTCCTCCCCCTTGCTTGGGTCGATTTCCATTGTAGTGGTTTCCATCCCTGCCTGTTCATATTTATCTGTGAGATCTATTTGAGCTTTCCTCTTTGGTGTTGTTTTGCATGACTTGAACTACTTTCTTTTCCTTTTTCCTGGTAATCCATGAGTTGGGTTTCATTTTTTGTTTCTTCTTCCTCTTGTAGTACCTCATATATGTTTTTATTGCTCGACTGAGATTGATAGATTGTTTATGGGTTTTGGGGTCCCTTTGGTGGCCTTCTCTTGTTCTTCACCTCTTGGAACCCCTCATTGCCTTCCTGTGGGGGTTTCAGTTGTTTTTCTTTTAGCTCCGAGCCTTCCTGGTTCAATGGGCATTCTTTGAATAAGTGGCCATATTCATGGCACCTTCGGCATCAGAACGAGATATGCTCATAGTCCAAGGTCTGTTGCCAGATGTCTTCATTGTATTCTAGCTCTACTTATTCAGGGATAGGCTCTGCTATATTCATATACACGTAGATTCTAGCATATGAAGTATAGTGGCCTCTTTTTGTGGTTTCAGCTCTTTTAACAAAATTTCCTATTGTGTTCCCGATTCCTTCCAATATTTCTGGATCCCAGAAGTCCATTGGGAGTTCAAAGAGTCGTACCCAGACTGGGGTTGCCAAGAATTTCTCTTTATCGGGGTTGTAACATTCTTCCCAGTATCGCATAAACATGCCTGCATTATAATGAAAATAGGGACCATTTTCAAATACTCTTTCCTTATCTTGCAGGTTTGAGAATATTACTGTGAACAATCCTTTAGCTCCTAGCTTGACCGATATGGCCTTTGGGTTGCCATTTCTGCTGTATCCACTTGATCAGATCCTTCTCTATCGGCCACACACCTATGAACTTGCAGATCATCGCATGGTCCTTCATGAAGCTGTGGTATCTTTCTAGTTTTTTCATCGGGATTACAAATCTGGGTTTCTCTGTTGCACATGGCAGACACTTCCCTTTGCTTCTTGCTTTCCATCATGCTCTGAGGACTGGGTCATTTTTCGGATTAGTCGTTTCTTAGGAACTCGAGTGGTTCTTTGTTTTCCGGCTTGATTCTCTCGCCACTGCATCTCTGTAGGAGGGGATCTCTCCCCCCAACCTATCTGTGTCTGTCATCTCGTTCTATCTAATGGTTTTCTATCTGTCGATCATGTTGTGTTTGTTAGAGAATGCAGGTTTCAGACCTTAGGGTTTGGACATTCCAATGGCATGGAGCTCCTAGTGTTGCAAAGTGCTAGTACTAACTGTATTAGACATCTCACAACTATTAAGAAAATTTAAATTCACAAATATGAACCCTAGGGAGAGAAAATCGAGTTAGGATACAAACAAACATGCAACTGTTAGTAATATGAATTTAATATTTTATTCATGTATTCTTTGACCATGCAGAGAGATCATGCATGTATATTTTCCTTGATTGTTAAAAACCGATGCACGATAAATTGAAACACATATACAAGCCTTTTGATTTTTTTACGAATAATTATATTATGAAGGAAAACCCGTAACTTTTTTACTATTAATGAGGGAAAACGCACAAATGTGATCAGACAGGATTGCTTAAAACAAATGGACGGTAAATTGCAATGCTCAGATATTAGTCAAATAATTAGAATAAAAAGTAAATTTAATATGTGGTAAGATAAATTATTTTTAAATTAAATTTGTTATTTTTTGATTTGAAACTGAAAATCTGTTTAATTACTTTTCATATTATTTGTTGGATTATGTATTACACGAAGAATATTTTCTTGGAATCAAATTTTGTCCATCTATTTATGCAAAAATCAAAATTACTCGAGCCCAATTCCAATATAGACCACACCTAATTATAAAAAATAATAAAAAAAATATGAAAATTGAGTTTATTATCTATTTATAATGTATAAAAACACGAACATTTACAAATGCACTTGAAAGTTTGAAACTAGGTTTTAATATGTAAAAAGGTGGTTTTATACCTTTCATATAATCTGATATAACCAATTATAGACATACTAATATTTTAAGAGAAAAAACAAACTAAGAAACCATATCTATTATCTATATTCCACATGTGCTTTTTATATACAACAAGAGCAAACAAAATAAGAAACCATATCTATTATCTATGTTCCACATGTGTTTTTTGTATACAACAAGAATGCTAGTAGAGATGATATTGAATATACACAAATGCATTGGAAAGTGTGGGAATATGATAAATTTGATGCACTTGTTAAACATGGAGACACTAACAATAGTGCATAGTGTCTCCTAATATTACAAAGAACACTAAACAAATGCCATTATTTTAATTTTTTTTTTTTTTTTTCTATTTTACTAACGTGTTGCATGTCAATCACAAGTTTTGTGTGAATCATATGGATTCTTAGTTGGCCCATGTAGAGTGATTTCTTGTGAGTGATTTAGCTTCTCGCAATTTTATTGATCCCAGAGATTTAGGTGTTTCCTACACTCACTTTTTTATATCATGATTAAAGTTGAAGAATTTCAAACTTTTTGTCTCAATTTTGGAAAATCTTCAATGAAATTGTCAAGATATGTCCTTTTGAATCCCTAGAACCTTGTTTTGAACTCCTAAAATGTTTCAGTGTTGGTTTGATTTTCTTGAAGACTTTTTCATGGCTATCTTATGGTGAAGTACTTGTGAGGGATGCCTATACTCTCAATGTTTGGTTTGGTTGTAGCTATTTAGTATTGTTGTGGCCATTTGTGCTTATTAGGGCTCTCGGTCTTGGTGTTTCTTCATGGTGACTTCTATGGTAAGTTGGTTTTGGCTCCATTGTATATCTTGCATCAAATGTAGGCTGGATGTTAATCAAGGAGGTTGTTTATATATTGTCTTTGTGCTATCTTTCCATCTCATATCACCATGCTTGGTCTCTTATACAATGCATTTCCATACTCTGATAGTGATGTCATTTCCTCCTGTAGTTTTGTTGCTTTCATTGGTGATATTGCATGGATGGTATTGTCATATCTTTTGTTGGTTGTTGATTGGCTAGTGTTGGAAACTTTATGATGTGGTGATTTCATTCAAAAATTTTCATAATTGAACGAAGGCTTTGTGCTTAACTTCTTGGATTTGCAATGTTAGACATGTGCACACTTAAAATGGCCAATCATAAATATGCATAGCTTTGATATTAAAAATATTTTTATTTTTTAAAACATTACAATATAAGGCTCTAATAATTATAATAATAATAATTAATAAGAATAGTTTTTTTTAAAGAAAAATATTTTGGTCCGCATGGGGTAGCTCAAGTGGCAATGGCCGTGGAAATGAAGTCTCACCGAATCGGAGATCTTGGGTTCGATTCTTGTGCTACCCTCCCTGGAAAGGGGGTGAATAACGGACATGTAAAAACTCGAAAATGAGAAGGTCCCACCTAAGCTTACAAAAAAAAAAAAAAAAAATATTTTGAATAAAACTTCGATTATGATCGGAACACTATAGGACCAAAACACTCTGACCATGACATGAAATCTAATCTCCATGAGACGAAAGCTAATATCCAACAATATTGGCACATTGGAAAATACAAAGATAATTATAACCTTGAAAGAACAATATTGACACGTTGAAAAATATAAAGATAATTATAACCCGGAAAGAAGACAAATAATAAAAAATTTAACTAGCACAACCACATTAATAAATGTGGTTGATATAGGTCGTAGGTGTCAACCTAATATATGAACCTAATATTGTTTTTTCTTTGATATGTATTGTCTTGTCACATTAATTAGCTCATATCATGACCATTTGCTCTCTTGAATAATTCAACCCAATCATTCATTTATACGTTGTAGTTCGAAATGTCGAAGTCACCTCCTTGGTTTCTGTGACATTGGCTAACAATGCCTTGCCTACGAGGAAAACTAATTAACAAGTAATATAAATGATCAAGGTTCAATTTCTGGAAAAGATGTATTAAATAATACTTTAATCAGCTATATAGATTTTTATAGTTAGATTTTCAAAACAACTTTTCTAAAATCTAATAGTTATGATCTTTATTTCAATTGCAGACTCTATATTCAATTAATCAATTGATTTTTCTTAATGTCCAAATCAAGAATCTATATAAACTCATGAATTTTCCATTTCAAAACAAAATCTCTATTTGATTGATGTGAGAAAAGATTTTTAACATGACCTAATGGAAGCATATTGTAAACATTTTCCTCTTATCAATTTAGGATTTATGTTTAAAATGTAAAGGTCCGCATACAAGTGGATTCTCAAAATGATTAACAACCAGACAGTGGCTAGAATTTCTACAATTGTACACACAAGATTATGATGTTGAATTCAGAGTGAAAAAAGGGCCATTGTATCATTTTGAAAAAATTATTTGTACTTGAAATAATTTGTTTCGATGTTACAAATCCAATCCAACAAATCGAAAACTAACCGATTCTATTCCAATCCAATCCATTTCAATCCACTTAACATGTCATGAAATAAATAATATTTAAATTAAATATGTTATTCTTTGATTTGAAATTGAAACCCCTTAAAAATACTTTTCATATCTTCTATTAGATCATGTATTAGACAATTAATATTCTTTTGATATCAAATCTTGTCCATTCATTTATTAAAAAATCAAAATTCCTCAAGATCAATTCCAATATAGACTACGTCTAGGACATAATTATTTCCAAGGCAGGGAAATATTGGCAAATTATTTTGGTTATTTTGGAAGTAAAAAAGTAGGTACACACTATTAAAAAAGTTTTTAATAGTTGGCATGGTGTTCTCTCCGGCAACTTGCAAAGTGTCACTTACAAACAATACAAACTCTTAGGAAGCAATTACAATAGTGCACGTCACTACGATATTATTTCTCATTAATATAAATGTTCAATGTGCATATTTTACTTTCTGGAGGAGTGGCGCTCTTTCTCCTCCTTCACTAAATGCTTAGACCTCTTCATCGAAGGTTTCCATTTGTTGTGGATATAGAAGATATAGAGAGACAATGTATCACTTCTATGAAGGTTTCCAGTTGAGCTGAATATATAAAAGGACAAAGTACCAAGCAAGCAACATGTTAAATGGACTTAGCACATATAATGATAATAATGAATATCAGGGTTACAATTGTCAAACTTCAGGTTTTTAGGTGCCCCATGGGTTCTTGATAATGTTGAATCCATTTCCACCATAAAAAAAGTGATTCAAGCACTCTAGAATTCTATTTTTGGGATTTTTTTTTAAATGGATTCTAGCAAGACATATGTCATCCTGGAGAATTTGTGGTCTTCATAGGCAATGCCCATTAAGCATAGTCTAAAGAACCCACAAATTAGCCTGGAAAATAATGGAAATTTTGACAAGATTATGACAAAAATTGGTAGAAATTTTTGAAAATCTGGGTTACAACTGTCAAAATTCAAGATTTTAGGTGCCCCAAGTGTTCTTGATGGTGTTAAATCCATTTCCACCATCAAAAAAATGATTCAAACACTTTGGAATTATGATTTTTTGAAACTTTTTTTATTGGATTCTGGCAAGAAATTTGTCATCTGAGCGAATTTTTGGTCTCCATAGACAATGCCCATTAAGCATAGTCTAAAGAACTCACAAATTATCCCATAAAATAATAGAAATTCTGGCAAGATTATGAAAAAATCCAGAAGAAATTTATGAAAAATTTGGGTTACAGCTGTCAAACCTTAGGATTTTTGGTGCCCTAAGGGTTCTTGATGGTGTTTAATCCATTTTACCTTTAAAAAAAATGTTTCAAACACTCCAACATTCTGATTTTTTGAATTTTTTTTACTGGATTCTAAAAATAAATTTGTCATTTGGGTGAACTTTTGGTCTTCGTAGACAACGCCCATTAAGCATAGTATAAAGAACTCATAAATTAGCCTTGAAAATAATGGAAATTCTAACAAGATTATGACAAAATCCGACATAATTTTTTGAAAATAAGGGTTACAATTGTTAAACTTTAGGATTTTGGGTGCCCCAACAGTTCTTGATGGTGTTGAATCCATTTCCACCATCCAAAAAATGATTTAAATACTCCAACATTCTGATTTTGCGAAAAAATAATTACTGGCTTCCGGCAAGAAATCTGTCGTCCGAGCGAATTTGTGGTCTCTGTAGACAACGCCCATTAAGCAAAGTCTAAACAACCCATAGCCCATAAAATAATGGAAATTTCGGCAAGATTATGGAAAAATCCAGCAGAAATTTTTGAAAATATGGGTTACAACTATCAAACTTCAAGATTTTGGGTGCCCTAGGGGTTCTTGATGGTGTTGAATCCATTTGCGGCATCAAAAAAATGATTCAAACACTCTAGCATTCAAATTTTTGAAAAAAAATACCATATTTCGGTAAGAAATCTGTCATCCGGAAGAATTTTTGGTCTTCGTAGACAACAACCACTAAGCATAGTATAAAGAACCCATAAATTAGGCCAAAAAATAATGGAAATTCCGGCAAGATTATGACAAAATCCAACATAAATTTTTGAAAATATGGGTTACATCTGTCAAAATTTACGTTTTTTGTAACACCCTTCTCCCACATCTACCCAAGCAACTAGCCAGTCGACGTAAATGATGCAGGAGCATTCAACCCAAGGAAAATCATTGTATTTTAGTAGACATAGGGAGTCATGTGTTTTAGGGAAGTTGGTTTCCTAAGTGTTAAGTTAATGTAATATTTAGGCTTTTGAGTGATTAGAATAGGAATCAATTAGATGTGAGGATGTTTGTAAATGCTCTCGAATGAAGGAGAACATGAGTGGTTAATAATGACAAGAGAGTTAGAAGTCAATTGTAATTCTCAAAGCAGTTTCATGATTTGAGGAACTAGAGAGGATTCTTAGGGATTAACTGGAGTTAGAAGTGGACTTAGAGGAGATTTAGGAGTCAGTTCAGTAGATTAAGGATCTGAACCATAATTAGTTCAATAGAACCTTTCTAGTATAAATGTAAGCCTATGGGCAGAGTGTAAGGAGGAGGCCATTGATATTGAAGATCAGGCCTGAGAGGCAGAGAGTCTCGATATGTAATCAATTGTTCATATTTATTAATACAGAGGTTTATCCCAACTGTATATGTGTGTGTGTTATGGGTATTAATAGATTGAATTGTGTGGAATTCGTAGGTTCTGTAAGAAAGGTTGCAGGCAGAATTCTGTAGAACACGTAGAGGAGAAGAATGATTTGGAGGAATCATAATGGATCATCGAATCCAGTTAAAGGATCAGAGTGAAGCTCTAGAGAGACTGCGATGTGAGAATTTGCAGAGGTCAAGCTCAAGAGAGAGTTGAGCAGTGGAAGCAGAAGAATGAAACCCTGAAGAAACCCAAAACCACAAGTAAACATTGAAGAAATAACAAAGTCAAGAAAAGGGACGAATGGAGAAGCGAGGTGTCAGTACACAGGAATCGTTGGATCTCATAGATAGATGGTCATCGCATGGTGAAAGAGCGCGGAAGATAACTAGTTTTCTCGAGACAAAGTGGTATTTCGGGCGGCCTCAAAACCATAAGTGGTAAAAAGGCCTAGTTACCTGATTCCATTCAACAGAGGACACGTAGCACAAGGGTAGAGAGAAGAAACTGCTTTATCGGGTGGCTAATCCCCGTGCTTGTTTTCTACCTGAAATCATTGTAGACTGTCTGAACCACTAAGTGCACATCTACGGTGGAGGACTATCGGGCAAGTTGTGTTTGTTCAGAGAAGACATCAGTCGTTGATCTGATGGTGGCAGAATAACGACGGAGATTAATTTGCATCAAAAATGTTAAATGGAGTTGTATTGGCGAAGAAGTAATGCGATGAATGATGGAGTGGACCCGATAAAGTATTGAGGTCCGGTTTTTATACATTTGAGATCTGGAAGGTTGTGTGTAATCGCATATCAGAGAAAGTGGAGGAATTCATGTGTAATGTGTTCTGCGGAGGATGTCGATTGCGATGGCGATAAAGGGTGCATCAGGAAAATTGAAAACGCTTGCTAAAGGGGGAAAAGGTATGAATCGTATGTTTTATGCTTATTTCCCTTATAAGGGTTTATAATGAGTTAAGCGTCGATAAAAGGTTTTATGGTTAAGTCCGATATAACAAAGGAAAGTGTGGGGTTTGGTATATATGCGGCTTATGGGTTAATAAAAGGTTAATGAAGGTTTAAGTGGGGTGATTGAGTTCCGATATAAAGGAAAAGGTGGATTAATGATTAGACTTTGTTAGTCTATAAATCATTTCGCATGAGACTATTAAAGGGGGCCTAAAACCTTGGTAAATGAAGTTTTAACTCGGCAAAGAGTTAAAAATTCCTAGGACAAATGTGCTTATGCATTTTACATGCATACTGTGGGTTTAAAAGGGGGTAATCCTGCGTCATTTGGTATCTGAGCCAGGTTTGTAATTGAAACAATTGGTGTTAAAACAAAACAAAGAAATTCTATGTGAAAGAATTGAGAACAAAGTTACGTGTTAAAGATGTTTATGTAGGCAATGAAGGATCATATTCTAATCTGACAGAAAGTAGGCACATAGAGGTGATGTGTAGTAGAACTTGTAGATGCAAGAAACAGAGGACAATCCATTCAAGGTATAGGTGGAATAGTGGAACAAGATCATACAGAGATCTTGAAGGTGAGGTGATATGTTCTGTTTTGATTTGATTGGAGAATGTGTGTTTGTACATTGATGCACAGGTAACAACAAAATAAGGTGAGAAGGTTGTAACATCTAGAGCAAGGAGTGCCTGAATTGGTTCCAGAGTAAAAAACCAAAGAAATGCTAAGAGATTGAGCTCAGAAGAGGAGAGAAGCTTAGTAAATCATATGTATTAAGAAGGAGACTTGTTACTGTAGAAGTATTATTGCGGATCACAAAGGCAATTCCACAAAGGATGTGGGTAGAATTTCCAAGGTAATGAAGGAAGCAAATAAGACTTTATAAGTGAAAGAAGAGGTGGTCAGAACCAATTATTTCGTTGTGATTGAAATACAAGAGGACAATTGTGTTCTTAGAATATGCAGATGAGTTGAAGCCTAGAAGGAGCAGAGAGAAGTGCTCAAAAGAGGTTCCAGAGACAGAGAACCAAGGGCTTGCCCAAAGATCAAGTATAGAGGATAGCTTGGTGAGGTAAGAGGCAGCAGGGAGGACTTGCTGTTACATAGGCTTTAATGCAGCTCATAGTAAGTGAGTAAGGAGCTCTTGAAGATAGAGAAGGAGAAGATGACTACTAATAGTCATAGTAGAGGTTCTGAGGAAGACCACAATAGAAGAAAGATGAAGAAAGAGGATGCCAAGGCAAATGGCAAGAGGATGAGTCAAGAGGAAATTGACAAGGAAATTGTAGAGACAAAAGGGCAACTCGATGTATTGATGATGATACTAGAGGAAAGCTAGAGACTAGGTTGGGTATTGAGGAAGAATCCAGTGAAGTGGCTTAAGTTACGGAGAAAGCTACAACAGAGACAAGTAAGGTGGCTGATGGAAAAACTTAGAGAGGCTGAGTTGGAAATGGAAGTTTCTACTTGTGAAGCAGAACAGGGTGAAGCTCTAAGTGAAGATGAAGAATTGAAGACTAAAAATTCAAGTGAGGCCAAAGGGTCACATGGTTTTAAATCTGAAAATTTGTGTATGTTTGCAGGTGAAACATGTGAAGGACAATTTGCTGATATTGTCATAAAGGAGGAATAAGACAAACACAATCTAAATTATGTTCTGGAAGAAGATGAGATAGATAGGTCTTATATGCAATTGGGGAAAGATATCAAGCAATCAAGTGAAGGGATTGTGGAGATTGAAGAAGATACCATCGAAGAATTTCTTAGTCATAAAGAGAACTTGGAACAGTAAGGAGATATGATGGTTGAAACATCAAGTGGGACCACAGGGTCTTATGTTTTTAAAATTGATAGTTTGTCTGTGGGTGCAAAAAAAATACAGGAGAATATTAATGTAGATGGTGAAACAAGGATAGCTCTTGGAGAAGGTAAACAACAAGAGATTAAAGGAAAACTTGAAGAAGAGACTATGTTAGCTGAAAACATAGTAAAGGATCATTAGTTCAACATGATGATAGGCACCATGGAAATAACCATGGAAGCTGTTGAGACAGTCAGTAAAAAAGGAGGACATCTACTAAAATATATTAAGAAGGAAGAATTTTTTCTATACCAACAAGGGGAACTAACCCGATCACAGACCCCAATTAGATCTGCTTTCGTTTGGGGTGGCTAGCTCCAATGGATTTTAAAGGATCCCGTAAACTGTTATAGGTGTTGAGGGATTACTTCCTGGAGGAAGACTTCAATTAAATCAACAAAAGAAACAGCTAACATATATGTATCAAATCCTATCTACACTACTTATCACTACTCGAGCTAGTCCTAAATATCCTAATCTATCCTGCAGGAGCATAACAAAAAGAGGTTAAACATCATATATAGATTCAAAGTCCCAATGAATCAATTACTGGTTCACATGAGAACAAGGATGTATCAAATCTTAATTGCAATCCAATTACTTATACAGGGATACACATTCCTTTCCATACAAATAACACTTGCAACTGATGTTTAACAAAGTTTCAAATCAGTAATATTTCATGAGTTAACCATGCTATTATATTCGAATAACCAGGAATAACCATGAATGGTATGTTATCAATAGGCACAAATCAAAACACATTTATATTTATGCCAGCAACAACACATTGATTCTAAACACATGAAAGAAGAGGAAAATAAATCTGAAACAACAGGCTCCTTCTTAACCCAAACAATCTTCTTTATTCATAATAAATCAAAAGTTGTTCTGCCAAAACAAAAGTCCTCATCTCATCTCTGGAGGTAATACTTATGCCGAAGGAAAAATGACCCTTGGTCTTCCCTTCCCCGACTTTTCCTCCTCCTGCTCTTTTCCATACACATTAGAATATACAGATGTAGAGTCAATCGGTGAAATGACCGACACGTAGAGGGAATATCTGCTACAATGCTTCATTTCCTGGGGAAGTGAATAGATGTTGATTAAAAGAGGATGACTGCATGTCATCCCTTCGCACCTGTATTGAGCGGATGTTACTCCCTATCATTTCTTGAAGGAAACTGAAGACACCGTGCTTATCATCCCACATCTGGCATGATTGAAAGTGTGTTTGGAGGTAATAACATCTTGATGTATCAGCGTTGTGCTTCCTCTTGACATGGAGCATGCCTTCATTATGCACTATGGCAGTTCATATCCCTTTCTGCAGAATATGCCTTTGCAATATCGACACCAGTGGTGCAGAGGTGTCATCTTGATATAAATCGCCTTTATCTGCTACCAGGTCCACTCGAACTCGCCTGCAGAAATAATTCATATTAGCTATGATTATGAGAAATCTGACAAACATGCTCACAAACAAACCTTGCATTCAGCCATAATTTCTATTTAATCTTGCAACGCAGAGCAACTATGATTATCAAACCACCGAACCTGTTGTGACACATATTTGCATTGCCCATAATATTCATTTTTACTCAAGGATTTCTTTAACCATGCTTCACAAGCAGACCATTCACTTTACGGGATTTTCCTTTGAAAACCCCGACCACAACATTTTATCGAAATACATAGGAAAACACGGGAAAACCCGCGATTGGACCATAAGGCTAGACTTCAAATAATATACCCCCAAATCTATAAGCATCGTTGAGTCCGCTGATCGCATCGCGCCTTGTGTTTAAGCTTTGGGCTCTGCCGATTGCGTCTTGCGATTGGTCGGACCCGAAATATATATGTGTCGCGGTTAATAATACCGACAGGTCCACCATATAAGACTTTCCTTTGAAAACCCCGACCCCAACATTTTATCGAAATACATGGGAAAACCCGCGGCTGACCCATAAGGCCAGACTTCAAATAATATATATTTAGGTGTATAATTATCGTTGGGTCTGCTTAATCGTATCGCACCTTATGTTTAAACGCTCAACTCTACCGATTGTGATAAGCGATTGGGAGGGCGGACCCGAAATATATATGTGTTGAGGTTAATAGTTCCAGTGGGTCCGCCATATGGGATTTTCCTTTGAAAACCCGGACCACAGCCTTTTATCACAATACACAGGAAAACACGGGATAAACCCGTGGCTAGCCATACAGCCAGACTTGAAACATTATGCACCTAGGCCTATAGTTATCGTCGGGTCTGCCCATCGCCCCTTCACATATCTCATATCGCTTTACTGTTGTCGACTGCCGATTGTGATTTGCGATTGGGCTCCGGACCCAAAATAGATATGTGTTATGATTTAATAAGGCCAACGGGTCTAGTGTATCGTGGTGTACATTGTGTATAAGCCCCAGGCTCTGTCGATTGTGACTTACAATTGGGGGAAGCGGACCTGAAAATATGTATATTATGGTTAATGATCCCGACAAGTCTGGCAGAATGGTGTGCCTCATATACAAGCCTTGAACTCCATCGATTGCGATATGCGATGGGCTCCACACCTGAAATAAATATGTATTACGGTTAATAATGTCGTCGGGTCTGGTGTATCAGTGTTGATTGTGATAAGCGAAGAGGGCAAGTTATGCATGTTGTAGATTATTTCTATTATTAAAGCATTGATATAGAAATAAAGATGCGATGGGAGGTTTTGAGGGTTGAAAAAGTCCCGATGAAGGATATGAATGAAGGGCTAGAAAGGGTTATAGATGAATCATGCGGCATAGATTTATTAAAAGGGGCTTAACCATTAGGAATTGAATATTTGACTTGGCCAAGAGTTAAAATCCATGGGATAAAACAGATCATTCGGAGAGGTGAAAGATCAAACTTCTAGGGGACCCATTCAAAATTGCTACCAAGGCAGGTTTTAATTGGGTGGTGGTTATGGCCGCAACAAATGGCGAACTAGTTATCTCTGTTTCCAAATAGACCTTGGATCAATAGAAAATCAGGGTGTTAAGATAAACTTGAAATGCAAACTGTATAGATGGACAGGCATGGGTTCCACTTCAACATTAATTGCTTCAGGTGAGATAAAGACAAATAGCTTCTACTTACTAATAGGGTTTTGACAGGCATTCTCCAATGGCAGTATTATGGGATTTATTGACCCTCCTTTACCTATTTTCTACTTTCAATAATCCTTTTGGGGCCATCAATGGTCTGTCAATACCTATTTAGGTGTGTACCTCAGCTCTTTATCGCTCATCAAACTTGATGTAGATATTTTTTTCTACACTTTATATAATAATTTCACTGTTATATTTTCATGGGGCGCAGTCATGGATCATGCCATATTTTTAAACCGCTTAAGCAAGGTTGGGCTTGCTGTGTTAACCGATACTCTGAGCCCATCAACAGTCCCTACTCCAACCAGCTTCCCAAACAACCTGTCCCTCCAGATTGGCACAAGGACTCGACATTTCATTTTCTTTTAAATAAGTCCTTTCAGTTTCAGGCACAAGGACTAGAGCACAATTGGATTTGCCACAGGGTATATGACAGTGAGCTTAGCCCATGAAAGGAGGTTTACTTGTAGATGACAGGTATTGGAAAATTTAGTGTAGTGTATGAGACCAATGGAGAATAACTGCAAACCTTACAGGCAAGTATAGGCTAGGTCTGAGTGGGATTTTTTTTTTAATGCAGTGTTCCGCCATGCCAATCTAGTTATGGTTGCACATTTTTTTATTTTATAAAGATTCCCTTACATGCTCTAGGTATACAGGTTATCAATAGATCTTACCTAGTTCCCAACAGATGCTAATGAGTTGCCTTGATTTGAATTCCACAACGGATTTTCAAGTTCTCATGGGCTCATTGAAAGTTTGTTTGATTTGCAAGGTAACGATGGATTTAGGATCAACAAACTCATCAGCAGGTTAATGAGGGGTGCAAAAGATGAAGGCGGTGAATGAGGGTAAGCTAAAGATATTTGAAAAGGTGAAAACAAGATTGGAGGACCAAAATTAGTTGGCTGAAAAGGACTAAAATTGAAAATAGAAGGAAAATAAACTTTGCGGGAAAACATGAACAGAAAGGACGAAAATATAACTAAGCTAACAACAAAATAAAATGAATTCTAACCTACTCAGGAGGTAACCACCATGTGGTGGCTACTGGAAGTATCTCTTAAGATTTTGTCCATTAACATGGAGTTTTTCAATTTCTCCCTGTAAATTTTTCAATGTGTAAGTTCCTTGATCAATTTTTTCCACAACTTGGAATGGGCCCAGCCATAAGTAATGGAATTTCGTATGTTTACCTTTTGGCTCATTCAACTTGTCCCATTTCAGGACTAGCTCTCCTACTTGGTAATCTTTATCTCCTGCCAGATGACGATCAAACCATCTCTTCACAATCATTTGGTGATTTCTGAACTTATTTCTGGCTTTATCTCTCAATTCCTCCAACCTTATCAGTTGGTTGATCCTTTCTTGAAGTAAGGCTGAAGGGGTCCCTCTTAAAGCTTGGGAGAGCTGTAAAGAGGGAAGGGTAACGTTGGGATGTAGGATGGCTTCTTGTCCATAGACGAGGAAGTATGGAGATTTTCCTAATGCTACTTTTGGGGTGACCCTATCGACCCAAAGGGTATTTGTTAGAGCGTTGTGCTAGTTCCTCTGGTTGTCGACGATAGATTTACGATTATGTGGATGAGGTTTTTATTTGAGGACTCTACAACTCCATTTCCCTGGGGGTAATAGTTTGATACATACCTTATGTGAATTGATTTATCAATAGAAAATTCAATCAATTCCAGTGATGAAAAGTAAGAATCATTGTCAAATATGAGAGCATCATGGATGCCAAACTTGTTGATAATAAATTTCTCAACAAATGATATTACCTCATATTCATTTACCTTTCGAAGCGAGATGGCTTTGGTCCATCTGGTGAAGTAGTTAGCCGTCGTGAGTATACACTTATGCTGTTGCGAAGATTTTGTAGTGATCTTGCCTATGAAATCTAGGCCCCATTGCTGGAACAGGAGATAAATCATAACGGGCCTGAGGGGAACAACTATATTTCTTTCTCATCTTGCGGCGGTTTGAAATACCTTGCATTTGTGAGCGTAAGCATGTGAATCTCTGAACATTGTGGGCCAATAATATCCAGCTCTTAAAATTTTGTGAGCAGTGGTCTCTCCGCCATAGTGACCACCTGCTGGGCCGTCGTGCATTTCTTTCAAGACATGATCAGCATCACCCTATGCCAAACACCTTAGCCAGATTCCATCATAATTTTTTTTGTATAATGTGTCATTGGCCAAGTGATACTGATTAGATTTCAATCCGAGCACTCTCCTTTGTGATGCATCCATGTGTTCAAGACATGATCCATGTGTTAGATAAAAACATATGTCATAATACCACGACTCAGGATCCAAAAGGGCTATCGACGTTTCGTGCTCACACATTAGCGTCTCATTAATCCATAGGGGCTCCTCCCTGAGTTCTACTTGTTCATTTTGCATGATTTGTGCTTCTGGTTCTTTGAATGCCCCTTCTTTATCCGCCAAGGCTTTTGTTGCTAGCTTGCACAATCCCTGCCCTCGAATTATCTTTTCCGGCTTAATCTCAAGGTTGAATTCTTTAAATGTGGTTATCCAATTCCCTCTTCGTTCACCCATTTCTTTCGGCATGAAGAGGGCTCTTACAACAGGATGGGGAACGATTACTTTAGTCCTGGCCTTTAATAAATAAGGGCGGAAGTGTTTTACAGCTTTAAAAACCGCAAAGCCTTGTTTCTCCACGTCTGGGTAGTTTAGTTTTGCTCCCTGGAGATTAGAGATCATATAAGAAATAGGGACTTTGTTGCCATCATCATTTTTTTGAGTGAGGATTGCGGCATATGAAACATCAGAAGCAAAAGTGTACAAGAATAATTCCTTGTTGAAATTGGGGCTGACCAATGCAGGAGCTTCTGCGATGGCCTCCTGTTGTGTTGTACAACAACCCCCCATTTCATAAAAATCTTTACACAAGATCTTAATATGAAATGGGTCCCTTTAAAAATAAACTTACTTAGATGTGTGAATAAAATGGTATTTACCTCATCACAAGAAAATCCTTACTAAAAGGCCCTATGTAAATGAATCATTTTATAAAGCCTTTTAAATAAAAAACAAAGTGTTCCTTTAAAAATATTATAAAACTATTATATATTGCGATAAAGCGATCGGAGATCGCATATCGCAATATCAAAGGAAACACACACAAAAACAAAACCTCACCCAATTCTCCGATCCAAAAAGTTAATGTCAATCGGTACTCAGGGAAACAAATGCCAAATTACAATAAAGCAAAACCTCTCAACTACCTCGATGTGATAAAGCTAATTGCAATCAGCAATCGGCGGAGTCACATGACAAAGGGATAAAGCTCAAGCCAAATCCTGACTGTGATCTATTAATTGGGTGCGCATCTCGAAAGGGAATTATACATTTGAAACAATTTGCATGCATTATATTGTATCACCTTTCGGTAATTGGAGATATTTATAGCAAGTCCTTAAGCCCTTCCCTTTGACACTCCCGATCACCGATTTGCGATTTATCGCCGATCACCGATCAATGAAATCTAAAGCAAGCTTGAAACAATCATTCGGCATATGAACGATGTGATGGGCATTTATGATGCTATTTACCATGATTGACAGTTTAAACGGCTGTTTAATATTGCAGTTAAGTATAGATCTTTCAAAAGATTTTATTTGTCGTAGTCCTTAACTATTTTTTATTTATCATATGCCAATTGACGTAATTCTATTCATTGTCATATTGGCTTGCAGCAACACTTTCTTTGTATCACGGTTTGCAACTGTTTGTGCAGAATTCTTCCGAAACCAGAAATCCAGAGAAAATGGGGAAGAAATCAAAGAAGTCCACAACAGCAGCTCCTCCAGTCAAAGATCCCAGACCAAGCAAGAAAGGATTAATCCCAGATACGACATGCCTTGGTCTGGGAAACACTAGCTAGGTGTTATAGACAATTTTGTGCCTTGCAGCATCAGGCATGAATTGTCAATAATCCAAGGGATCCAAAGTCCCTAAACATGATGTTCCTACCCCTAGAGGAACAAGATCAGCAAACCAATAGCTCTCAGATCAGTTCTCCACCTGAAAACACTAAAAAACAAGCAATCCTGAAATCAAAGCAGGTGCTCCACTAGGCTTCTGCGCTGAAACTCAACTCCTCCATGGTGTACCTGCGTTGCAAAGCAGGTAGAACAAAGGCCACCTGCGCTGAGCGAGATGGGACAAGTGGCACACTGAGTCATTGCTCTGGAATCTTCCAAAAATGACACTTGGATCAGGGATTTCGCCTTGTGATGAGTCAGAGGCTCTGTTTCTCCAAGTGGAAGCAAGGTTCTCCAAGTGGACTCAAGAACTGAAGATCAACTGAAGAGAGAGAGGACACAAGGCAGCTACACATCAGTTGCAAGCTGACTCATCCTTTCTCAATTCATCTATATATTGAGCTCTCTCCTATGAGCTCAGGAGGCTGGAATTTTGTGCAAAGTAATGATATGCTGTTGGTTTCACTATAGAACTATTGGGTGATTGCTTGAGGGAGGTGAAGAGGAGAAATTCTTTCTGCTGGGAGGTGTTGCTGGATTGGGGCCTTCAATGGTTGTAACACTCTCAGAACTTTACTTCTTCCATTAATAAAAGCTATTGAGGTTCTTCTATATGCACTTGTTTCAATGATGTATTGTGATAATTGTATATTTGATTTATGCTAATCCTTGAATCAGTTATGATTGCATGCTTCTTGTAGTTTCCTTCTTTGTTATTTTGCAGGATCTCATGGTAGCTGGGCCAGCAAAAGAGCAAGGAGCTGGGAGCAAGCAGCAAAGAGAAGAGTTTGGATTCGAAATTAAGCGCAAGACAACGGTTAGTGCATTTCTTCATTCTCTCTTGCTTTCGTAAAGAAGTAAACCTTAAGTAGTTTTCTTTACAGTTGTTGCTGAGGTACTATCACCCTTAGAGTGGGATAGGGTCATCCGAGTCGGATACTTTTCCCTACAACAAACTGGCGACTCCACTGGGGATCGTATTTGTTTGATTGTTTGTAGTATTTTGCTATTCATTTCCTGAACAAAAGAGTACCAAATAGAAAAGCTTTTGACTATATCAAAAGCGAAGTAGAGGGCAGCTACTCTAGCTCATTTCTGAGCATGTTCATGATTTGAAGAGCTGATCTACAAGGATCCTTGTAAGCTCTTAGTGATAGCTTTTCATCTTCCTTGTCATCCCTTAGTGTGTGCTTGATTGATAGCTTCTGATTTGAGCAAAAACTGTGAATTTTTGAGAAAATTGTGACCCGGAAACTGGGAAAACGCAACTTTCGTTTTCCAAAGCAGGTAGTACACAGGCTACCTGCTTTGCAACGTAGGTCTCGAAGGGGCTACCTGTGCTGAGAGCCAGACTGGCTGTGCAGCACCTGCGTTGGCCCAATTTTGCCTTGTGCATTTGGGGTTTCCTCCCTTTTTCTTGCTTGTTTTCACTATAGATTTTGCAGCCAGTTACGAGTCTTGTACCTATTCTGAAACCAACCTTACTTGCCATCATTCCGCCTCTGTTATATAACGAAATTGTACTTGTTCTTTTGTATTTCTTACATCATTTACAATTTCCCATAACGAAAGTGAACTAGTCTTGCTTTGGCCTCTTAGATCTGAACTTGTGTTAGGCATTTTGATGGTCTAAAGAGTTAGCTTGTTTGCTGTCCATAGCTGATTAGTCTTTTTACTTTCGTCGTTATGGTTTGATTTCATGTATTTCCAGTGATTAAACAAGTAAACCTTAAGGTGTCTTTTGATTTTGGACAAGCTTGTTTGTTTTCGCTTTAAATCGAAATCAAAGTTAAATAACAACTTTCTTTTTGTAATACATCAACATTAAGAAAGGGAAAAGAAAATACATGCATTGTGCATTTTGCATTTGAAAAAGTTTGCATGATGATTTAGGAGAAAGTGCATTAGTTTGTGCTGTATGAACTGTGTGAAAAGATATGCCTTTCTTCTCCCTCAGTAGTTAAGATTTTCATCAGTCAAAAAGATTTGAAAAAGCTTGCTTCTCATCTTAAGCTGCATTTAGGAATTTGTCATATACATCTCGTGGTGAACCTTGAAAGGCAAACTTTAAAAAGATCAACTTAAAATATACTGAATGAACCTAACAACGCATTGAAACATAATGCAAACACATAGAGGTCTAAGCTAGAGACGTGTTCCGGCGTCGTTAAACGTAGTGACTGTCGATCTCGAAGAAGGTGGGTGATTCCTCCTGAGAGTCGGTGGCACTAATACGGACTTGTGCTCCCACGTACCGTCGAGTATATATTGGGAGACCCCTATAGTCATATATCCTTTATCCTTAGGAAGCCGTGTCGGCCGCCCTACTGATCGCAATGCAGTGAACACAGCATTCACGAAGATTGACCACACGTACCGTAAAACATATTCCGTGGTTTTGCGAAAGGTTTGGCACACCCTCTGCCTAGATCTCCAGAGCAGTTTCTTTTGGCCTTTTTCAAACTCTATAACTGAAAAAGTCCAACCGAGCATTTGTCACTTCGGGCTCGTTAATACATCGAAGGAGACTAGAGTCATCTTTAGCTTTTTCTTGACTCTTAAAACATGAAAAAGCAAAGTTATGTCTAAAAGCGTCTAATAAAATTCACTCAAATCGGAAACACAAATTTTCCCCTTTATATTTTAGTTGATCGAGTAATCCGCAATCGTGGAAGAAAGTCAATTGAATATCCGTCGTTCGCGGAGGCTTGCGAGTCAACCGTCTTTGTCTCCGGAGTTGAAAACAGTCCGGGCAAAGCGAGCTCGTCGAACCAGTTCAAAATCTCCTTTAAAAGTTAGAACAAGTGTTCCAACAACATCTGAGATTCTGGTTACTCCAAACATTTCCGGAAACCCTGCCTCTATAGAAGAAGTTCAACCGCCACAGAAGGACAGTAATACTGATCCTAGTCTTGGGGCAAATACTTGTATAACTGAACCAGTTCCATCTGTAACCGGTCCAGAGAGTTTCGTTCCTCAAACATCTGTCGCTATCGATACAACCCCTTCTTCGGCACCGGAAATCTTTTACGGACTTGACGGTCTTCCTCTTCCACCTGGTCTGATTGCGATAGAGGAAATTATAGAGGAACCGCAAGTATCCACTCCAACTCATTTTGGAGTAGGGGTCACTCTATTTCCTGCTACAATAGAAGTTTGTCCATCACCAGTGGAAGTTCTTGTAGAATCACTAGGCAATCAATTGGATAGACTCAAAATGTCTGAACAACCGTCGACATCTAGGACTGTGTCGAATGACACGGAGACGGCAGAATTACCTGCTGCAAATCCAACAATGTTCGCCGGCATACCATCTGTCCCAACTAGCTCTCAATCGCTAGAAGGAGTCCACCAAGGGACTATCTCGGCAGTATGGTCTGTTCCTGTTTGTTCCGGAGTAATGTCTGGTAACTCTTATGGTGAGACTCATCAAATTGACCCTTTTGGGAATCAATTTAGGCCATCCAGTCCTCCAGGACAATCAATTGCCTTGAGTTCTGGATTACCACCGTATGGGGGGCAGTATGCCCTTTCATTACCCCCTCCAGGAGGGTACCCATACGGGAGTTCTCAACCTTATTCAAGTTATGGTGGAATTGCAACGAGTAGTTGGGTACCTATGCTATCCCAACCACCAAGAGTTGTATATTCTATGCAACAGTGTGTACTTGTGACGAACATCCCAACTACACCGACTATTGTAACCGTGTCGCAAGTTCAAACGATGCCTGTTGTATGTCAACCTCAGATTTCTCAGGTTCTCATGCAACAGCCCCTTGACCCTGCGACCCAACCACAATCGCCTATTGGTGGGGTGACACAAGTACAATTGGGTACAATTACCCCACATCTTGTTCCAATGGTTAGTGTAGCACAACAACCCATGGTATCGCAACCGTGGATAGTGCAATACCAACAGCCACAATTCCAACAAGTGTACCAAGGTTCTGAACAGCAAATCTTTGCGAATACTGGACAACCATATATCCAAAATGGTCAAAATCAACCACTTTATAGTGGTCAAGTCCATCAACCGTATCAATCATACCAACATCAACTCCATTATGCTGGTATGCAAAGACCAACTATTCAGGCAATTCCATCGTACCCTGGTTACGCTTCCCCTAACTTGAATCAACAGTTACCATTCGTGGCGACTTTAGAGTTTCCTGATCTACATCAGTTAAAAAATGATCCAATTGCTTACGCCCCATGGTGGCCAGTGATCCCGCACAAACTTCCATCCGACATTCCTAAATTCAATGGAAATCCAGGTGAAGACCCGTCGAATCATGTGATGACATTTCATCTATGGTGTTCGTCGAACACTTTAAATCATGATTCGATAAGGCTTCGCCTCTTTCAGAGGACATTGACAGGTCCAGCGGCGAAATGGTATATAGAATTGCCAAGAGCTTCGTTCGACAATTTTAGCTCCCTTGCCACGACATTCTTAACCCACTTTCAATTACCAATAAGGTATGAAACGAGAACAGAGATATTGACCAACTTCAAGCAGACAACCGCAACTCATATATCAGATCATATACATGAGTGGCGATGTCGACGAAGAATGGTTAAAACATACGTTCCTGATCAGCTTTTAGCTGAGTGGTTTATAAAGTCATTACTTCCGGCCATAACGGAAGATGTGGCGAAGGGGGGAGTCGTAACAGAAGAGCAGGTTATTGCTCGTGCGCAATATTTGGACTTAGTATATACTCAGTCCGGCATGCTCTATGACAAAATACCAGACGCCCCTAGACCAGAGTTTTCAATCCCTCCTCCTCCTAAATCAAATAGTGACTCTCATGCCGGCGATGGCGTGATTGGTACGGCAAACGCGAATCCAAAAAGGGCCAATCAAAAGAAGGCCCGTAAGGATTCGAATCAAAATGCGCATGAGGAAATTCTTGCTTCGGAAGTAAATGCCGTATCGACAGATAAAGGCAAAGAAACCAATCAACCAGGAAGCAAGAAGAAGCAAAACAAAGGGAAGAAGAATAAACAAGGTGAGTCATCCCCTAAGAAAAATTCTTCGAACCCTCCTGGGAATAGGAAACCAATTCCATGTCAAATATGCGATGAGAAGGATCATATCACTAAGAATTGCCCATTCAAAGCTGAGCTGAAGAGGTTCTTTAAGAGTCCTCATACCTCAACTGTGTCAAATGATCCATTTCCTAACCCAGGTCAAAATCTGGTTGATAGTGGAAACGCTTCCCCATCTCAAGTGCTTATGTTGTCGGTTTCAAAACAACAAAATGATGCTTTGATTTCGACAAGGAACAAAGATTACAGGAATCCACAGGTGTCGAACGATAAAGGTAAAGATCAACCTAGCAGTTCGACAACAACTTCGGCAGAAGTTGTACCCCCCATCACGCATGAATTAACGATAAAACCGCCAAAGGGAGTAGTACACAAGTCAACATTTAATCCTCGTGCCAGAGCGGCACAACATTATAACATAGTGGAAGATTTGGCGCAATCGCCATCTACTATGTCGACTCTTGAGGTACTACAACATTGCCCATCCCAAAGGCAGGCATTGTTATCAGCAATTGGTGGGGTGGATCCTAAAGATTCCAATCTGGTATCCTTTGATCACAAAGGGTATGATCCTCAGTTACCAGCTCAACTAGCTTTCCTCGTCCAAATGAAAGCCCTCAACAAAACAGTTCATCGAACGATTATTGATGAGGGGGCATCGACATGTATTATGTCGATGAGTTGCTGGAAAACTTTAGGATCTCCAACCTTGTCGCGATCATCGACAACATTAAAAGCATTCGACGGAAGGATATATACCCCTTACGGTATCCTTAGTAACCTGAAAGTTGAACTAGGGGGCAAAACAGTAGAAATAGATGTTGAAGTCATTGATGGCAATCTTGACTATAACATCCTACTGGGAAGGCCATGGATTTATGCCATGCAAGCTGTTGTGTCGACTTATTTTAGGAAGATCGCATTCCCCTTTGAAGGAGGGATTACGGTCGTCGATCAACAATACTTCCTCCCTAATGGTTCACAGGTTACAGGAAGCGTTCCCATGATCCATGGCAGCAATCGGTCAATTCAAGATATTGGAGTAGGTCTGTTGAAAGACCCCACTATGATGGGAACTTTCGCGCTACCACCTCCTATTTGCATAGAAAATGTACCATTTGTAGCAACATGCAATATGGTATCCACCTTGAAAGACACGGAAGGCAGAGTCGCTATGGATCATGCAATGGTTTTGCCACCAAGCCCCATTGAAATATTGTAGCAATCAATGTTTCATGCCTGGGAGGCAAATCCCAATCAGCGCTCTTCGAGCGTTTGGGTAGATAGATCTAGAGAATATGGTACCCCATTAGATCCTTGGTCGAAAGTACATGGGACTGACGAAGGAATCTTACAATCAATGATGATTGAGGGGGCACCATGGAATGATCACCACCATCGTTCCCCTCTTCCGGAATACGAAGAAGATACTCAGAAAGATCTTTACCACCCTTCAGTCTTTGAATTCCTAACAAATACTGTAAACACGGTGGATTCTGAACGAAAATAATCCAATTTGCTTCAGATTCAGAAACTCCAAGGGAAAGCAAACTTCCTAAGGAGGTTCATTCCAAATTACGCAGAACTTGCTAAGGGTTATACTCGTCTTTTGAAAAAGGATGTACTTTTCGTCTGGGACCAGGTGGCGCAAGCTTCCTTTGATGCTCTGAAAGATTGTCTAGTAAGAGCATCATTAATGTACGCCCCAGACTATCAAAGAGATTTTAACCTGTATCTAGCTGCAGCAGATACGACCATTGCGATGGTTTTAGTTCAAGAAGTCGATGGAATTGAACATCCTATCTATTATTTAAGTAAAAACTTAAATGATACAGAAAGTAAATATTCTTCCGTTGAAAAGCTAGCGCTTGCTACTGTTCAAGCGGTACAGAGTTTTCGACATTATATCCTCTTTAGGAAAACTACCATTCTGTCAGATTGCAACCCCATGACTTATATACTGTCGCGACAGTTGCTGGGGGGCAAGTATTCCAAATGGATAGCGATCCTTCAAGAGTTTGATCTGGAATTTGTGAAATCCAAGTCAAAGAAAGCTCTGGTATTCGCAGAATTATTATGCCATCTCCCATCGTCGTCCAACGACGAAACTTCCATGGAATCAATCGTGGACGAGACTTTATTTCTGATATCTGCAAGCGATGAATGGTATGGAGATATAATTATCTATCTCCAAACCCAAAAGTTTCGGCCAGACACCTCACACTCCGAACAGAAACGTATACGATACCAAGCAAAAGACTACGTGATTGTCGGTGATACCCTTTACCGTCGTGGTATCGATACAGTTCTGAGGAGGTGTCTCACCCATGAAGAGGCTGAAAAAGCCCTGAATGAGTGTCATTCAGGCGCGTGTGGAGGGCATCAATCCAGTTTCGCTACAGCCTAAAAGATATTAAGAGCAGGATATTTCTGGCCAACCATGTTTAAAGATTGCATAATCGCAGTCCGAAGTTGTCATTCCTGCCAAATCTTTGATAGCAAAACCAGAAGACCACCCGCACCGCTGCAACCAATAGTTGCGGTTGGGCCTTTCGCCAAATGGGGCATCGATTTCATGCAATGTAACCCCACCTCGACTGGGGGGCATGGGTATATTATAGTCGCAGTTGACTATTTTACCAAATGGGCCGAGGCGATGCCTACATTGGAAAATACTGGTGAAACAACTGCCCTATCATGGGTATATTATAGTCGCAGTTGACTATTTTACCAAATGGGCCGAGGCGATGCCTACATTGGACAATACTGGTGAAACAACTGCCCTATTCTTTTTCAATCATGTAGTCGCCATGTTCGGCGTACCCCAGGCTATAGTTACAGATCATGGATCGCATTTCCGCAATCACATGATGGTCGAATTAGCTGCCAAACTAGGGCTATCTCACGACAGCTCTACTCCATATTATCCACAAGCCAACGGACAAGTTGAAGCAATCAACAAGGTCCTGAAGCGTATGTTGCAGAGGATGATCGGAGTTCATAAAAGAAGATGGCACCTAATCCTGTATGCAGCCTTGTGGGCCTACCGAACTTCGGTAAGAAACGCAACCGGATTCACACCTTTCCAATTGGTGTACGGTCTAGAAGCAGTCTTACCGGTCCAGTGTGAAATTTCGTCACTTAAACTCGCAATTGATCTCCTCCCCGGAACTTCGGAAGAAGAGGCTCGTTTCTTGGAATTAATCCACTTGGATGAAACCCGTCGTGATGCCGCTTTGGCTAACAAAGCCCATAAGAAACGAGTCAAGGCCCAGTTCGACAAAAATGTCAAACCCCGTGTCTTCTCAGAAGGTGATTGGGTCTTGCTTTATGACCAAGAATCCGATAAATTAGGAGCAGGTAAATTCAATTCCTTATGGATGGGCCCCTATATTGTTAAAAGAATGTTAGCGAAAGGAGCCTACGAGTTAATAGATTACGACGGAATTCCACTGGCGCAGCCCCGGAACGGGCTGTACCTCAAGCGTTACTATGCTTAAATAGTAACCTGCATGCTTTTGTTGTATTTTGTTTTCGCCAAAGTTCTTGTTCTGGTTGAGTGATTCCCCTTTTTCATTCGTTGCAGATGTCAAACCTTATGGAGACATGTGTCGGATATGCCGACGGAGCGAGTCGTAGTTTGCGGAACCTATCCTCCGCAGCCTGGGCCATTTTTGATCCAAGCGGCGAGTTAGTAAGTTTCAGAGGTGTATGTATTGGGCAATCAACGGATAACATCGCTGAGTATAGCGCGTTGATAGAACTACTCTCTGATGCCATCACACGTGGCATATGCCGACTAATTTTCAGGCTAGACTCACAGCTCGTAATACGACAACTCAATGGTATATATTCTGTTCGCAATCCAGCTATTTATCGCATGTTCCTAAGAGTAAAAATCTTGGAAAGACGATTTGATTCAATTCAATATCAACATATTTCAAGAAATATAAACACATTAACTGACTCATTAGCAAACTATGTGTTAGATAGACATTTGCAACATTTATAAAAAGGACACATCATAAAAGAGTGTACATATGAATCATCCAAATCAACCAGAATGAAACTCGAAAATCAAAATATATATATAAGCTGTTTGTAAAGTTCATACATAATGTTCTGTAACCAAGACAAAAATTGGTCATGTGACCTAAAAAACTAAAAAATGCTAGGGGGCACCCTAGCCTAGTGATGCTCCTGATAGTAGGCCACAGTTTGTGCTATCATGCGCAGAAGACGGGTCCATCGTCTAGGTACACCGATAGTATGCTGCTGCATCGGTAAAGGTAACTCGTCAATCTGTACATCCGGAAGACCACGGGTAAGGTTCTCGACCTGCCCCTGCACAGTTGTAAGGGTCTCAGTATCGCCAAGATCACGAATAATAGCTCTCCTAGCAGGCTCCTCTGCCGGAGCAGCAACAGGTGGTCTCAGACGAACTGCCGGACGAACAGGACCGACATCTGCAAGCACACATGAGTTCAATTAAAGTCTTGATAGAATAAAGCACAAGAAAATTATAAATGAAAACAATGAACAGTAATATGGTTGAAGTTCTTACCAGTAGCATCCCACTGAGCACCGTCTGGCAGTACCATATCCGGATCACCCCGGAAATCCATACCGACATATGGGTACTCGGAAAAAACCATCTCCTGGCGATCGAACGACCTGAAGAAAGCAACATTGAAAGAAATCTGGGATTGACCAGCATGTCTAGACATGTGACCGACCCATCGCTGCATACGTGGCTCGGTAGGAGAAGGCATTCCGAGATCAATATACTGAGGTTGCATCAGAGGGATCTTCTCCAAGGCGAAGGCAGTTAGAATCGAACCAAAACCAAAGTTCTTCAACTTCCCGTCCTTCACCTTGTTCAATTGATTTTTCATCTGAGTAAGCACCGCATCACTCCAGTTGAAGATCTTCGGTTGGAGACATTCCAAGGCGTGCTGCATATGAGACCTGTTGGCAACATGTAAAGATGCGCTACCGGCCATCCTACCAAGAGTATACAGAATGGACCTGAGAGGCCTGCTAGTAACATCACGGATAACCACCTTACCGTCTCTGCTCGGCTGGGACCCCTCCCTGCAGTACTGGCGGACATAATCTCTCACGGAATCATTCCCCCGAACTGTACCTGATAAAGAAATGGGGGCACCCCGCCTTGACAAGCCAGTCAAGAAATAAATATCTGTCACGGTCAATGGAATAGGTTTGTTCCTGATCTGGACTACTTGGTTAACAGGATCCCAAGCATCAAGCATATACTGCAGTAGAGAAATATGTGCTCTCATGCTAGAGATACGGAAAAACTTCAACAAACCACAGTCTCGTAATGCGCCCACCGTAACAGGATCATGAAGGGCAATCATATCTTCTTCTTCATGTTCTCGTTCTCGCCATGTTAGGGCCATATTAATCAAGAATCCCTGCAAAACAAACAAGAGAATGAGTCAGCTCCTGAAATTGATGAAAAATTGGCGAAAATTTCATCAAAATCTGTGAAAAATTGTTGTTTTTATGCCCCAACGCAGGTGCCCAGTGTACTACCTGCGTTGGGGGACAAGCTGCCTTCAAACAGCTTGAATCCCAACGCAGTTTTCGAATGGGGAACCTGCGCTGATCAGAGGGCGCCCTGGCAAAACCCCAGAGGCTCAATAGAACAGCAAAACAGGCATAAAACAGGAAAATGAAACCATGAAAATGAAGAGCTAAGGTTTAGCTCCTACCTGGTCCAAACGTCGCCGAAAATCGTCTGCAGAATCTCCCGGAATCAGCTGGTGAAAATCAAGGGGAAAGAGGCTCCTCCAAAGCTCCAACAAGCAAAATGCAAATGAAATGGTAAAGTGAGAGGTAAAAACCCTTTTCATTTGCTTTTTTACGTAGTTCAAGGTAAATATTAATGTGTTAATCTCATTTTCAAGTAAATATTACTCATTTCTAACTAGTTTGTTGTAGCAATTTGAAAATGCAGTGCTATCAGTGAAAAAGAGAAGCTAGTTATGGTAAAAAATCAAAAGTAAACCATATAATCGAGCAGTTTTAGCAATGTTCATGCTCGTTAAAAAATAAATGCAAGATTCGAGCAGTTTTAGCACATAGTTCATGCTCGTTAAAAAATAAACGCAAGATCCGAGCAGTTTTAGCACATAGTTCATGCTCGTTAAAAAATAAACATAAGTTGTGAGCAATATTCCCCTAGAGTTCAAGCTCACCCAGAAAAAATGAACCGGTAAATAACCTTGGTAAATGTAACCTTTGACAGCCATATTAAAGCCCTTGGTCGTGTTCTTGCAGTCTCACCTCCATCCGTTCATTTGGCCAATCGTTCATCTCCATATGTTTGTTTACCCATTTTGAGGAACAACTGCGAAGAGTGATTTCACTTAGCCATCATTGTGACACTGCCGTGATTGGAAAATTCCAACCTATACCTGGAATCTGCTGCTATCCCTGTTTATCACTCGTTCCTCAAAAGACGAGTCTTCTTTGAGCTCTTTTCTCCTGACTTGTAAAAATATGAAAAGTTTGCCGAGTTTTGGCCTTCCAGCTCATTAAACGACCGGAAGAGCTATCCCTCCTCTAGATTTTAATCTTTTTGGACCTGAGGGATTATTGCACAAAAAGATCGAGTGCTTGTTTTG
The DNA here is from genome assembly GCA_031772625.1 of Pinus tabuliformis. NCBI lineage: Eukaryota > Viridiplantae > Streptophyta > Pinopsida > Pinales > Pinaceae > Pinus > Pinus tabuliformis. The sequence goes on from CM062810.1 coordinate 804,051,947, forward strand.
TTCGGCTCGTTAAAGCAATCGAAAATTCATCCCTTCTGTATTGTTTTATACTTTTTCGGACTTAAGGGATTAGATGACGAAAAAGGAATTCTGGAGTTGACTTTATGTACCTTTTCAGACTCTCTAAAAATGAAAAGGACCGAGTTATCCTTGTCGTTAGACTCGTTAAATTCATTAAATAGTGACAAACTTGTCTTTAGACGAGAACGAGTTTCCCTATCGCTAGGCTCGTTAAAACATAGCGATGGGCTTGCCCGAAGGGCAGGTTATAGAACAAGCATATGTTATCCTCCTCAAGCTTGATAAAAATAAAGAGGTACTGGTCAGCAATGACTGGGAAAAAATTGGGAGAACCTCACAGCTTTAATGGTAGCAAGTCGCTCTTGAACATGACACTTTGTCCTCCGTATCACATCGGGTTGGGTTGTTTCATTCACCGGTCTCATCACCATGGTCCTCGCCACACCATCCACATTTGGGGTAATGCTACCAATCCATCACATCAGTGTCGTTATATGTTCAAGAGATGTTGTTCTGCAAAGAGTCAACCATGTCCCATCCACTGCCATACATTGTCCTTCATCCATTTCATGACCGCCACCCTGAATCATACATCACAGTTTGTTTTCACCTCATCACAATCACTAGCTCCGTTCCGTGTCACTGATGTGGGATTCATTAAGGCCCTCCTTTGACGGATCGCTCCTTGTCGACATCAGCTCATTATCCAAGGAATTGATCTAGGAACAACCCCTTCAGTACTTTGAAGCTTGCATGCCTCAATGGCAAGTTTCTCACTTCCGGCGACAGGTATACATCAATGACCTTCGACCAGAAGATTTTGCATGGTGGTCGACGCCAAGTCCTTTATTCCCACCATGTGAATTGTACTGCCGTACCTTGAGGGTCATCATCCTTATCAGTGATTCCTCTCGCGCTTGTTAACGGTTTACATCATTGACCGGTAATCAAACGATGTCTTTCCATGTTCGACTTCAAGAAATTCTCACATGGATCGACTTGTACATCGAGTGAAGATCAGAAGAGATTGAAGACCCCGGATCTAGTTTCATCCATCCGGGCTGCGATATATATTCAGGATATAAAGACATTTGATATGTACATCATTGCAGCAGATGATCATCCTTCTCAAAGGATGATAATTTCAGCAGAGAATTATCAGTCTATCATCAGACGATCGTCTGTGCTATGTACCAAAATGAATTTATAAAGCTGAGCATGGGAATGCCCGCCTCAGCTAGATCATGAAAAAGTATGAAAAATAATGTATTGTATTGTATCTTATTACAGGACACTTCTCAGCAGATTGGATGAACTTCGGATCCTCCTAATAAAGCATTTCACCCGATAAACGACCTCATACTTTAGGGGGCATCTGTTATAGACAATTTTGTGCCTTGCAGCATCAGGCATGAATTGTCAATAATCCAAGGGATCCAAAGTCCCTAAACATGATGTTCCTACCCCTAGAGGTACAAGATCAACAAACCAACAGCTCTCAGATCAGTTCTCCACCTGAAAACACTCAAAAACAAGCAATCCTGAAATCAAAGCAGGTGCTCCACTAGGCTTCTGCGCTGAAACTCAACTCCTCCATGGTGTACCTGCGTTGCAAAGCAGGTAGAACAAAGGCCACCTGCGCTGAGCGAGATGGGACAAGTGGCACACTGAGTCATTGCTCTGGAATCTTCCAAAAATGACACTTGGATCAGGGATTTCGCCTTGTGATGAGTCAGAGGCTCTGTTTCTCCAAGTGGAAGCAAGGTTCTCCAAGTGGACTCAAGAACTGAAGATCAACTGAAGAGAGAGAGGACACAAGGCAGCTACACATCAGTTGCAAGCTGACTCATCCTTTCTCAATTCATCTATATATTGAGCTCTCTCCTATGAGCTCAGGAGGCTGGAATTTTGTGCAAAGTAATGATATGCTGTTGGTTTCACTATAGAACTATTGGGTGATTGCTTGAGGGAGGTGAAGAGGAGAAATTCTTTCTGCTGGGAGGTGTTGCTGGATTGGGGCCTTCAATGGTTGTAACACTCTCAAAACTTTACTTCTTCCATTAATAAAAGCTATTGAGGTTCTTCTATATGCACTTGTTTCAATGATGTATTGTGATAATTGTATATTTGATTTATGCTAATCCTTGAATTAGTTATGATTGCATGCTTCTTGTAGTTTCCTTCTTTGTTATTTTGCAGGATCTCATGGTAGTTAGGCCAGCAAAAGAGCAAGGAGCTGGGAGCAAGCAGCAAAGAGAAGAGTTTGGATTCGACATTAAGCGCAAGGCAACGGTTAGTGCATTTCTTCATTCTCTCTTGCTTTCGTAAAGAAGTAAACCTTAAGTAGTTTTCTTTACAGTTGTTGCTGAGGTACTATCACCCTTAGAGTGGGATAGGGTCATCCGAGTCGGATACTTTTCCCTACAACACTAGGAGAGCATTTACAATCTGATAGAAGCAAAGGAGCCCGAAGAATTATCAGAGGAATCCAAGGCCGATTCAAGTAACAAATCAGAAGGAACTCTTAAAAAATTGGCTTGTTCTTATCTTCATAGTATAACAGCGCGACCTAAAATCCTGCCATATACTGATGTAGTAAGATGGGTGGTGGAGAAAATTCCAGTCTCGAACAGAAAATTTTGCACAGCTGATGGGAGGATATTCGGCTCATTCCAGCCTGAGGATCTCATGAAGATGTATCACTTACCTCAACTTGAGAAACGATACAACAAGGCATTCCTTGAAGCGTTTGCGAAGGAAAATGACTCAGAGTTAGCCCCGATAAGGCAATGGAGGCATTTCCCGGAAAAGCACAAGCACGAGTCATCGGGTAAGTACTCTGTTGACTCATTGGCTTCCCCTTATTGCTATGCTGGGGCTATGATGTGTAGGATGTGGGGAATACATGATTCTGCCAAATTCACCATAGAAATGGTTCCCCTAATGGAAGCTGCAATCAATGGTTATGTGATGGATTGGGCAAATATTTTGTCTGATAAACTAGCCACAACAATTTTAGAGTACAGAACAAATGCACATAAAACTTCCCGGATTATTCCCCCTTTCTATTACAGTGCGTATATTATGGATACTATTTGCTTTAATTCTGAATATCCAATACTTGGATGGAGATGGACTCCCCAAGACCCGAATCCAATCCATATTTACCACTAGTAGTTATGGAAGGCACATTACAAAAATCATCTGTATAAAATTTGCAATGGTTTCATTCTCCCTGTATATTATTCTATTTTTAATAAACCTACCCCTAGGATATCCCCAGAGGCAGAAATTGACTTGACAGCAGTAGGTAGTTGGTTCGGGGAGGAGAAATTTACTTATATAAGGCTTTTTGGTAGCCTTACTAAACCCCATGTTCTCCCCCTGTATGTGCCTGATAAATTGTTAGCTCGGGAATTGGCTTATCAAATAATAGTGGAAGGGACATCCAGAACCCTTAAGGATTCAAAGAAGCACATGTGGCCAATCTTCCCTTTACGATGTGACATTTTCACTCTACATGACTACAAGCATGCAGAGAAGGAGACAGAAAAGATGCTAATGCTGAATCTTGCCACAATTCCTAATAGGCCATATGATCCAAGACAGGTTGCTTATAATGTCACATCTCAAGCCAAACTTGCTAAGTTTGATCATAAAGCGGATGACTTCGATGATCTATTTTCCTCAGCTGAATCATTATTTCAAGTTAAAACATTGGCCAGGATGAGGTATCAAGATGAAGGGCTAGAAACGTTTAATAGGCTTAGAGACCAGAGGTTGCAAACTCTGCCTTTAGACCTATTAGCCACAACCTTGACAGTCCAGTCAAGCGAAACTGAACAACAAGCTGCTGATAAAGCTCCTGCAGTGGAAAAATTTCTTGAGAAAGAAAAAACACCAGAGTAGGAGCAAGAACAAGGAAAAGGTAGTGAACTTATTGATTCAGACATTCATATTGATCCCAAACTACTCAAAGAATGGCAACAATTTGACTCAATCATCAGCAATACTGAGAGCTTGCAGGGATTTAGCACACCTGAAGTAACAACTAGTCAGAAGACAACAACTAATATAGTTCCAACTGAAGGAACTAGCAGCCCACCCATGACTCAAAAAGATGTTGAAATGATTCCAGAGAACCCTTCCGATGAGATTGTTCTGCATGTAGAAGAAATACCACCCTTAGATGTCTTCTACAACCCTAAGCATAGGGTTGTAATAAAGAGACAAAGGAAAAAGAGAAAACTTGATCAATCTTCTCTTTTACCTACACAGATGGAGATAACTAATGTGGTATGGAGAGAGGAAGTCAACCCTTCCGAAGATCTTACTAAACTCTCTTAGTATGCTGGGGCATACACAACAGCTACTATGGACAAGGCATCAGAAGTCAGCAATTTGCTTAAAGAGAAGGATCAAGCAATCATTTCACTAGAGACACAGGTACATGAAAAGCAGCAGAGGATAGAGCAGTTAGAGTAGTAGTTAGCAGCATAGAAGCAATTAAACGAGTAATTTCTCAAAGAGAAATAGAGAATAGATCAACATGCAGTTCACAAGCAAAAGGAACTATCTCAAGCATTGAACAAGCTGAAGACAATGAATGAACAGTTGAGCAAATCAAAAGATGAACAGATCACTCAACTGTCACTGCAAATAGAAAGGTTCAAAGAATTTCCTCAAGTTGAGGAATTCAAATCAGAGGCTCTCCAAATTACTAAAGCACTATCTACTCAGTTGAGCTTGTTATGTAATAATATTTCTCTTGTTCCTCCCTTCTGTGAAATTTCCTCATCTATGATTGATAAGTCAGTTGATGCAAGAAAAAATTGGAGCAGGCAGATGAAACACTAACAAAGTTTCTCTCTTGGCAAGAAACCAAGGAAGGACAAGCTGCAAATCTGCCCCAAATTCTAGAATCACACAAGGAAATCTTGTTCCTTGAGTGGCAATCTCAACTGATGAAAGCAGAAAGGGCAACATTGAGATGTAGATCAGTGACTGGTAATCTAGTGGAATTGATTAATAATACTCTTTATTTGTCAAATTTAATTTCAGAATGTACTCCAAGGAAATTGCCATCAGTGAAAGCATTGGAGCAGATATGGAAACAGGAGCTGGAAAAGAGGGAAAGATTTATCATGGGCATTCAAACTTTAACATGGGAAACCTTTTGGTTCTTCCTTGTTAAACCATATAGTCAAAGGACAGCGATGAAATTCCTTACCGATGCAATCAGTTACATGATTCCTGAAATTACTGATGCCACATATACTACCTAGCTGCATTCGCGTATGAGTCATCCTCCAGAACTGCAACCGATGCTTGCCATATGCCAGCTCAAGCCAAAAGATAGTCAGCCGAAACAATGAACCATCCTTACCGACTGCAAGCATGTCTATTTCGGGGAGATTTTCATATATTTGTGATTTGGTTACACCAGCTCACAACATTTTTATTTCATAGTTAGTTAGTTTAGATAGTATTTATAGACCCTTTCATGTTTTTAGAAAGGGTCCTAAAATTTTGTATTAAGACTTGGATTGGAAGTTGCACTATTGTGCTTCTTATATATTTTTTTATGAAACTGGACCTGAATTCTGAGTTTTAATGAAGAGTACTTTTGTTCGATATGCACTACTGGTTCTTATAAAATTATTTCCAAGTTAGAAAGCGAGATCCAAATGCAATTCATGTCGCAGGGGATTCAAAAACATATGGTATTATTATCTATGTTTTGCTTCATTCTTTTATGTGAACCAGCATTCATTCATTTTGCTATTATTAATGTATGTATAAGCTCTTACAACAATCTATTTACTTATCACTATTGAATGTCAAGAGTTGTTATTTTTCATTTATATACGTGTCAATGATATATAAAGATCAGTGCAATAATGTTTTAATTATTACTTTATTCAACTATTTGAACAAAGTAATTATCATATGAATGAATATTTTTTTTTAAAAGTAGAGTCATCTACATGCCTACTTTTCAATAAGAACCATTAAGAATTGCACTAAGATAGATACTTCTCGGGATAGATTAGTTAATTACATTATTGCATTTTAGAATAAATCTTTCATCATTTTCCATTAGATATAAGTAAATTAAACACTTATCCATCCCATTCATAAATCATTGGGAAACTGGTCCCATTATATCCAGTCGAAGCCACCACACCAAACGGAAAAGGAGCTGCCTTTAAGGTCCAGACTGGGTGGTTTTCCCCGATGTTGAAGTAGCAATTTTCGAGGCCTCAAAACCTCCTTAATTCACTAAAACGATTTGTTAGCTTCACCGCTCCACCTATACACAGCATCCTTTTTCATCATTAGCTGCGTGGGACACACTATTTCTGTGAAACCTGAGACAAATTTCCTAACGAAATTAATCTTCCCGAAGAAAGATTGCATTGCTGTTTTATTTGCAGGGGGTTGTATTCTCATGATGGTATCTATTCTTTCAGGATCAATAACAATCCCTTCTTTAGAGAGGATATGACCCAATAGTTTCCCTTCTGCGACTGCGAAGACGCTCTTCTTGGGATTCAACGATATTCCGTATCTTCGACATCTTTCGAAAGTCTATTTCAGGTGATAAATATGATCCCTTTTGCGATATGAATACATAGTAATGTCGTCCATGTACACTACTACTGATTTGTTGATCAATCCTTAGAAAGCTATGTCCATAGCTCTCTGGAATATGGCACCTGTATTAATAAGTCCAAAAGGCATTTTACGATATGCATAAGTGCCCCATTTAGTGTTGAAGGTTGTCTTAAGTTGATCCTCATTAGATAACAACACTTGATTATATCTTGAAAACCCATCTAATAGGGACAACATTTTAGACCCAGAAATTCACTGAAGAATTTGTTCCATAGAAGGGATAGGATAGTTATGTTTTTGCGACGCTTTGTTTAGGTTTTTGAAATCGATACATAGCTTGATGTCTCCATTTTTCTTTGTTACTAGCACGAGATTGGTTACCCAACGGGTGTGTCTGACCAAAAAAATGATTTTAACATCCAACATTTTGCTTAATTCTTTCTTCACCAATGGTTCTAGGCTTGGATGCATCTTACAAAGCTTTTGTTGGTAGGGCTTAGCCTCCTTTTCCAAAGGAATCACATGCTGCATAATGCTGGTATCAAAGGTTTTTAAGTTGCCATATGTCCATGCAAAGACGTCTTTGTACTCTTTAAACATCTTAACAAATGGAGTCTTTTCTTGTGGTGAGCACCCCAAGCACAAATCAACAGTTTTTGGGTCTTCTTTGGTTCCAAGGTTGACTGACTCATACTTCATCGATGAGCTATGTGTTTTACAATTAGTTGGCTTTTTGAATTTATCATGCAAGTCATACAAGTGCTCCATCTTGACAACTGACTTGGGAATTATATTGGAGTGATCCTTTTCCTCATCTTTACTCACATCCATACGCTTGTCATGCTCCTTTTCATCAATGATCGCATTTATGAATGTCCTTTCACAATGCAAGAACTCTAGGATTTGTTCATCACCTTCGAACACCTGCCAATTTGAGATGTTATCAGGCACGGATGGTCTGAAAATCAATTCAACATAATATTTATTCTTCTTTAATCTAAGATCAGGCAAAAGTTTTGCAGCCATACCAGCCATCAGATCGGCATCTTGGTTTTTCCCTCGAGGTATGTATGTGATATTGAAAGAATCAAAATTGTGAATTAAGCTCCATACCTCATGTTGGTACCTTACCAGGTGTGGCGAATTGCAGTGTATCCTTTTCCTTACCTGATCCACAATTATCTGTGAGTCACCAAAAACTTTAAGATTTTTTACCTTCATATCAATGGCTTTTTTTAGGCCCTACAGCAAGCCTTCGTATTCTGCCATGTTGTTGGTGCACGTGAACTCCAACCAGCTGCCCATTAGATGTTGGTTCCCTTGCGGGTCAATGGGAGTACTCCCAGCACCTACACCTTCAAAGTAGTTAGAGCCATCAAAGTAGTGTCCAAAATATAGAGTCTAATGTTACATCAATTGAACTGCTTTCTACGAAATTAGTCCTATCATCTACTATAATACAAGATAATTCATCAGTTGGATTATGGGGGAGAGCTTCCAACTGTGCGTTTGTCACAGTTTCTTCAATTGTTTATGCATGGAATTCTCTAAAACATGTTTCAATGGCACAAACATCGAAACTATAATTCCCAAGGATAGAATTGGTAAACATTACAGGTTCATTGGTGCCGTATAGTTCTGTCACCACATACCTCATGTATATTTCTCGATCAACTCTCAGCATATCACCCTTTCCCTTATGAGGCAGCAAGAGATGGGACCAATCAGTTGAGAAATATCCATTAAGTTTTGCTGACCAGTCCCTACAAAGTAGCATTCCATAAGCCTCAGGTATATCAACTACCACTATGTCAATGACTTGTGTGTATTGTGGTTTAACATCCATCCGAATCAACACATATTTCAATTCCCCAATTACTTTCACATTTTTCCTGTCCAATTGCATAATTCGAGTCCTAGTTTTCTCGGGTATCACATGCAGTCATTTAGCAACAGCGTAAGGCATCACAATGGATGAGGCACCAGAATCTACCAAGAAATTGTGTACGTTCATGTTGCGGATTTCAAATATGATAAGAAAGGTGGAGTGATGGATTTTGATTTCCTCCCTATCATGGTTGCACTGACATCTTGGGGGTTTCAATTCATTTTAGACAGAGTGGTTTCCATAGATAATGGTATTTAGGCTGTACTGGGGGTACTAACAGGTCTAGACACCGACTTCTTGGTTTGGCTGCTCAGGATGGTGGGAGTTTTTCAATTCCACTCATTCATAGCTTTCAAGAGAAGATCTCTTTGCTGCATTAATTTTAGAAAATCGAAGTATGTTATATTAGCCCTAGATTTCTTAAGAGCATCCACAATGTTGCAATCAATGTTATAAATAAGGTAGGGCAGAGTAAACATACTGGTTTTTCTATTCTTAGGTGGGAGTTTTCCATTTTGAGTCACCTTCGTTGCAGTCGGAGATGTATTCTCTTTCTCTGGATAGTTTGCAACTGGAGTATTCTTGGACTCACCACTAGGTCTACCCTTCTCAACAGGAACTTTGGGAGTGGATGCCTTCAAAGGGCGAACATCTTTCTTTGTCTGGTCTACAGGCTTCATCATGCCTGCAAGTGGCCCTTTACTTCGTGTGTGGATTTCATTAGTGTGGATTTCTGTCGTACTATCTTCTTCGTCGTCATCATTTTCATTTGTATAGAAATCCCACAATACGTTAATTTGAGATACTTCATCCAAGGGCTCTTCTACTTGGTATTCTTCCTCATTTCCTTGTTCTGGCTCCAGCTCCACTACAAGTTCTTCTTTGTTAAGGAGTGATCCGATAAGAGCCAAATCTTCCTTATTTAAATTCCCTTCATTGGGTTGAGCAGGCAACGCAAGTTGACCATGACCACCTTCTATCTTCTTACAATAGAAGGTTTGAATGTGTTTGTCAATTTCTTAATGATCCGATGCAAACCTTCCACACCTGTGGTGTCCTTTTCTTTGATCTCAGTCACTTTGTTATCACTCCCATTATTCTTCTTGGATAATTGAGATGCTTTCTTTCCTTCGGTTGTATGATGACATGTTGTGAGACTAATCATTTTATTCTCGACTTTTACTGCATCCTTGACAACACCTTGCAAGGTTCGTGCGTTACTCCTCTTGACCCACATTGCTGTAAAGACAGGGAGAGCAGTGATGTAGAATTCCATGAGCACCGCATCAGTAGGCCTAGCATTAGCAGGGATTCTATTGAAAAAAGTGTTGAACTGGATGTTAAAATCCTTGACCTTCTCTTTGGTGTCCATTTTCAAATTGGATAGTTCTAAAACTAAGGCCGCAGGTGTTTATCATTGCCAAAATTGTCTAAAAAGTCCTGTTGAAAGGAACCCCATGAGGTGATCGGTCCTATTCTCAAGCTAAAGTACCATGTGGAGGCTGCACCAATTAGAGTAAAAGTGAATAAGTGACATACAATGTCTTCATCGGCTACCCCCAACATGCACACGACTAGGAAGAAAGAGTGAATATGGTTATCAACAGTGTCTCCCCGCTCAGGGTCGAATTTAGGCAATACTCTTTCTGCATTCTTGGGTAAGGCATGTTGGTGCCCAGGTACTGCTACAACATCCTGAGCGAGCCAGGGAGGGAGTGATCCCAGAGGAGGTCGAGGTTGATTCCCACCTAAAGGAGGCCATGGAGGTTGATTCCCACCTGGAGGGGGCGGTAGACGCAGATTCCCACCTGGAGGGGGAACGTTATCCATATTATCAATAGGGAGGTTTTGGTTGAAGGTTTCTTTGAGGCGTTCTTTGTTAGGATTTTCCAAATCATACTTGGGGTTACCTTCAGAGGGGGAATCCTCAGGAATTTCTTCCCAAGGAGTGTCGATACTTTGCAAAGAGTCTAGAACAATATCTTCAAGAGAAGGCGCTGCAGATGTCTCTTCGCTTATGGGAAGGATCCTTGGCTTTCTTTTAGCTGTCAAAGGTAAAGAATGAAAGATGGGAAGCTGAGATAGGGAGTGATCATAGGCACGAGTAAGCACTTTGATTGGTTGTTTCTAAGTGATAGGATACTCCCACAGTCTCTCTTCTTCGGGTGACCCAAACATGGGACTGAGAGGGATCTCCATTTCTTCAAAATGGGGCTCTTTCAAATGGGCAAAATGATCTTTTTGACCTTTAAGATCCATACATTAAACTTTTTGAATCCATGCACGACATTTATAGATGAAATCCTGAAAAGTTGTGGACGACATTTTAGGCCCTCCTTCTAACACCATTTTTTTGACATGGTGAATTTTCACTATACCAACAAGGGGAACTAACCCGATCATAGACCCCAATTAGATCTGCTTTCCTTTGGGGTGGCTAGCTCCAAAGGGTTTTAAAGGATCCCGTAAACTGTTATAGGTGTTGAGGGATTGCTTCCTGGAGGAAGACTTCAATTAAATCAACAAAAGAAACAGCTAACATATATGTATCAAATACTATCTACACTACTTCTCACTACTTAAGCTAGTCCTAACTATCCTAATCTATCTTGCAGGAGCATAATAAAAAGAGGTTAAACATCATATATAGATTCAAATTCCCAATGAATCAATTACTGGTTTACATAAGAACAAGGATGTATCAAATCTTAATTGCAATCTAATTACTTATACAGGGATACACATTCCTTTCCATAAAAATAACACTTGCAACTGATGTTTAACAAAGTTTCGAATCAACAATCTTTCATGAATTAACCATGTTATTGAATTATATTCGAATAACCAGGAATAACCATGAGATGTATGTTATCAATAGGCACAAAGAAAAACAAATTTATATTTATGCTAGCAACAACACTCTGATTCTAAACACATGAAAGAAGAGGAAAATAAATCTAAAACAATTGGCTCCTTCTTGACCCAAATAGTCTTCTTTATTCATAATAAATCAAAAGGTTTTCTTCCAAAAAAAATGTCCTCATCTCATCTCTAGAGGTAATACTTATGTCGAACGAAAAATTACCCTTGGTCTTCCCTTCCTCAACTTTTCCTCCTCCTGCTCTTTTCCATACGCATTAGAATATACAAACGTAGAGTCGATTGGTGAAACGACTGACACGTAGAGGGAATATTTGTTGTAGTGCTTCATTTCCCAGGGAAGTGAATAGATGTTGATTAAAAGAGGATGACTGCGTGTCATCCCTTTGCACCTATATTGAGTAGACATTACTCCCTATCATTTCTTGAAGGAAACTGAAGACACTGCACTTATCATCCCACATATGGCATGATTGAAAGTGTGTTTGGAGGTAATAAAATCTTGATGTATTAGCATTGTGCTTCCTCTTGACATGGAGCATTACTTCATTATGCACTATGGCAGTTCATATCCCTTTCTGCAGAATATGCCTTTGCAATATCGACACCAGTGGTGTAGAGGTGTCATCTTGATATAAATCGCCTTTATCTGCTACTGGGTCCACTCAAACTTGCCTGCAGAAATAATTCATATTAGCTATGATTACGAGAAATTTGAAAAACATGCTCACAAACAAACCTTGCATTCAGCTATAATTTCTATTTAATCTTGCAACGCAAAGCAACTATGATTATCAAACCACCGAAGCGGCTGTGACACGTATTTGCATTGCCCATAATATTCATTTTTACTCAAGGATTTCTTTAACCATGCTTCACAAGCAGACGATTCACTTTACGGGATTTTCCTTTGAAAACCCCGACCACATCATTTTATCAAAATACACAAGAAAACACGGGAAAACCTGCGGCCGGACCATAAGGCCTGACTTCAAATAATATACCCCTGGATCTATAACCATCATTGGGTCCGTCGATCACATCGCGCCTTGTGTTTAAGCTTTGGGCTTTGCCAATTGCAACTTGCGATTGGCCGGACCCGAAATATAAATGTGCCGCAATTAATAATACTCGCGAGTCCACCATATAAGACTTTCCTTTGAAGGTATTTGTGGATCGATATTATCATTGCAATGAATGTTCAATGGAGGAGCAGGGAATCGATCGATGGGCGGACGGATCTGGTATGGAAAGGCCGTAACATGGCCTCAATAGGGTTCCATTTTGGTGTAACGGGCTGCAGGCCGGCATCGGTCCTGTAGCCAGCCCTGCCTCCGTACCCCCCCTTCGAGACTTGAGGTGGGCGTTTTTTATCTTTTATCTTTCCTCCCTGTTTTTACCCCCCTCACATATCCGCAGGCGCTCTTCTCATCCCGCTCGGTTTTTTTTTACCCTGATCTGCCTTACCCTTCTCTACCGCTCGTTGCGAGGTCTTTGTCGCCGCACCTATCTCCTTACTGTAGTCACCTGTCACCATCCTCCCATCGTTTTACCACCCGGACGTTATGTGCCGCCCCTCTATTCTCGCTCCTGAATGGCTCAACGGCTTACCTGACTATCGGCGACGGTCCCCGACGGTTACCTGGTTCCGAGGACACATTCTGTTCCAAGCAGCTGGCGATGGATCTTGACGAGGTGGACTACTCGGACTCTCCGCTGGCAGACGGTTCCATCTGGCACTCCACGTTCACGGCTTTTGGAGGTATGTACAGTGAAAGCTTGTCCGCTAGTTTTGAAGATCTCTCTCAATCAACAGATCCGACCCTTCCTGCCGCTCTCTAGACAGTCGAACCCTCCATCTGGGCACCCTTCTCTATTCCATTGTCGGCATCCCTAGGGTTTCTAGCGGAGCGCCTCCACTCCTCCCCCATTGAAGCTGGCCCCTCAAATCTTCGGACTTCTCATCCCCTCCCTCTGCTATCTGGCGCTCCCCTTGAAGCCCCCCCTCCTACAGCTCCCCTTCCCCCCTCCACGTCCCCTGCCACATCTGACAGCTACAACCCCATCCCCCCCCTCCCGGAGGTTAACACCCCCCCTCTCGATCCCTCTCCCCCCTCCTCCGGTCGACGCTCCTACTGAACCTAGGGCATCAACTAACCCTAGCCGTATGTCCTCCCACCCGAAGAAGAAACAGCGATGCTTTAAATCCAGACCAGAGGACATCATTCTGAGGCTTGAAGAAGACATACAGTGGGGAGACGCGATGGATCTAGCGGACAGAGTACTTGTGGGACGTATCCGGGGCAGGAACTACTCAGCGAAAAAATCGAAGACCTAGGCAACAGAAATATGGGGACAATACCTGGCAGAAATCCCCTCGGTCCAAACGTTCGTGCGAGGCTGGTTCACGTTGAGGTTCGCGAGGGCTGACCACATGATCTGTGTACTGTCATCCTTCTAGCACTTTGAAAAAGCTCCAGTACTTCTTAAAAGATGGACGCCCCTCTTCGACTCGGAAACTGAACAAATTGGGGTCGGGCCTGTATGGGTTAGACTCCCGAGCTTGCCTCTTCAGTACTGGTCCAAGGACATTTTCCGGAGAATTGGAACTCGCTGGGCACCTTCATGGAATCGGACAAATATTACATTGCGATGGGGATGATGGCATATGCCAGGATTCTAGTCCACCTTGGCACGAGAGGAGGCCTGCAGGAACATATCACTATACAATGGAAAACATTCTCGAGGAAGCAGAAGCTCGACTATGAAGGGATTCCTTACCGATGTAGGAGATGTCATCAAGTGGGTCACCTCTACAAGGATTGCCCCCTTCTCAAAAAGGCTCAAGAGGAATCCATATTGCAGGAACAACCCACTTCAGCAGGACCCCAAGCTCCCTAGTCCGCGGCAGCACCAAGAGTGGAGCACATCAAGACCTCAGACACAGTGGAGGCGCCACTTGCACCTATTGGAAAAAAGAAGGGAAAAATACCAAACAGGCCATCCTCTCCTCCTCTAACGCGCTCAAGGGCTGCAAAGGGCGTCGTTTTTTCATCGGGTATGTCTCTTCCCCCTGTTAATTCTGCATCGCATCTTGCTTCTTCTTGTATATCACTATCCTCCCATATGCCCCCTCCTGTCTGGATCCCCGGCCCCTCATCCCCTTCGGCACTTGACCTGGTGATGGGCTCCCGCCCGCCCCTTCCCCCCTCAAAATCCCACCACCTCTATGTGACCTGCCCTCTCCCTCAGCCTACGACTTTCCTCTCCTCCTGCCCCCTATCCTCCGTCCAATCCCGTCCCCTCCCTTCGCCCTCTCCCTCGGTAAATTCCACTCCGAGGTACTCCACCCGCTCTACTGCAAAACAGAAAGAGCCAGACGCCATAGGTTTGGATTCTGCCCCCTCCATCCTCTCGCCCAAGCAGGGTAGAGGTCGACCCTCCAATATTCACAAGGCTAAAGAACAAGCTGGGGACGAAGTGATCCAAGGTAAACAACACACCATTGAAAGGGTTCTTAGAGAAAAGGACACCCTTCCCCCCTCCCCTCCATGAAGCTCTTGTCCTTCAACTGTAGAGGGATGGCCAGTCCCGAGAAAAAGCTGGCCCTGAAGCGACTCCTCCTTTCCGAGTCGGTTGATATTATCTTCCTGCAAGAAACCCTTTGTAATGCGGAATCAGCCACTTCCATCCTATGCTCTTGGCTGCATGACTGGTCTTTCCATGCTATTGATGTCTCGGGCCGCTCTGGGGGCATTGCAATTGGGTTCAAGAACCGTTCGATATATCTGAAGAACATATGGGGTGGTGAGGGCTTTCTGGGGGTGGATATATACTCCAAGGAGCTGGAGGAAGAGATAAGAATCTTAAATGTTTATGGACCATGTCACAGTCGGGAACATTTTTGGCGAAAGCTCCTCAGCTCCCACCTTCTCCAAAATGGGAATTTAATTCTTGGGGGAGACTTAAACTTCTCCATGGGCTTCTCAGAATCCTGGGGACATATGGCTCAGATTGACCCGCTCTCTGATTTCTTTGAGCAGCTGCTCGAGATCCACCAATGGATCGACATCCCCTCGGCCAAGATTCAATACACCTGGAGGAACAATCGGTCAGGCGACCAAAGCTTGGGCAGAAGACTAGATCGTTTTATCATCAAGGAGGCCTTTCACAACAGCCACCCAAGATCCAGACAATGGGTTGGCAGCGGAGGCTTGTCGGATCACAGGCCTATCTTTCTTGAAATTGGGGAAAAACAACTGAAGCAAAAAGCTCCCTTCAAGTTCAACTCCACATGGCTCCGGGACCCCTCCTACATTAAGCTAATATCCGACTTCTGGAAAACACACCCTATCCCTGAGGAGGAGGATCCAACAATTTGCTTTATAAAAAACCTCTCTGAATTAAAGGGACTATCCAAAGACTGGGCTCACAAAAAGAGGGAACAGGAAGACTTAATTATCTCCCAAGCAGAACAAGCAATTGCAGACCATGATTCGCTGTCGGATGGTACTTTCAACTCTCAGGAACAGAAAGCCATGTATGGATCCCTGATCAATCAGAGATCCCAAATCCTCAGAGACAGAGAGGCAAGCTGGAGATTAAGAAGCAGAGCAATCTGGATTAGGGAAGGAGATGAAAACACAAAATTCTTCCACCGCTTTGCTAATGGTCGGAAAACGATCAATACTATCTGGGAGCTGCAAAATGACCGGGGACACCTAGTGAACAACTCCAGAGAACTAGCCTCAATGGCCACCTCACACTTCAGGAACATCTATGAGGCCCCGAGGGAAGCCAACCTGCTAGAGATCATGCGAGTTGCTGAGCTCTTTCCCAGGTTTGTGGATGACGAGGATGCTAAAGATCTCATCAAGGAGGTCACATTAGGGGAGCTAGAAGCCACCATGCGAGGTTTCCAAAAAGAGAAGAGCCCGGGACCTGACGGTTGGACCATCGAATTCTACCTTGCTTTCTTTGATCTACTGGGCCAGGACCTCCTCAGGGTTATCAACCATTGCAGCCGCTCAGGAAAGATCCCCTCAGCCATCAAAGCCACTTTCATAGCCCTCATCCCCAAGTCCGACAAGCCAGCCTCTTACAATGACTTCAGGCCCATCTCACTCTGTAACTGCCTTTATAAGATCATGGCCAAAATCCTCGCAAATAGGCTAAAGCCCATCCTCTCGGCTCATATTTCCCCTGAACAGTTTGCATTCCTTCAGCATCGCCAGATCCACGAAGCTATTGGCACTGCACAAGAGCTCCTTCACTCAATGCATAGCAGGAGACTGAAGGGAATGATATTAAAGGTGGATCTCTCCAAAGCTTTCGACAGGGCAAGCCTGCTCTACATTCGAATGCTTCTTACACACCTGGGGTTTCCCTACTTGTACATCAAAAGGATAATGAGCTGTATTACTGAAGTGCCGTATAGCATCCTCCTTAATGGCTCCCCTACGCCCTTCTTTACTGCAGAAAGAGGTCTCAGGCAGGGATGCCCCTTATCTCCCCTACTTTTCTTACTCATCATGGAAGGTCTAAGTCGATTGATAGGGAAAAAACACAGGAGAGACAGGATCACTGGTATAAAGATAACGGAAGATTGATGTCTCACTCACCTATTGTTTGTAGATGATGTGCTCATTTTCTTAAATGGCAGCTTGGCCGACTCTTCGTCCATGCAGTATGTTTTCGACCTCTTTCAGAAAGCTACAGGTATGATCATAAATATTCACAAATCCTCCCTCACAGAGATAGGTTGTACACAACATGAGATTATTTACATCCGACACCGGTTCCCCTTCCCACCACACCAGTTGGAGGAAGGGCTAAAATATCTAGGATTCAGAATAAAACATGGAGGATACAAGATTGCTGACTGAACTTGGATTATTGCAAAGGTGGAAAAGAGATTAAATATCTGGTATAACAGATACCTTTCCAGGGCTGGAAGACTCACCCTCATCAAAGCAGTTCTGGAAGCAACCCCTGTTTACTGGATGTCATTGGCCTGGATTCCAAGAGGAATCCTCGACAGACTACAAAAGATCTGCTGCAGATTCTTATGGAAAGGGAACAAACAGGGAAACCTCTTTGCATGGGTTAAATGGGATACTATAGCTAGACCAAAGAAATGGGGAGGTTGGGGAATAAAAATATTAGAGGTATTTGCAAAAGCTTTGGCAGCAAAGTTAGGATGGCAGCTCATCACCACTCATAGCCTCTGGACAAAAGTGGTATATGAAAAATACATCGCTCCGGAAAACATATTCGGCTGGATTCGCAGGGAACACAGAGGGAGCGGAAGGCACTCCAATATATGGAAAGTTGTCCTCAATTCTCTCCCACTTATCCGGGAAGGTTTAACATGGAGGATACACCAGGGACAAGCTGTACGCTTAGGAACGGATCCCTGGATCGGGTGCGGGAACGCCCATCGCCTCCCTGCACCATTAATTGCCTATCTCCAGGATATGGGTGTCTCCCACATAGCCCACATTGCAGACCATGCAAGCACCACCCCTTTCCAGCAAGCCTGGAAGTCAGCACATGATCTCCACATTCCGGGACAGTGGAGGCATGACTGGGAGATGTACATTGAAGCCCTCACACAAGCTCACATAAGGATAACAGAAGGAGAAGATGAGATTGTATGGGCACTCGCAAAAAATGGAACCTATACCCCCAAGGAAGGCTACTTAAAGCTCATACAATCTGTACAGCCTGAAAATGTCCAGCCTTGGTGGAAAGTGCTATGGAAACTCAAAGCGGCCCCCAGAACGCATATGCTCATGTGGACCATACTGTTCAATAAAATTCCCACTGGCGCAAACTTAATGAAACGATCATTCCATGGACCCTTCTGGTGTCATCTATGCAGGTGCAATGAGGAAGACACGGATCATCTTTTCCTAACCTGCCCTATTGTCTCTGCTCAATGGTCCCTCATAATCTCATCCTCTCCATCTTTCAACAAATGGCAAGGTCAGAACACATCAGAAGCCTGGCTGTATTGGCTAGAGAAACACAAAGGTAGAGAAAGGAACCTACCTCTCCTCATGTGCTGGGCCATCTGGACGGCCAGGAACCGAGCTATTTTTGACCATAGAGACCCCATCTGGCCTACCATCAGATCCCAGGTCCTTGCCGATTATGAATTACTCCCGGAAGACCTCTCTCAGCCCCCCCCTAGAACCATCATCCCTGAGCACATTGAAAAAACCTCCCCATGGGCCTATTTTGATGGCTCGGCCCAAGCTGAAGGCTGCGGAGGAGGAGCCCTCCTCTACCTCAGGGAGGGCCACTGCTTCCATATACAGATGCACCTGGGAAGGGGCACAAATAACTATGCTGAATTGACCACTGCCAAACATCTTATACATTTTGCTCTTGAGAAAGGTTGCACAAAGCTACAACTGTTTGGAGATTCAAAACTTGTCTGCAACTGGATAAATAGAACTTCGCACTGCTCTGCTTTTTCGTTGAGTCACATTCTGGATGAGACTCACAGGCTCATAGACTTATTTGAACATTTTGCTTGTCAACATATTTACAGGGAGCGCAACTCAAGGGCGGACCTCTTATCAAAACAGGCAGCGCAAAGGCAAGAAGAAGACTGGCTGATACAGGAAGAGTTGGATGGACTTTTCCATCAACACTATCACAGACCTTTTGTCGACCCGCGCTCTCTCCGGAGGATATAGTCACGAGGATGTTTTTTTTCCTTTTTCCATGTTACAGAACTATATACAGATTGTTTTTTTTATGATACTTTTTTGGCACACAGACAAAGCTAGAAGACAGCGGCTGCTGTTAACTATCAGAAATATTTTGAACTCATTACAGAACCATCAGACATATCTCTTTTATTTGGATGAACTGCAGATGTTTACTTATTGTGTTTTCAAACAGCATGTCTCCCTGCGTGGAGCACATTTTGTTACTTCTGTATAAATTTTGGTAAATGACACATCTGAAAACTGAACTCCCTGCGTGGAGGAAAACTATTAACATCATCTGTACAGGGTTGTAGACAACATTTTTGCTACTACCTGGTGGAGGCGAACAGCCTCATCATGCATATGCCTTGGCATATACATAATGTAATTTCTTTTATCTAATAGAAGTTACGACTTTTTCTACGGGAAGAAAAAAGACTTTCCTTTGAAAACCCCAGCTCCAAAATTTTATCAAAATACATGGGAATACATGAGAAAACCCGCGGCTGACCCATAAGGCTGGACTACAAATAATATATATCTGGTCATATAATTATCATCAGGTCCGCTTAATCGCATCGCACCTTATGTTTAATTGTTGAACTTTGTTGATTGCGATAAGTGATTGGGAGGGCAAACCCGAAATATATATGTGCTAAGGTTAATAGTTTCGGTGGGTCCGCCATATGGGATTTTCCTTTGAAAACCCAGACCACAGCCTTTTATCGCAATACACAGGAAAACACGGGATAAACCCGCAGCTGGCCATAAGGCCAGACTTCAAACATTATGCACCCGGGCCTATAGTTATCGTCGGGTCTGCCCATCGCCCCTTCACATATCGCATATCACTTTACTGTTGCTGACTGCCGATTGTGATTTGTGATTGGGCTCCGGACCTGAAATAGATATGTGTTACGATTTAATAAGGCCGGCGGGTCCGGTGTATCATGGTGCACATTGTGTATAAGCCCTGGGCTCCGCTGATTGCGACTTGCGATTGGGGGAAGCAGACCCAAAAATATGTATATTATGGTTAATGATCTCGGCAGGTCCGACAGATCACGGTGTGCCTCATATACAAGCCTCAGACTTCATCGGTTGCAATATGCGATGGGGTCCGGACCCAAAATAAATATGTATTACGGTTAATAATGCCACTGGTCCGGTGTATCAGTGTTGATTGCGATAAGCGAAGAGGGCAAGTTATGCATGTTGTAGAGTTTTACTATTATCAAAGAATTGATATATAAATAATGATGCGATGGGAGGTTTTGAGGGTTGAAAAAGTCCCGATGAATAATATGAATGAAGGGCTAGAAAGGGTTATAGATGAATCATGCGGCATAGATGTATTAAAAGGGGCTTAACCATTAGGAATTGAAGATTTGACTCGGCCAAGAGTTAAGATACCTGGGATAAAACATATCATTCAGAGAGGAGAAGGATCAAACTTCTAGGGGACCCATTCAAAATTGCTACCGGGGCAGGTTTTAATAGGGTGGTGGTTGTGGCCACAACACTATGCAAAGGATTTAACCTTGGGAGAAAGAACATATGATGATTGGTCACTAACAAAGGAGGGTTTTACAGAGGATAAGCAATCTTTTGAAGCTGTCAAAAGTATGGAAACGTATCTTTCAAAAGATGAATACTCTGGAGTAAAGGATAAGGGAGAATATCTCTTGAATGGGAAGGCAGTGACTAATTGCAGCAGAAAGAACTTAGTAATGAAACTGTTACAACACAGGGACGATTTCTTGGAGATGAAGTTCATTTTGAAAAACTGATATGTGAAACAACAGTTGAAACTGTTGAGCCTTGTAATTTTCGAACTAACAATTCATTTATAAATGCAGGGATTATAAGTGATGATGAAATACTTTCGAAGTGTCACAGAGAAATTGCATTGCTGGAATATTTGCTGGGAAATTCAAAGTATGACGATGTGATTGCAGAGGAAGGAGTTCACTACAATGGACAAGAGCAGGAAGAAATCATTAGAGCAGATGATGTGGAAGAGAGACTAGCTGACATTCTTAAGAGTTCTTTAGAGAATTATTTAAAGAGGTTGAAACAACATACTGATGTGCTGACAGAGGAGAAAGAAGTAGAGCAACAAACTGAATTGTTTCCAAAGAAAGATAAGGCAAAAAAGTATCATGTTTTTTATTTTAAATTTTTTTTTGTGAGTGTAGGTTTAGTTGCAGATACTAGAGGAAATTTGGCACAGATGAGCAGCCAAATAAAGATGAAAGAAGAATATTTTGTGGAAGAATTTAATCCATGGAACAGAGATGTTCAATTGTTGGAGAGAATGTTGGAAAGTCATGATTCAGTGCAGGCAAAAATAATAATAAAAGAGGGTAAGGATGAAAGGAAGGTAGTAAGCGTAGGAGTCAAAGAAAAATTTGAAGCAAGAGCAAGAGCAATGTCTACAATGGTAGCGAGACCAAAAGTAGAAGAAAAAGTAAGCCAACAACTACAAAGTGAAAGTAACCAACAACAGTTTGAAGAGTTAGTGGATAGTAGCAACAACTTGAAGCAAAGAGAAAGAGGAAGAAGTAAGAGGCAGAATATGGACCAGTCCAAGGATGAACTAGAGGCAGAGATTGAAGAATTATGGCAGTTGATGATGAAACAGTCCATGTGGGGGAAATTGATAGCAACAAGAAGGATCATTAATCAGAACTTGAACCTGATTGATAAGGAGAGGAAGATGAAACAAAATACGGCAGACATACAATAGAAACAAAGGTGCAAGGCATTTGGGCAGCTACAAACTAAAGTTTTGGACCCTGGAGGTTTTCAATCAACTTACGAAGACACATGATCAGGATATCATGAATATTTTCTACTTTGGGAGTCTGATGCAGGAGCATTCAATCCAAGGAAAATCATTGTATTTTAGTAGACATAGGGAGTCATGTGTTTTAGGGAAGTTGGTTTCCTAAGTGTTAAGTTAATGTAATATTTAGGTTTTTGAGTGATTAGAATAGGAATTAATTAGATGATGTGAGGATGTTTGTAAATGCTCTCGAATGAAGGAGAACATGAGTGGTTAATAATGACAAGAGAGTTAGAAGTCAATTATAACTCTCAAAGCAGTTTCATGATTCGAGGAACTAGAGAGGATTCTTAGGGATTAACTGGAGTTAGAAGTGGACTTAGAGGACATTTAGGAGTCAGTTCAGTAGATTAAGGATCTGAACTAGAATTAGATCAATAAAACCTTTCTAGTATAAATGTAAGCCTACGGGCAGAGTGTAAGGTGGAGGCCACTGATATTGAAAATCAGACCTGAGAGACAGAGAGTCTCGATATGTAATCAGTTGTTCATATTTATCAATACAGAGGTTTATGCCAATTGTATATGTGTGTGTGTTACGGGTATTGATAGATTGAATTGTGTGTGAATTCGTAGGTTTTGTAACAGAGGTTGCAGGCAGAATTTTGTAGAACACATAGAGGAGAAAAATTATTCAAAGGAATCATAATGGATCATCGAATCCAGTTGAAGGATCAGAGTGAAGCTCTGGAGAGACTACGATGTGAAAATTCGGAGAGGTCAAGCTCAGGAGTGAGTTGAGTAGTGGAAGCAGAAGAATGAAACCCTGAAGAAACCCAAAACCACAAGAAAACATTGAAGAAATAGCGAAGTCAAGAAAAGGGATGAATGGAGAAGCGAGGTGTCAATACACAGGAAACATTGGATCTCATAGATCAACAGTCATCGCATGGTGAAAGAGTGTGGAAGATAACCAACGAATAGGTGGTTTCTCAAGACAAAGTGGTATTTCAGGCAGCCTCAAAACCATAAGTGGTAAAAAGGACTAGTCACTCGATTCCATTCAACAGAGGACACATAGCACAAGGGTGGAGAGAGGAAACCGCTTTATCAGGCAGTTAATCCCCTGTGCTTGTTGTCTACCCAAAATCATTGTAGACTGTCTGATCCACTAAGTGCACATCTACGGTGGGGGACTATCAGGAAAGTTGTGTTTGTTCGGAGAAGACATCAGCCGTTGATCTGATGGCGATAGATTAATGGTGGAGATTAATTCGCATCGCAAATGTTAAATGGAGTTGTATCGGTGGAGAAGTAATGCGATGAGCGATGGAGCGGACCCGATAAAGTATTGAGGTGCGGTTTTTATACATTTGAGATCCGGAAGGTTGTGTGTAATCGCATATCGGAGAAAGCAGAGGAATTCATGTGTAATGTGTTCCGCGGAGGATGCTGATTGCGATGGCGATATAGGGTGCATCAGGAAAAGTGCAAACCCGTGCTAAAGGGGAAAAAGGTATGAATTGTATGTTTTATGCTTATTTCCCTTATAAGGGTTTATAATGAGTTAAGCGTTGATAGAAGGTTTTGTGGTTAAGTCTGATATAACAAAGGAAAGTGTGGGGTTTGGTATATATGCAGCTTATCGGTTAATAAAAGGTTAATGAAGGTTTAAGCGGACTGATTGAGTTCTGATATAAAGGAAAAGGTGGATTAATTATTAGACTTTGTTAGTCTATAAATAATTCTACACGAGACTATTAAAGGGGGCCTAAAACCTTAGTAAATGAAGTTTTAACTCGGCAGAGATGTTATAGACATTTTTGTGCCTTACAGCTATAAGCATGAAATGTCCATAATTCAAGGGATCCAAAGTCCCTAAAGATGTTCTTACAGCTCCTAAAGCAACAAGGTCAACCAATGACAGCTTCTCCCAGAAGTTCTCCACCAAAAACCACTCAGAAACAGTCAATTCAGGATCAATTCAGAGGCTCCACTAGCTGTCTGCGCTGAAATGCAGAGATTACACTGGCTAGGTGCACTGCAACGCAGGTAGAAGCACTACCAGGGTGCGCTTAGAGGGAAATGACAAATGGCAAGCTCATTCAACGAGGTGGAAAGACCCTGGAAGCTTCCAGAATCTTCTCCAATGACACTTGCCTCAATGAATTCGACTAGTGATGAGTAAGAGGTTCTCAACCTCCAAGTGGAAGCAAGAACTCACAGAGAGAAGCCACAAGTCAAAACATGAACTGACTCATCCTCTCTGCTCACATCTATATATGGATCTCTCACCCAGAGGTTCAGGAGGCTAGAATTTTGTATTTGCAGAGAATTGTTGTTGGTTTGAGATTGAGATTAGTACATTGGGTGATTTATGCTTTGTTGGAGGAGAGGAAGGGATTCCATTGCTGGGAGGTAGATGCTGGATCAGGCCTCACTTGGTTGTATCTCCTCTTGGACTTTATTACTCTATCAATAAACTATTTGAGTTTCTCCTACATGTTGTATATCAATGATTTTTTGTTATGCTTACATGTTTAGCTTAATCTGATCTTGAGCTTTTTATGAATGTATATCTGTATCTTCTTGTAGTTTCTCTCTCTTGTGATCTTGCAGGAATTCGGTGAAGCTGGGCTGGTGAGAGAGCTGGGAGCTGGGAGCTACTGAAGAGAGGAGCAATTGGATCAACAAATTTGCGAAAGACACAGGTTAGTTAGATCCTGCTTCCTCATTTACATTCCATAAAGAAGAATACTCGAATAAGTTTCCTTGTTTGTTGCTAAGGCACTATCACCTCTTAGAGTGGGATAGGGGCATTCCGAATTGGATACATTTCCCAACAACAAATTGGCGACTCCGCTGGGGATCGTATCTTGTTGGTTTATTTGTGTTTCTATTTTGTTCTTCTCATAAACTCAGGAGTGCTGAATCGAAATGCATTTGCCATTTTCAAATGCAAAGTAGAGATCTGCCACTCTAGTCCACTCACTGGGCCTGTTTTTATGATCTGAACAAACTGATCCACAAGTGCTCTAACAGCCCTTTGTGATAGATCTTAGTCCTCCTATAAGTCATCCTCTTAATTGTACCTAATTGATAGCTTTCATCCGGCCAAAAACTGTGGATTTAACTGCAAACCGTAACCCAAAACCCAGAAACAACTCTCGTTTCTGCTTCAGCGTAGACTCTGTGAAGAGGTTCTGCATTTCAACGCAGGTCCCGTGAAGGCTACCTACGCTAAATGTCAAATCCTCTGTGTTAGGAGTGCGCTGATCAGTCTTTGCCTTGTGCAGCTGTGGTTCCCTGCTTCCTTTTGCTCAGTTTTATCTCTGTTTTTGCAGCCTGTTATCAGTCAGTGTACCTATATGAAACCCCTTTTGTTTGCCTCAATTCCGCCTCAGTTGTATAAAGAAACTGTATTTGTTCTTTGTGTATTTGTTACATCATTTGCAGTTTCCCATTACAAAAGTAAACTAGTCATAATGTCGCCCTTAGATCTAGACCTGTCATAAGTGTCGTTTTGATCTTAGGAGTGAGTTTGTTTGCTGTTCACAGTTGATTGAGCTTTTACTTTTGTCATTTGGTTTGAATTCATGTATTTCTAGAGTCGAAACAAGTAAATCATAAAGTGTCGTAATCGTCTTTTTGATTTTGAAAAAGGAACTTGTTTATGTTTTCACTTGAAATCGAATTCAAATTTGTACAACAACTTTCTTTTTAGGCATCAATATTAAGAAAGCGAAAAGAAATACATGCATTTGTGCATTTGCATTTTGATAGTTTGCATGCTTTGATTTAGGGAAAAGTGCATTACAGTGTGCTCTATGCTCTTTGAGAAAAGTTTGTGTCTTCCTTTTCCCCTTTGTAGCTAGGATTTTCATTGTTGAAAAGATATAAAAGCTTGCTTATCATCTTTAGACTGCATTTAGGAATTGTATCATACATCTCGTGGTGATCCAAAAAGGCAAACTTCTAAGAAAGATCAACCTAAAATAAATTGAATGAACTTAACAACGCTTTGTAACTTAACACACAACATAGATGTCTAGGCTAGAGACGTGTTCCGGCGTCGAAAAGCCTGGTGACTGTCGATCTCGCTGATGGTGGGTGATTCCTCCTAAGGGACGATAGCGCCAGTACGGATTGTGCTCCCATGTACCGTCGAGTATATATTGGTAGACCCCTATAGGCATAAAACCTTTATCCTTAGGAAGCCGTGTCGGCCGCCCTACTGATCGCAATCCACTGAACACAACATTCAGGAAGATTGACCGCCCATACCTTAAAAAGTATTCTGCGGTTTTGCGAAAAGTTTGGCACACCCTCTACCTAGAACTCCAGAGCAGTTCCTTTTGGCCTTTTTCAGACTCTATAATGGAAAAAGTCCATCCGAGCATTTGTCACTTCGGGCTCGTTAAAACATCGAAGGAGACTAGAGTCATCTTTAGCTTTTTCTCGACTCTTTAAAACTGAAAAAGCAAGTTGTGTCTAAAGCGTCGTTAAAATTTATTTTAAACGGAACAATCACCCCTTTTTCCTGCGTTGATCTTTAGGTTGAGAAAATGGAACCCACCAACCAAGGAATTCCCCTTGGTGGAAATCCTAGTCCCTTCTCCTCTGGGGGAGATGTTGGTGCGCCCCATATGGCCACATTGTCGCTTCCAGGACTGACAATTGTCTTGCCAGTCTGGCTCTTCTCAACCAATGTCGTTCAAAACACCACTATTCCTGAACAGTCGAATCAACAGTTAGACCAGTCCAGAGTTACCCACCAGCCTTCTACTTCCTCTAATTCTTCCTCTCCTCCTTCCTCTTCGCTTGACGGAACTGGTAAAACAAAAAACCAAGTTCCTAAGGAGAAGAAGGAAAAGAACAAGAAAGAGAAGAAGAAGAAGGAGCCAAAAGCGACTGGGGGCAAACAAGTGTCGTCTAACAAAAATCCACACACAGCACTGACTAGGCCTAAATCGCCATGTGTCATATGCAAGGGAGACCACTTCCACAGAGATTGTCCCTGCATCCCTCGGATACTAAGGGACTGGTCTCCCCGTTTGCACAATCCGGTAGCATCAACCTCTGATAGCCATGTTGAATGCATACCGTCAACTAGCGAAAGTGAAGTCCTTGGACAAAAAGGGAGAGCTAGATCTCCCTGTAGACTATGCGAAAGCGATCACGCCATCCACCGTTGTCCCTTCTTAGACGAGGCGAAAAGAGTTTTGGATGATCGTCCGGTTTCACCGTTACGACTTCCTCCTGGATATAAATAACTCTTGCCGAGTCCTTCGTTAGTTGAAAATCTAGCTGGCCCGCTCAAGTGGTCAGCTGAAGCGCCGGTCATTGAAGATGAACCAGCTGAATCCATACCCGACGAAAGTCAAAAGGTCGAGGCGGCAGTTGACCCGGTCTTGCCTTCAGAGGATTTATCTTCGAATGATACAGTCACTGAAGAGGATAAAGATGACACCATCCAAATTCTCTTCATCAGCACAGACTCCGACGAGCACGGGGGCACTCCCCTCATTCCTTTATCGCAGGAAGGAAGTTCGTCAGAGCGATACCCGACCGTTTACTCGGTCCCACCACCAAGCAACCTAGTTGTCTCCTTTGACTGGAACCAACTAGGCAGACCTCGTTTGCCGGCAAGCATACCATTCAGAATTATCGTCCAAATATACAAAATGGTCATGGCTGGCACCATCATTGATGAGGGGGCATCTGTGAGTATCCTTTCCTCTATTGCTTGGAAAGCGCTTGGTTCGCCAGTGCTTTTTCCTGAAATGAGAAATCTGACAGGCTTTGATAAAGGAACCAGTCGACCTTTAGGGATCCTCCCCAATGTGCCTATAACATTGAGAGGGAAGACTGTTCAAATGAACGTGATGGTCGTTCAAGGACCCTTGGATTATAACCTACTCCTTGGACGAGACTATATATATTGCATGGGAGCCATCGTCTCCTCACTCTTTAGAGTAATGTGTTTTCCGCATGAAGGAAGAGTGGTCAAGCTCGTAGACCAGCTTTCATTTCCCGGATCACACATCGCAAATAGTCATATACCATCCCTAAATGGTCTCTTCACGAAAGAAATGTCTCAACCCATGGTCCGTCCTCCCGATGAGCATGAGTGATTCGGAAGGATATGACTGGAACCCAGGGGGCATGCGTCCTGGTCTGCTTCGGCAGGAAAACTTTGGGTATAGGGTAGGTTTCCGCGGGAGAATATGACTAGTCTGTACCCCGCCCTTGCTGGAAGGGGGTTATTCTAGAATAAGATTCTTTTGTCAAAGTTATGTGAGTTGACAGACGGAGTCTCTCACCCTTGTCTATTTCGGTAGACATTGCCGAAGAAGTGTTTTGTTTGAAAGATTAATGAAACAATCTTTGGGTAGCCTGAAAGAGGTAGGCCTTTCCTGGTAGAACAAATGTTTTACTTGCAAATTGAGGGGTAACCTTGAAATTGTACTTTATACCTGGGGGCATGCAAACCTTTTGGAGTGCAAGCAAGGGGCGGCTATTTATTTTTTAAATTTTTAGGACCTCTAACCCTTTAAACTCGTAGGATTAGTCGTTTCCGAGCTTGCATAAAGAAAGGATTCCAGGAGCATAGCTTTGTGAGGTGCAAGCTCCATAAAAAATGGAATCTTACATGAGACATTCTTATCATATGACTGGAAAATCGAGCAGTTTTAGCGCATAGTTCATGCTCGTTAAAAAATAAACATAAGATCGAGCAGTTTTAGCGCATAGTTCATGCTCGTTAAAAAATAAACATAAGATCGAGCAGTGTTTTTACGCGTTTAAGCTCGTTAAAAGATGAACTATCCTCCGGTAAATAACCATCATGAATGTAACATTATCAGCCATTAAAGCCTTGGTTGTGTTTGCACCGTCACCTCCACTTTTCCATTGGCCGATCATTCACCTCCATTTGATTGTTTACCCATTTTGAGGAACAGCTGCGAAGAGTGATTTCACTAGGCATCCTTGTGACACTGCCGTGATTGGAAAATTCCAACCCTTACCTGGAATCAGCTGCTAACCCGTTTTATCACTGGTTCCTCAAAAGACGAGTCTTCTTTAAGCTCTTTTCATCTGACTCGTAAAATATGAAAAGATTGTCGAGTTTTGGCCTTCCAGCTCGTTAAAGCGACCAGAAGTGCTATCCCTCCTCTAGATTTTAATATTTTTGGACCTGAGGGATTATTGCACAAAAAGATCGAGCGCTTGTTTTGTTCGGCTCGTTAAAACGATCGAAAAATCATCCCTTCTGTATTGTTTTATACTTTTTCGGACTTAAGGGATTAGATGACGAAAAAGGAATTTCGGAGTTAACTTTACGTACCTTTTCAGACTCTCTAAAAATGAAAAGGACCGAGTTATCTTTGTCGTTAGACTCGTTAAAAACATTAAATAGCGACAAACTTGTCTTTAGACGAGAACGAGTTTCACTATCGCTAGGCTGGTTAAAACATAGCGATGGGTTTGCCCGAAGGGCAAATTATAGAACAAGCATATGTTATCCTCCTCAAGCTTGACAAAAATAAAGAGGTACTGGTCAGCAATGACTGGGGAAAAATTGGGAAGAAACTCAAAGAACTGTTATTCGTAGCAAGTCGCTCTTGAACATGACACTTCCGCTCCGTGCCTGAGTCGGGTTGGGTTGTTTCATTCACCGGTCACATCACCATGGTCTCGCCATACCATCCACCTTTGGGGTAAATGCTACCAATCCATCACACAAGTGTCGCCGATATGTTCAAGAGAAGTCATCCAGAGAAGTCAACCGTGTCCCATCCACTACCGTACATTATTCTTCATCCTTTCATGACCGCCACCCTGAACCATATATCATCAGATTGTTTTCACCTCCATCAAAATCATTTGCTCCGTTCCATGTCATTGATGTGGGATACATCAAGGCCCTCCTTTGACGGATCGCTTCTTGTCGACATCAGCTCATTATCCAAGAAGTTGATCTAGGAACAACCCCTTCAGTACTTTGAAGCTTGCATGCCTCAATGGCAAGTTTCTCACTTCCGGCGACAGGTATACATCAATGACCTTCGACTGAAAGATTTTGCGTGGTGTTCGATGCCAAGTCCTTTATTCACACCACGTAAATTGTACTGCAGTACCTTGAGGGTCATTTTCATTATCGGTGATTCCTCTCGCGCTTGTTAACGGTTTACATCACTGACCGGTAATCAAGTGATATCTTTCCATGTTCGACTTCAGAACATTTCTCACATGGATCGACTTGTACTTAGAGTGAATATCGGGCGAGATTGAAGACCCCGGATCTAGTTTCATCCATCCGGGCTACGATATATATTCAGGAAAAATAAAGACATTGACATGTACAGCATTGGAGTAGATAATCATCCTACCAAAAGGATGATGATTACATCAAAATCATCAGTCTACCATCAGACGATTGTCTGTTCTATGTACAGAAAAATGAATTTATAAAGCTGAGCATGGGAATGCCCGCCTCAGCTAGATCATGAAAGCAGTATGAAAAATAATGTATTGTATTGTATCTTATTACAGGTCTCCTCCCAGCATTGGAAGAACTTCGGATCCTCCTAATAAAGCATTTCACCCGATAAACGGCCTCATACTTTAGGGGGCAACTGTTATAGAAATTTTTGTGCCTTACAGCTATAAGCATGAAATGTCCATAATTCAAGGGATCCAAAGTCCGTAAATATGTTGTTACAACTCCTAAAGCAACAAGGTCAACCAATGACAGCTTCTCCCAGAAGTTCTCCACCAAAAACCACTCAGAAACAGTCAATTCAGGATCAATTCAGAGGCTCCACTAGCTGTCTGCGCTGAAATGCAGAGATTACACTGGCTAGGTGCACTGCAACGCAGGTAGAAGCACTACCAGGGTGCGCTGAGCGGGAAATGACAAATGGCAAGCTCATTCAACGAGGTGGAAGGACCCTGGAAGCTTCCAGAATCTTCTCCAATGACACTTGCCTCAATGAATTCGACCACTGATGAGTAAGAGGTTCTCAACCTCCAAGTGGAAGCAAAAACTAACAGAGAGAAGCCACAAGTCAAAACATGAGCCGACTCATCCTCTCTGCTCACATCTATATATGGATCTCTCACCCAGAGGTTCAGGAGGCTGGAATTTTGTATTTGCAGAGAATTGCTGTTGGTTTGAGATTGAGATTAGTACATTGGGTGATTTATGCTTTGTTGGAGGAGAGGAAGGGATTCCATTGCTGGGAGGTAGATGCTGGATCAGGCCTCACTTGGTTGTATCTCCTCTTGGAATTTATTACTCTATCAATAAACTATTTGAGTTTCTCCTACATGCAGTATATCAATGATGTTTTGTTATGCTTACATGTTTAGCTTAATCTGATCTTGAGCTTTTTATGAATGTATATCTATATCTTCTTGTAGTTTCTCTCTCTTGTGATCTTGCAGGAATTCGGTGAAGCTGGGCCGGTGAGAGAGCTGGGAGCTGGGAGCTACTGAAGAGAGGAGCAATTGGATCAACAAATTTGCGAAAGACACAGGTTAGTTAGATCCTGCTTCCTCATTTACATTCCATAAAGAAGAATAATCGAATAAGTTTCCTTGTTTGTTGCTAAGGCACTATCACCTCTTAGAGTGGGATAGGGGCATTCCGAATTGGATACTTTTCCCAACAACAAGAGAGTTAAAAATTCCTGGGACAAATGTGCTTATGCATTTTACATGCATATTGTGGGTGTAAGTGGGGGTAACCCTGCATCAATAAACATGCAACGAGAGGCCACTATGATATGATTCGACCTCCTAAGTCATTTTATGGAAGTGGAACTAACGGAAACACATCATACATACATTCAACATCAGCTACAGGACCCTCATGAACCAATCCAATACTTTAGATAGCTTACCCTTGGGTCCCACTGAACTTTTAGACAACTTAGTCCTCAGTCGTTCTCATGATATAGGCATGACAGCGTCTAGAAACCCAAATTTTCTCTCACAATCTTGCTTGCCAGCGTCCAGAGACTCATTTAGTCAGTTTTGTGCTAACATCCCCGGATTTGAGCCACTTTTTTAGACCCAGAGCCCAGGTCACTGCCGAGAAAGGAATGATAACTTAAGACCAGTAAAAGAACATGGAAACAATGATGCAAAAGAAATAGATTAAACAATATCTTAATCAGACACCTACTAGCCATGACAGGAATTTCGTCAAACATATCGCAAGCATGTAATCTACAGGTGTGGCCAACAAAATTAAACATAGGGATCTTGTACTTATCTGAAAATCGCTAAGAACCATTATTCCCTTATGTCATTTTCTACATTACCATCTATTAGACCATAGACACATTATCCATTCATTTACAATTAAAAACATGCCGAGAGTCATACATAGCTGTTGTCATGGAACATACGTATAACCAGGCATAATAGGGACAAAATATCATAAACATATCAGCCATAAAATCTGCATATACATCAGTACATTTACACATGAAAACCAAGGGAATGAATGTATCATTAATTAATGTAATAAAACAATTGGATATGGGACTACCACGTTCCACCTGACTGAAGAATGGCTAAGCCAAATCTCTCTTCATCCATTCACCCCCGTGCCATATTCTAAGCATGAATGTGGGACTCATAGAATACACCAAAAGAACCAAAA
The DNA here is from genome assembly GCA_031772625.1 of Pinus tabuliformis. Lineage (NCBI taxonomy): Eukaryota > Viridiplantae > Streptophyta > Pinopsida > Pinales > Pinaceae > Pinus > Pinus tabuliformis. Next base: position 804,084,538 of record CM062810.1, read on the forward strand.
AAGTATGGATTCCACCGGAGTTCTCCACCTACACCATGAGGAATTTGAGTGCCTCCTAGTCTCTCAGGATTTATCGTAATCTACAGTCTAATCCAGGGATGACTACGCCCTACACCGAGACACACTCTCCAGGCTTTATCGTACATCCCATCCCAGGACTACTAGGCCTAATGGAGAGAAATCCACCTCTTGGCTTTACCATATATCCTACCATTCATTGGCAAGGATTCTTAGGCCCACATAGGCACACAATCCTGGCTTTACTGCAACCCATGGTTCGGTTCAGGGGTTACTAGGCCAGTGGCTTTAGCGTGATCCACAGTTTGTTTTAGGGATGACTAGGCCATGTGTTTGTCATTTCGGAGATCCACCCCACTCAGATTCGAATCCATCCAGCCATCCCACATCAACTGAAGTATGAGAACCCATCTCATTAAGGCTATCTAGAAATGGAGAGGCTAGATTGAAGAACACTGTCACATCTGGAAAAACCCATGACATGATAGAAAAGAACCACATGCAATACCATGGATGCAAAATATAGCAAGGATAATACACATGCAAATCGATACCTAAAATGAATCATGTTGTAGCTGCTTGATCTTGCCTTTCCCTGCTTTATCTTTGCTTCCTCTTGCCTTCTTTGTCTTTCTTGCTCCAATTCCAAAGTGGTCCAAGAAAAATCTAAGTGTCCAAGAGTGAGAGAGAGAGAGAGAATAATGAGAGAGCTCCAAAAATGAACTGATCAAGCTTACACAGTGATCCTCAAAAGCATTTTTATCAATGAAGCCTCTATTTTCTTCAATTTCCATTATTTTCCTTCATTTTCCTCCTCACATGCATCATGTGACCTTTCACCTCCCTTTTCTTCTAATTTCCATTATTTTCATAAATAAATGTGCCAAAAACACTATTTTTCCTTTCCAAATCCCTATTCATTACCTTTGCCAATTTCCTTAGCCATAAATAACCAAATGAACACCCACACTAGGATGTCTTGCCCACCATTCATCTTGGAATATGTGTCCCATCAACTATGGTCTCATATATTTTTACATGAGTTTTTTTGTTTAACCAAGGTTGTTACAAAACCCTCCCCCTTGGGGGAACACTGTCCTCAGTGTTCAATGACACCTATAACCAACAAGACTGCTGAAAACAAAACATATTGCCCATGGAACTTTATAACATAGTTCGTTGTATTTACAATGACCACATATACACATATGCACATCTACTAAACCAGAAAATAAGAGAATAAAATGCCCATATCAATCAACAAGGGAATCCAGAGGCTCACACCTACACCCTCAAAGTAATACCAGGATTCACCTCCTTCCCAGGAAATCCAGAATCCACTGAAAATTCAAATATGCATCCAATGTCCAACACTACAATCCTGCGCCACTTGTTCCTTCAGAGAACAAGTATCGACTCATTGTTCCATGGCACACTCCCAATGTGCATCTGATTCCATCTGGCGATGCTAATGACCAAAAAAAAATATATCCATGACCTTCGCTTCTCTGCTACACAGTCCCTCAGGAATCCGGTCTCCCCTTCTATGTAGTCACTCACCTTCCAAGTTCTGCTAGCACCCCCATCTTGGGCGATGCACCCCTTGGAAAGGCTTCCTCGAATAAGAAGATACAAAAAAACAAGGCATATCCATGCCTCCAAACCATCATATTGGTCATAGCATGCTTATGGAAATCAATGGACACTATTGGGTACCAGTGTCCCATAATGGCCCTACTCCTGAAGTGATTTACTAGCATACTGTTGCATGTTCCAATTCCTTTCATTGTTGCTGCTAATTCTTGTAATCGATTTCAACCACCCAGCAGGCATGTTCATGCTTCTTGTACCAAGCACATAACTTCCATTATATTTAAAATAAATTGAAATAAATTCACATCATACCTCATTGGTAGCTCGTCAATAAGGTACACTTGCAATTATGTTCGCTTCCTACCACAACAAGTCAAACTAACTGTTTGATCAAAACATCATGCATAAACATATCACATATGGTTAGCTCAAAACACAACCATCATAGATCAACATCATAAATCACTTGTAACCATCATAAACCAGAATCATAGATCACATATAATCATCATATACCATAATCATAAAATTTCACATGCATAATAAAACTAAATAAAATGTTGATACTTATCCTTTCATCAATCCTTACCTTCTACCTTTGTCTTTATTTCATACGCACTTAGGATCGGTTGCCACACCAAACAAATACCCAGTTCCTTCTCCTAAACCATGTGCACATACACAGTGTGCATCACACACATACAATCACACATTGCATACAACACCATGCAATACATGCACCTACCCCTGACATACGACACATACATCTACACCCGATGTACAACACAACACAAATACGTATATAGAGTGCAACAAAATGAATTCTTATGTCACGATACCATGACTACACAATGCACATACATAGTATCGCATGCCCACAATATGGCATGTACGACATGCACTCAATTCCACATGTACACCAGTACCACATGTACAAAGCACCACCTACAAAATGTGTGCACAACATCACATGTACATGGCACAACGTGTACACAACACCTCATGTACATTGCACCATTGTACAACATGTACACAATACCACGTGCACATTAGGTACACGACATCACATGTACATGATGCCACATGCACGACATGTACACAACACCACCTGCAAACAACGCCACTTGTACAACATGTACACAACACCATATGCACATAGCGCCACATGTATAACATGCACGCAACATCGCCTATACATAGCACTGCATATCCAACATGTACATAGCATCATATCTACACAACACTGCATATCCAATTATGTGCACAACACCATATGCAATATTTACACAACACTATCTGTACCATCATGTACATAACACTGCATAAATAACATGTACACACACTATATATACACAACAACGCATGTGCACACATCATAGATGCAACATGTACAACGTATACAACATATGCACAATAGTAGTACCACACATCCAAAATCACATTGTCCTTACCAAGAAACCTTGCTTCCAGTGTCTTATCAATGTTTATCCTAGCATGTTGTAGACCACATTGCTTTCATTTCGCTAATGTATCTCTTGGTGTGACCTGTCCATAACATAAGCATGGGCATAATACAAGCATACAATATAAATTCATAATCACATGATACTAACCTCATATATTTGTCATGACTACTCTTCCCACTTTATTCCTCATAGCTAGGAACTTCTTCATGTCATTTGTCTTCATACGTAATCATTCCGCCACAAGAATGATTCTTGATGATATATATATATATATATATACACACACACACACACACACACACACACACACACACACACACACACATAAATGTTAGCATTAATAATCATGAGCCATGACAACCCTATCAAACATTACATACATACACACCTACATCTATACATATATAAACATCAACATAATCATGATCATTACATAATTACCAAATATCAAGGTCAAGGTTTAAGAGAACTTCCTTTATTCATGCAACATATGCGCAACATTAAGAATAGTTGTTCCCAGCATAGCCAAGGCATTTGATGCCTCAAATCCATTTACTTTAAAATTTTGGTTATCTTTCTCATGACTTTACTGCCACCATCCATTTACCACAGTGGAGCCAGCTAGTCCAACCGACTATCATAGTCTTACCTTCCACTATGCTTACTCATGCACAGAGATTCATTTGAGTCTTACAATACCTATTGGGTACCACATGACTCTCCTCGAGCTCCATTAATTTCCTCTTTTCCCAAACAATTCCCAAGACTTAAAACAATAAAGGAAAGGTCGAGAAGAAAACAATAAGAAAACCATGGAAAACCAACAATAATACGACACCACAAACAAAGTGGCATGATCATGCACTAGACATAAAAAAACTGCAAATCAAGTGCAAGAAAATCACAAAAGACCAAAAGCACAAGACTAACAATAGACACCATGACTCAATCCCCATGGTTCCAAGTAATTCCAAAGGAAAACTCAACCTGATCTTGCTTCAAGATTTCATGGCAGTCTCTTTGCCATGGAATCCCGTACATCATACCTCCATAAACACATAACTGTTAGTGCATAAAAAAACATAACAATACACTAGATACCTTACCTTGTTGTGCCAAGCACATTGCTTGCAAGTGAACACATAGACGCCATCTCTCAAGGGACACCAATATTTTGACAGATCTACCTTTAACTAAAGACTAGCTAATATATCTATCAAGTACATGTTCATGAATATAGCAATTATCCACATAATGTCTGACAAGATTAAGGTTAAGAAGACTTCCTGTAGGAAAAGCACTCATCCGTTTGGAATTAGGGTTTCCAAACAGAGCCAAAGGAATTCTTTCCCAATTCTTTTCTTTGACATTTTCCTTAATCGAGTGTTACTATGCATTATCACATCACCCAATTGTTAGTGATATAAACACATCAACTATTACCTTGTCAGGCTAATACTGACATGCTTCCTGCAACTTCTCACACATGTCAACCACATGCTCTTAATATCAAGACAATCATATCTATCAATTTGAAATAAACCTTTACTAGGACTAACAGTCATGTCATAATCCATAGTCAACTCATAGTCATTAGACATAACACTACAACTATCACCTATTTACATGTAAGTACATATCAACTATCTTGACACATATGTATTAGTACAATCATCTTAAAACAATGTCATTTCTTCATGCAACCCTATAGACTCATACCCATGTCATGAAATTAATCAAACATTCAAGTAAGATATGAATGCACCATGTCAGATAAATCAACTAGATGACATAATAGGCACCAAACACACAAACACCAAATAGGAAACATAATTAACAATGAAGCAACTAGTATACTGCATAAGAAAACTCATACCTTAGTGTATTTAAGGGGAGGAAATCTTGTCTGCACAATCAATCTAGGTTAGCATGATACAACTTCACAACATATCAACTCAAACATAAATCACGATATCCATAACAGCAACTAACTAACATGTTCAAAACATAAGCTCATAAGAATTTGTTGTTCATGCATAAAAATAAGATATGTATGATTAGTCTATATTAGTAAGACATTGTATCACAAATATGTCGGCTCATACCTGAATATCGTAACCATAACCATTTGCATAGGTCAAACTAGGTTAACACAATACATATAACATCAATATCTTCAATGCAATGAACATAACCATCACACATATGACCAATCCAAATTACAACATCAAGATCTCAATGAAATAACCCTAATCATCAAGTTATCTAACATAAAACAACAATAACAATGCATACAACCATAGGTTACCATCATTCTTGACTATCTGACTCATGTGCATATGACTATGCTAATCAACTATCATCTATTATGTATGTAACCATAACATCAAAAGACATGTACATAAACCTAATGTATATAAACCTAATGCATATAACAATCCTTAACCTACATACCTACATGCCCAACATACAAACTTGTATGGCGACATGCTCCTGCCTCGAGGTCCAATGCCGCATCTTCACTTTGATGATTTGCATCTCCTGTTCTATCTCTGGCATCACATTAGCATCATAACATATCAATATCACCTTGTTGACCTAAATTTCATACCATGAATTCACAAGGTATGTTTGAGCTACTATTCATGCATAGCCATAACCAAGACCATATATGCATACCAACTGCGTATAGACATATAACATATGAGTACCAAACCGTATACACCTCATTCTAGCTAGAGTCTAGTTATCAATGCATGACCATATCAACTTCACAAACCATGACCTCATGCATGACAACAACAACCATTACGCCATTGTACACATTGCCATATGCAACCATCAACATGCATAAGCAATGCATAATCAACTACACATACGCATGAATGCATGTAGTCGAGCATAAGCGATCGATTCTTGTAACCAACCTACAAGACTAATACATGTAATCAAGCATACAAGAATGCAACATAACATACAAGGATGTAATCAAGCGAAATACAACATGTAAGCAACATATAACATTATGTAACTAGTCATCACAAAATCAACATCAAGTTCCTCATGACAACCTTACTACAACCATGATCAACATTATGCAATGCAACAAGCACATGGAATGCAAGTGTAAAAGACATACATGCAACTAACATGCATGCATGACCAACACACACCACCCATCCAGTCCAAGGGGTGAACCATGCTCTGATACCACTTTGTAACGCCCTCCTCCCATATATACCCAAGCAACCGACCAACTGGGATAAACATGCAACGAAAGGCCACTATGAAATAATTTGACCTCCTAAGTCATGTTAAGGAAGTGGAACTGGCGCAAACACACCATAAAAACATTCAACATCAGCTACAGGACCCTCAGGAACTAATCTAATACTTTAGACATCTTTCCCTTGGGTCCCACAAAACCTTCAGACAACTTAAACCTTAGTCACTCTCATGCTATAGGCATGACAGTGTCCAGAAACCCAAAGTCGCTCTCACAGGCTTGCTTTCCAACGTCCAAAGACTCATTTAGTCAGTTTTGTTCCATCGTCCCTGGGATTTTAGCCACTTTTTCAGGCCCAAAGCCCAATTCACTGCCCAGAATGGAATGATAACTTAAGACCAGTAAAAGAACAGGGAAACAATAATGCAAAAGCAATAATTTAAACAATACCTTAATCAAACCCTTATTAGCCATGATAGACATTTCATAAAACATGTCACAAACATGTAATCTACATGTGTGACCAACAAAATTAAACATAGGGATCTTGTACTTATCTGAGAATTGTAAGAACCATTGTTCCATCATGTCATTTGCTTCATTACCATCTATTAGACCATAGAAAAATTATCCATTCATTTACAAGTAAAAGCATGCTGAGAGTCATATATAGATGTTGTCATGGAACATACATATAACTATCATAATAGGGACAAAATATCATAAACATATCAGCCAAAAAATCCACATATACATCAGTACATTTACACATGAAAACCAAGGGAATGAATGTCTTATTAATGAATGCAATAAACCAACCGGAGATGGGACTACCACATTCCACCCGACTGTAGAATGGCTGAGCCAAATATCTCTTCAACCATTCACCCCTGTGCCATATTCCAAGCATGAATGTGGGACTCATATAATACACCAAAATAACCAAACAAGCATGGATGCCACTAGAGTTCTCCACCAAAATCATGAGGAATTTGAGTGCCTCCTAGTCTCTCAGGATTTAGTGTAATCCACAATTCGATCTAGGGATCACTAGGCCCTACACTGAGACACACTCTCTAGGATTTACCGTACATCTCATCCAGGGACTACTAGGCCAAATGGAAAGAAATCCACCTCTTGGCTTTATCGTATATCCTGCCATTCACTAGAAAGGATTCCTAGGCCCACCGAGGCACACTATCTTGGCTTTACTGCAACCCACAGTGTGGTTAAGGGGTTACTAGGCCAGTGGCTTCACCGTGATCCATATTCCGATTCAGGGATGATTAGACCATGTGTTTGTCATTTAGTAGATCCACCCTACTCAGCTTCGAATCCATCCAACCATACCACATCAACTGAAGTATGATAACCCATCTCATCAAGGTTATCCGAAAATGAAAAGGTTAGGCTGAAGAACACTATCACATATGGAAAAACCCATGCCATGATAGAAAAGAACCACATGCAATACCATGCATGCCAAATCTAGCAAGAAAAATACACATTCAAATCATTACCTGCAATGAATCCTATTGTAGCTGCTTGATCTTTGCTTCCTCTTTCCTTCTGTCTTTCTTGCTTCAATGCCAAAGTGCTCCAAGAAAGCTCTAAGTTTCCAAGAGTGAGAGAGAGAGAGAGAACAATGAGAGAGCTCTAAAACTAAACTGATCAAGCTTACATAGTGATCCTCAGAAGCCCTTTTATCAATAAGGCCTCTATTTTCTTCAATTTCCATTATTTTCCTTCATTTTCCTCCTCACATGCAACGTGTGACCTTTCACCTTCCTTTTCTCCTAATTTCCATTATTTTCATAAATAAATGTGCCAAAAATGTCATTTTGCCTTTCCAAAGCCTTAGCCATTGCCTTTGCCAATTTCCTTAGCCATAAACAACCAAATGAACACCCACACTAGGATGTCTTGCCCATCATTAAGCTTGGAATACGTGTCCCATCACCCGTGGTCTTATATATTTTTCCATGAGTTTTTTTTAACCAAGGTTATTAAAATTTTGGGTGCCCCAGGGTTTCTCGATGGTGCTGAATCCATTTCCACCATCAAAAAAAAAATTAAACACTCCAACATTCTGATTTTTTTTTTTTATTATTATCGGATTCCAATAAGAAATCTATCGTCCGGGCAAATTTGTAATCTTCGTAGATAATGCCCCTTAAGCATAGTCTAAAATTCAAGCAAGAAATCTATCATCTAGGTGAATTTGTAGTCTCCGTAGACAACACCCCTTAAGTGTAGTCTAAAGAACCCACAAGTTAGCTCGGAAAGGAATGGAAATTCTAGGAAGATTGTGACAAAATCAGGGAGATTTTTTTGAAAATTTGGGTTACAACTATCAAACTTCAGGATTTTGGGTGCCCCAGGGGTTCTTGATGGTGTTGAATCCATTTCCACCATTAAAAAAATGATTCAAACACTCCAGCATTCTAATTTTTTGAAAAAAAATTATCGTATTCTATCAAGAACTTTGTCGTCCAGGAAAATTTGTGGTCTCCCGTAGACAATGCCCATTAAGCATAGTCTAAAGAAACCACAAATTAGCTTGGAATATAATGGAAATTCTGACAAGATTATAACAAAATTCAGCATAAATTTTTAAAAATCTGGGTTACAATTGTCAAACTTCAAGATTTTGGGTGCCCCAAGGGTTCTTGATGGTGCTGAATCTATTTCCACCATAAAAACGATTCAAACACTCTAGCATTCTGGTTTTTTGAAAAAAACAATACCAAATTCCAGCAAGAAATGTATCATCCGAGCGAATTTGTAGTCTCCGTAGACAACGCCTTATAAAATATATTAATCCTATAAATAAATTTATATATAAAATTTTAATCATGAAAAAACAAATATTAAAATTAAATATTTTAAATTTAATTAATGGTAAATTTTAGTTTAACAATTTCCATTTAATTTATCAATCATTCACCACGGAAATTAGAAAAAATTAAAATATCGAAAATAATTATATTGATGTTCTTATCTTTGATGCAGTAAAGTATAATCTATATCTGATAGTGGGCATTACAATGAATTAAAAAAAATGTTTAATTTTTCTATTCAGAAATTTCTTAGATTCACAAGTTTGAATTGTAAAGTCTCTGCAATTTAAATGGCACAACAAAATTTCAATGTGCTAAAAACACGTATAAAATTTCACCCAAATAAAATAAATAACTTCACAACCAAAACCTACATGTTTAGATAACCACTGAACTCCATCTTTATGTTTATATAGCCATTAAAATCCATCATTATTTCATGTAGGAAAAAAAAACATGTTTGGGAGTCGGACAATTTTCAACGGCAATTGTATTCCAAGTTCATCGCTAATGGCGATAATTATTTCTTAGTATAGTCTCGGAACGTGAAAACTTCACATCAGTTTCGGTCTGGGTAAGACTCTATTCCCTACCTCTTGATTATTGGCAACCTGAATCGTTAGCTGCCATAGGCAATAAGTTAGGTAGGTTTATCAAAGCTTCAGAAGCTACTAGAAGAGGAAAATATACTTCCTTTGCTAGGATATGTGTGGAAATGGATCTATCAGGAGCTCTTCCGGATGGGGTGATACTGGAAGTTTTTGATGAAGAATGGACTCAAACAGTGGACTATGAGCATATTCCGTTCAGATGTCATAGATGTCATGAACATGGGCATCTTCTCAGAGACTGCCCTCTTGGCAAAATGGAGAATAATAGAAAAACTAATACAATGAAAGACTCAGATAGCTTTCACAAGGTGGTCCATAAAGGAAAAGGTGGAAAAAGAGGGCAAAAGCTGCAACAAAAGGATGGACATCAAGGTAGGCAGAACCAGTTCCAAGTTCTAGTAGAGGACGAAGAAAGAACAACGGAAAATCAAGCAAAGGAAGGGAGTACGGGTGAGAAGGAGAAGGAAGGAAACCATGAACAATCACAGGTAAATGATAAGTAGAAAGGAATAATGATGAGTGATACAAAACCAGAGATGGACCAAGAAATGACCCAAAGTGAAATGGATCTAGAGGAGACTGAATTGCAGGAGATTCTAGAAAGAGAAAACCTAGATCTGGAAGGGTTCTTAATTCAAGGAACATCTGTTGGGCTTGAATCATTACCCCAAGAAGAGCTCAATATAATACAACAACTGTATTTATGGAGAACTCAAGAAAAGGGTCTGGAGAAGGAAAAAAACAGGAACAGGCTAAGTAGTGAAGGAGTGAAGACGATAAAATCTACTCCGGGATTAGCACCCAGAAACCCAGGAAAAAAGAGAGGCAGAAAAAATCATAATGAGCTATTGATGGAATGTGGAAAGCTCATGATAGATTCAGGTAAGATGAAAGATCTTACCAGCTACTCCTTCACAAATATTTAATGATGAAGTTCATTTCTTGGAATATTAGAGGTCTAGGCAGTAAAAGAAAGCAGAGATTGCTAAACAATAGAATGAAACAAGCTGCTCCAGATATAATTTTTATCCAGGAAATGAAATGTTCCATTCAAAGGTTAAGACAACTTCATAGAAAGTGGCTCAATAAATATGAATATCTAGAAGTTAAAGCAGAGAATACAGCAGGAGGTATTCTCATGCTCTGGAACCCCCAAAGAATTGATTTAATTGATGCCGAAGCTACAAGGAATTATTTATCAGTAGTGATTCAGCCTGTTGGGGATAGGAGTACCTATCTAGTCACGAATGTGTATGGCCCTCAAAGAATAGAAGACAAACTCAAGTTTACAGAATCCCTAGCGTATCTCAGGGAAAGACATGCCGGAATACCCTGGATCATGGGAGGGGATTTTAATATGATAAAATCACTTTCTGAAAAAAAGGTGGAACCAGAGCACTTAGTAAAGACTCCTTAGCTTTTCAGATCTTTTCAGATAACATGAAACTAGTGGATGTTGAAACAAATAATGGCCTCTTCACCTGGAACAACAAGAGAGGAGGAGAGTCTCAGGTAGCATCCAAGTTGGACAGATTCATTATCTCTAAGGATCTCATGCTTTTAGATAAGGATATGACAACTAGTGTTCTTCCAGTAGTAGGCTCAGATCACTGGCCAATTCAAATGGAGATCCAGGGTATAGGTACCCCCGGAATAGACCTTTCAGATTTGAGAATATTTGGCTTTCACACCCAGATTACATCAGTAATATTGAAAAATGGTGGGTGGAAGATCTACATATTCAGGGATCTAGAATGTTCATGCTTCATAAAAGATTAAAGCACATAAAAATAAGGCTCAAAGATTGGAATAAGAAGAAATTTGGCAATATTTTTGCAGAAAAGAAATTGGTGGAAATTAAAATGCAGGCACTCAACCAAGCTATGATCTCGGAAGGTTTTAATAAAGACAAAAATGATCTAGTGGAGAAATATCATCAAGATTGGGAAAACTGGTGTAAAAGAGAGGAAATTTTTTGGAGACAAAAATCTAGAGTCCAATGGCTAAAAGAAGGGGAGCGTAACACTAGATTTTTTCACAAATCCACCATGGTGAATAGAGCACACAACATAATATCTTCAATAAAAAAGGAGGACGGACAACTTCTTCAATCCCATGAAGAGATAGAGGCTGTGTTGGTTCAACACTTCCGTGAAATAGCCCAGGAAAATAATCCAGATAGAGAACATTACATCAGGGAAGTAACTAAGCATATACCTAAGCTGGTGACTAGAGAGGACAATTTCAATCTCAACAGACCAGTGATGGAAGAAGAGGTCAGTGAGGTTCTCAAAGACATGCAGAATGGCAAAGCACCAGGCCCGGATGGCTTCAATGTAGACTTCTTTAAAGCTTGCTGGAATATTGTAAAAGAGGATATTTTGAATGTTGTGGAAGACTCCAGGATGAACAGAACCATCTTGCAAGCGCTCAACACCTCCTTCATCTCCCTGATCCCTAAACAGGAAAATGCACAGACACCAGATAGGTATAGACCCATAGCACTTTGCAATGTGGTCTACAAAATTATATCCAAGGTAGTGGCCAACAGACTCAAACCTCTGCTTCCTTCTCTGATTTCGGGGGAGCAATCAGGTTATGTTGAAGGCAGACAAATTCTAGATAACATTATTCAAGTGCATGAAGTAGTGCACTCATTAACCAGCACAAGGAAAATTGGTATGATCTTGCAACTGGACATAGCAAAAGCTTATGACAAAGTGAACTGGACCTACATCAGGAATATGCTAAAGGCTTTTGGTTTCGATCACATCTGGGTAGGATGGGTCATGGCCTTGGTCACCTCTTCCATCTTTTCAATATTGGTTAATGGCTCTCCTTCTGAGATTTTTATTCCTTCCAGAGGGTTGAGGCAGGGGGATCCGCTTTCTCCCTTTCTCTTCATTCTCATGATGGAAGGTCTTGGAAGATCTATCAAGCATGCCAGAGTTATGGGTAAAATTCAAGGTCTCACTTTGAAGGAGAATGGTCAGGCTTTGACACATCAACAATTTTTAGATGATACCATGTTACAAGGCATCCCCACTGTCAAAGAGGCTCAGGCGTTTGAATTTTCCATGGCCTCAGGTATGGAAGTCAATCTCTCCAAATCCAAAATATTTTTCTTTAATACCAATATTTCTATTCAGAAAAATATCTCCAGAATTTTAGGCTTTCAGAGGGATTCCCTCCCTTCAAAGTATTTAGGAGTTCCTCTAATTGCGAAACCCTTGCACAAGAGTATTTGGGAACCCTTGATCACCAAAATGCAGGACAAAGTTAGAAAATGGACGAGCAGATCTTTAAATCTAGCTGGCAGACTAGTGTTGACAAAGGCGGTGCTCCAATCAATTCCAATTTTCATGCTTTCAGCGCTACCTACCCCCATAGGAGTCTTGCAGCAATTTAGAAACATCCAAAGAGACTTTCTCTGGGGCAGGGAGGAAACTAGGAAAAAATGGGCCTTGGTCTCCTAGGAAAAGATTTGTAAACCCAAGAATCATGGGGGCCTAGGCTTAGATGACCAGGAGATCCTAAGTAAGGTTCTAGGGGCCAAACTCTGGTGGCGTTGGGTTAAAAATCCCAAGGCGCAATGGGCAAGCATATGGAAAGAAAAATATGCCAGCTCTTGGCATCACACTGATCTCATAAGGATGTCTGGAAACATAAAGGGCTCTGCTATCTAGAACAAAGCCTGGGAGAACAAAGGTTTAGTTCAAAGAAATAGCTTTTGGGAAATCAGAGAAGGAGACCTGGCTCTTTTCTGGGAGGACAAATGGCAACAAGAACCAAGATTGTTAGAAGAGGATTTTTTGAACCTGAAGCATGAAACTCACACCCAAGGCTTAAAAAAAGTGAAAGATTTTTGGGATAATAACCACAATAATGGAAAATGGAGGATATGGAAGAATATAGATTGCAGGAATGAAAGAATACTGAAAACAATGGCAGAGGGTCTTGGGAAAATGATGGATCAAAGGAGGATCTTGGTTTTTGAAGGGCATGACCAACTCAGATGGGGAAACAACAATGAAGGAATCTTCAACATCAAGGAAGCAAAAATTATTCTCCTTGAGCTGGTTTGCTAGGCTCCAAACCGAACCTGGCTAAACCTTTGGAGACACCAAGGTTAGATGAAGATCAAACTCTTCATGTGGTTGTTTCATCACAGGGAAATCTTGACTTGGGACAACATTAGAAAGAGAGGCATGTTAGGACCTTCCATCTACCAGCTCTGTGAAGCCCAAGAGGAAACTATGGAACATCTTCTCAACAATTGTAATTACACTTCCAGGCTTTGGGATGCTTTTGCCAACATTTTTCAACAGTCTGACAGGGACAAAGAGAGTATTACAAACACCCTAAACAGATGGAGGAGACACTTTTCAGATAATGAAGTTCTCAACCTAGCTTGGGCTCTCATGCCAAGTTTTATTATTTGGAATATATGGAAAGAGAGGAACAAGAGAATCTTCAAAAATGAAAAGAATCATGCTCTTAGCCTGTTTGATCAGATCCTAAAACAAATCAAGGAAATGGTTAGCTCATCTATCAGGGTTCTTCCCACAATTCCTCTCTCAGGAGCTGACCTACGAACTCTGAGGTTGTTAAGCATGCAGGGATCATCCTACGAGACCAGAACAAATCAGTTAACAAAAAGGATTCTGAAAAGGAGTATTGGAAACCTCCTCCAAGAGGCTTTTTGAAAGTCAATATCGATGGGGCCTCAAAAGTTAACCCTGGTATAGCGAGATATGGGGTGGTTCTGAGGGATGAAGTAGGTAATATCCTCTCCCTATTCCACTATAATTTAGGAAGAGCCACCCATAACATGGCAGAATTAATGGCGATGGAGCAGGGCCTAGAGTTTTTGAAGTAGGAGAACTGTCACAATGTGATCATTGAAGCCAACTCTAAGTTAGTGATTAACTCGGTAAAAAGAATTCATTATGGATCAGAACCGGAAAAAGTCTCTCAGCACTGGAAATTAATCCGGGTTTTCCAGAGAATTTAGGGTCACCTTCAGGGGCTTAACTCAATCAAGTTCAATCATGTGCGTAGAGAGGCTAACAAACTGGCAAATTTCTTGGCCAACCAAGGGGTTTGTTGTAAGGAAAGCAGAGCTCTGATAGGGTGGCAAGAAATACCACAAAGCATTTTAAAAACCCGTAGTCATAACCTAGCGGAAAAGGACAAAGAAGTGTTTTGGCACAAACCTAAAAAGGATTGGTCTCGATGATCATTTCGTGGATGGTTTCTCTCATTTGGGTCAAACAGGTAGAAGGCTGGCCTGAGTTGGTAATGGCAGATAGGATAATCTCATCTTCAAAAATCCCAGGTGTTTGGTGAAAGTTTTTCTCAGTCCAGAGAAAAGCTTGTGAGAACAACTGTCGGCAATGGAGAAGGAGGCATCATCATCCAAATTTCCATAGTCGGGTGATAAAACCACTCGCCGAGTGGTTTTTAGGTGATCACACCGCTTTCAAACAAAAAGTGGTTTTGGAGAATGGGCTGCGATGCCACACGAAGCCTGACACGTGGAGGAGGGTTGGGACTGAAAACCACCCTCATCGCGCATTAAAGTTTGACAACATCCAGCCGTGCGATATTCAGCTCAACTGTCCATTCTCGAAAAGCCGTTCAACGATCAGGATTTATCGTGCGGTTTTGTGGGGTCGGGAGGTTAAACATCATGTTTCTTCTAGGAGCGATATGCATATCCGTCGTCAGATTAAGAGAGGAATTTGGACGGCGGCAATCAAAGGGGTAGGTTAATGGATCGTTTTTGCGGGAATTTGTGGGGAAGGCTCTCGTGCCCAACTTTGCCCGTTGCTTATTTTTTGTAGGTAACTTAAAGAGTTAAGGTGGTACATTTCAAGGATGGGTGTGTCTTTTTTCAGTAGGGCAAATGTCTGTTTTTCCCAAGTCCACAGAGTTTGGTGGACGTTTGTATATATTGTAATTTGCCTGCTTCAATGAAATAGAAGGTCCGTCTCTTGCTTTAGCAAAAAAAAGATAATTATTTCTTAGTATATAGATTCATTAATGTAATTGGAATTGAACCGTATATAATTAAATTTAAACAAGTATATTATTCAATGGTGGGTATATACAGTTTCATCACATTAATGATGAGTTTATGATTGTTTAAATATTGGTCGTCGTTGTTAATTATGTGATCATTTTTATTTTTATTTTTTAAAATATATATATATATATATATATATATATATATATATATATATATATATATATATATATACTCTCTCTTTTTTTTTTCTTTTTTTTTTTTTCAAGGAAAATAAAAAGCTTGATAGTATTATATAAGAAATATAATTGCAAAATATTACATCATATGTTGAGAATATAGGACCAGTCAATATACAGAAACAAAATTTGCAGCATAGGCTGAACCAAAAGATGGTCCCCAAAAAATGGCCTAATAAGACTGAATGTGACCGCATTATGCCTAGGATGGAGATATTATGGCCTCAATAGGACCATGGAGGCTAAAATTCAAACATCTATGTTGCAGAATAATATTGGATCACTTTAACCATCTGCAGAACTAATCAGTGGCAAAATTCAAAATACAAAATATAGTAAAATCTGTAAGACATACCTGGTATTCTGCTTATGAAAAAAGGTTATGTACCAGGGAGAGAGAATTCCTGTATGATGAATCTTTCAGCTTCAAATGTTACCTCCATATTCCAGATGCCCGGACGGGAGAGCAGACCTTTCTTGGATAAATTGTCAGCTTCTTGATTTTGAGTTCTGTAGGTATGACTAATAGAGTAATCTTCCGACTGCCTCAATAGAGATGAGATTCGATCCATCCAGCCCATAAGATGTTGTTCCTTGATATGATGCTTCCCAGAGACATGATCGATAATAACTTTTGAATCTCCCCAAATCTGAAGTGATTGAATATTAAGATAATGGCATATGAATAGTAGGCCAGCAAGAGCCATCGCTTCTACTTTGATATTTGTACCCTTTCCTCCGTTCCAGAAAATTTGATATTGCAGATTATCCTCCATGATAATATGAACCCCACATCCACAAATATCATTCTGTGTTGCCCCGTCGAAGAAAGCCCTAGGAAAAACCATGTGATCTGGAGGACGACCTTATTGATTTGCCTTGTTATTTTTAGCACATTTTGCTGGGATTGAGTCGAAAAAGGATACTATATTATCATAAACAACCGAGAAATGATCTGATCTGCCCTGAAAAATACAATAATTCCTCCACTTCCATATAAACTAGAGAGCAAGAAGAATGATAGGCCTCCATGATGCCTTTTGCCTGCTCCACCAAATAAAAGCCTCTTTTATAGAGGCATGAGAAGTATAGGGGAAACCGAAAAGAGCAGCAAGTGCACGCCACAACTGCTGAGATAAATGGCACTGAAAAAATATATGGAAATTGTTTTCATCTGCCGATTTGCAAGCATAACAATATCCAGGACCTATCCAATTTCTCTTTTGTAAATTATCCCATGTTAGATTTCTGTTGTGGAAAACTATCCATGAGAAAAAGATAATTTTTTGAGGACAGATAGTTTTCCAAAAAATGTCAGAAAACAGGAAAGAGATTGATCATATTTATGACTTATAAAAATTGTGTAAATATCCTTAACACATACAGATCCCAATTTATATTTACCATTCCATATGAGGACATAATATTCATAAAAATTTATAATAATACATTTATATTTGAAATATTTTTACTTAATTTTAAAATAACCTTAATTTTTAAATATTTTTTCCTTTTCCAATTTCTTAATATTCTCAGCATGATTTACGCTTCTTCGACGTGTTATCTGCTTGTAATTCCTCTACAAATTTTAATTTCATGCACTATCTAGTTGTGACTGTTCCAATTCTCTTTTGGTAGAGGTCTCTTTAATGGTGGTTTTAATATGTTGGGAACTTTGGGGGCGGGTGGTGCGGTGGAGGTGATACATTGAGTTTAAAACATAACTGTAAGTTAGATATGTCTTCCACTGTGTGATTTCATTTTCTGGAAACTATGTTGAGAGTTATTTAATTACAATAACATTATTCATATGCAATTAAATATAATTTTTTATATATTTAATAATATTTTAATTAAATTTGAAAATTAAAATTATTAAAATTAAAATTTATTCCTGGATTTTAGCAAAGTATTTGATAAAAATCTTGTTTTTATTTAGTAAAATATAAATTTTTTGACTGAAAATTTTAGGGTAATTTTATTAGTTTTTTTTTTTTCTTTCAAAATTAAAATGTCTAATAATCGTTAAGTATTTGTTTACTTTATAAAATTATTTTTACAAATGGTAGAATATCTATGTTAGTGTTCTATTAAGGGAGAATGGATTATAACGCCTCTTTTTAATCCCCAAGTTTTGTAATTGTATTTAAGATTGATAATGTTGAGATCACTAACATGGATACTTTGATTGACTTCAGTTTGATGTAAATATTCATTTTAATTTAATATATTACCAAAACTAAAGAGAGGGAAGCTTCTTTGTAAGGTGGATTTGGGAAGTTTCCTATCTTTCCTAAATTAATGTTCTTATTTTCTTAATTTGGTAGTTGAACTACCCAACTGCCACTAATTATGAGAAGAATGGGGAGATGGTATTGAACTGCTCTAAGAGCATGGGCTACTTATCCATCTAGGAGACTTCTGATTAAAAACTTAGCTCAAGGAGGGAACCCAAATTCTCATGCTCAACAACTATGCATGCGAGTTAGAGGAGGAGAGAAGTGGTGTGTGAGATTGAGTAGATTGTGACAAAGAGATAGCATCAAAGAGACAATACAATGCAAAGTCTATGTGAACTAGAGAATATGGTCCAGTAACCCAATGGAATTCATGAGCAAAAATTGAACCACACGTGAGGCTATGAGTGTGACTCTAAAAAGGGGGTTACTAAGAACCCATTGGGTCACAACAGGCTTATGTGCGATTTGTGATTTTAACTAAATTAGCTAAGGAAATCACTAAGGAAGTCCTCAGCTTGAGTTAGAGAGCCAAGAGCAAATTTCGAGGTTTTTTTTTTATTAAAGCACATAAGACACTAGGAAAAAGGAAAAGCACCAAGGGACTATTAAATCAGTGAAGGGATCCATTTTTTGTTGTGCAAGCCCATGATGGCCATAATTTTTCGTGATATTAGCCCCTAAATCAACTATGAGCATCACCCGATGCAATGAGTGCTAAGTGAACTATTCAAAAATCATGAGAAATTAGTCACTTTACGACTACCTCTCATGGAAATGGTCATACTTTGAATGACTTACTTAACGCAGTTGAATCCCAAAAATGATATCTAATATAATGCACTGTGTAAATCCCCCATACTTAAATTCAAAAAGAGTCAAGGGATCTCTACCTGAATGGTTCATGAGGCACAATACTTGCTAAGGTTTTGCAAATGGGGTAGCAAGCTAAGTGGGCTTGATTGTGGGGAAAAACTCCACAGTTAAGCGCGCTTGAGCCAGAGGAGTTTTGGGATGGGTGACCTCCGGGGAAGTCCTGGTTACCGGGTGCAAGCCCCGGAAGTGATGATTGATGCTATGTGATTCGTTCTCCACATTTCACTAGTTTCAAGCCCACTTCTTCACCCCTGTGAGCATCACCCGATGCAATGAGTGCTAAGTGAACTATTCAAAAATCATGAGAAATTAGTCACTTTACGACTACCTCTCATGGAAATGGTCATACTTTGAATGACTTACTTAACGCAGTTGAATCCCAAAAATGATATCTAATATAATGCACTGCGTAAATCCCCCATACTTAAATTCAAAAAGAGTCAAGGGATCTCTACCTGAATGGTTCATGAGGCACAATACTTGCTAAGGTTTTGCAAATGGGGTAGCAAGCTAAGTGGGCTTGATTGTGGGGAAAAACTCCACAGTTAAGCGCGCTTGAGCCAGAGGAGTTCTGGGATGGGTGACCTCCTGGGAAGTCCTGGTTACCGGGTGCAAGCCCCGGAAGTGATGATTGATGCTATGTGATTCGTTCTCCACATTTCACTAGTTTCAATCCCACTTCTTCACCCCTGTGAGCATCACCCGATGCAATGAGTGCTAAGTGAACTATTCAAAAATCATGAGAAATTAGTCACTTTACGACTACCTCTCATGGAAATGGTCATACTTTGAATGACTTACTTAACGCAGTTGAATCCCAAAAATGATATCTAATATAATGCACTACGTAAATCCCCCATACTTAAATTCAAAAAGAGTCGAGGGATCTCTACCTGAATGGTTCATGAGGCACAATACTTGCTAAGGTTTTTCAAATGGGGTAGCAAGCTAAGTGGGCTTGATTGTGGGGAAAAACTCCACAGTTAAGCGCGCTTGAGCCAGAGGAGTTCTGGGATGGGTGACCTCCTGGGAAATCCTGGTTACCGGGTGCAAGCCCCGGAAGTGATGATTGATGCTATGTGATTCGTTCTCCACATTTCACTAGTTTCAATCCCACTTCTTCACCCCTGTGAGCATCACCCGATGCAATGAGTGCTAAGTGAACTATTCAAAAATCATGAGAAATTAGTCACTTTACGACTACCTCTCATGGAAATGGTCATACTTTGAATGACTTACTTAACGCAGTTGAATCCCAAAAATGATATCTAATATAATGCACTGTGTAAATCCCCCATACTTAAATTCAAAAAGAGTCAAGGGATCTCTACCTGAATGGTTCATGAGGCACAATACTTGCTAAGGTTTTGCAAATGGGGTAGCAAGCTAAGTGGGCTTGATTGTGGGGAAAAACTCCACAGTTAAGCGCGCTTGAGCCAGAGGAGTTCCAGGATGGGTGACCTCCTGGGAAGTCCTGGTTACCGGGTGCAAGCCCCGGAAGTGATGATTGATGCTATGTGATTCGTTCTCCACATTTCACTAGTTTCAATCCCACTTCTTCACCCCTGTGAGCATCACCCGATGCAATGAGTGCTAAGTGAACTATTCAAAAATCATGAGAAATTAGTCACTTTACGACTACCTCTCATGGAAATGGTCATACTTTGAATGACTTACTTAACGCAGTTGAATCCCAAAAATGATATCTAATATAATGCACTGTGTAAATCCCCCATACTTAAATTCAAAAAGAGTCAAGGGATCTCTACCTGAATGGTTCATGAGGCACAATACTTGCTAAGGTTTTGCAAATGGGGTAGCAAGCTAAGTGGGCTTGATTGTGGGGAAAAACTCCACAGTTAAGCGCGCTTGAGCCAGAGGAGTTCTGGGATGGGTGACCTCCTGGGAAGTCCTGGTTACCGGGTGCAAGCCCCGGAAGTGATGATTGATGCTATGTGATTCGTTCTCCACATTTCACTAGTTTCAATCCCACTTCTTCACCCCTGTGAGCATCACCCGGTGCAATGAGTGCTAAGTGAACTATTCAAAAATCATGAGAAATTAGTCACTTTACGACTACCTCTCATGGAAATGGTCATACTTTGAATGACTTACTTAACGCAGTTGAATCCCAAAAATGATATCTAATATAATGCACTGCGTAAACCCCCCATACTTAAATTCAAAAAGAGTCAAGGGATCTTTACCTGAATGGTTCATGAGGCACAATACTTGCTAAGGTTTTGCAAATGGGGTAGCAAGCTAAGTGGGCTTGATTGTGGGGAAAAACTCCACAGTTAAGCGCGCTTGAGCCAGAGGAGTTCTGGGATGGGTGACCTCCTGGGAAGTCCTGGTTACCGGGTGCAAGCCCCGGAAGTGATGATTGATGCTATGTGATTCGTTCTCCACATTTCACTAGTTTCAATCCCACTTCTTCACCCCTGTGAGCATCACCCGATGCAATGAGTGCTAAGTGAACTATTCAAAAATCATGAGAAATTAGTCACTTTACGACTACCTCTCATGGAAATGGTCATACTTTGAATGACTTACTTAACGCAGTTGAATCCCAAAAATGATATCTAATATAATGCACTGCGTAAATCCCCCATACTTAAATTCAAAAAGAGTCAAGGATCTCTACCTGAATGGTTCATGAGGCACAATACTTGCTAAGGTTTTGCAAATGGGGTAGCAAGCTAAGTGGGCTTGATTGTGGGGAAAAACTCCACAGTTAAGCGCGCTTGAGCCAGAGGAGTTCTGGGATGGGTGACCTCCTGGGAAGTCCTGGTTACCGGGTGCAAGCCCCGGAAGTGATGATTGATGCTATGTGATTCGTTCTCCACATTTCACTAGTTTCAATCCCACTTCTTCACCCCTGTGAGCATCACCCGATGCAATGAGTGCTAAGTGAACTATTCAAAAATCATGAGAAATTAGTCACTTTACGACTACCTCTCATGGAAATGGTCATACTTTGAATGACTTACTTAACGCAGTTGAATCCCAAAAATGATATCTAAGAAAAATCTTTACTCTTGTAAGTGAAGGAGAGTAGCCTTCATGACCTCTACCCTAAATTTCAATTCTTTAAAACCCTAAGACCAACTTTCCCTTAATGCATTAGATCTAGCTATAGCGTGGCTAGATATTAGAAATATTATAGTGTAGCTGAGCATATGGTTGGGTGGATATTGACTCTCCCTTCTTCAATTTTCAACAAACTTAAGTGAAAATAGACAATTGTATCCTTTTTCCTGCTAATGAAATGAAATTATTGTTTAGTATTTTATGGTTCATGTTTTGTTGAATTTTTATGTATGTTTGTGATAATGAGTTGAAATTTATGGTGATATTTTACTAAGTATGTTGTATTGATGATATGGATCAATGTGTTAGGATATTCCGACACATAGGAAATAGTTAAGTTCAACTTGGTCTAGTATAGAGTTAGGTATAGAGTTAGGTAAAGTGTGTTTCTTTACCGTTGTACATTTTGTAACTTACAATCCGACAGTCACGATATGTAGTGATCCGACGGTTCATTCTCTCCTCGGTATTACCGACACTTGATCCGTGGCTTGACACCCGATTGGTCCATGAGTTCTATTTAAAGCGCATGGAGGGTCATTGTTCGGGTAATCCGTGCATGAGAGAAGCTTATGTAAATTTTCATTCTTTGATTAATAAATTGCCTGTAGTACCCACATTGGGACAGGCCGTGGACTGTTTCCCTCTTTGAGGGTTTTAACCACGTCAAAAATACTGGTGTATTGATCTGTGATCTGGTTGTGAGCGGTGTCCTTTTGGTATTCTTTCTGAGGAACTTACCCTATAAATTCCTACATGGTATCAGAGCTATTTGAGGGCCGCGTCCGTTGGTGATCCAAATCTGAAGCCGGTAGAACTGCATGCGGCTGTCGTTTCCTAGATCTAATGTTTCTGACTGCTTTCGGGCCGAGAGGACTGCTCTGTTGCGTTCGGAGCATCTGTTCCAGTGAGGAACCCATTTCGTTTCACGCGAAAAGGTTTCCGGTAGCCCTAGCTGCGTCATTTTTTCAGATCGGGAGGTATACAGTGTTTTTTTGCAGTTTACTGTTATTTTCTCTCTGCTTATTTCGGTTTCGGTTTATTTAGCCCTTTTTTTTAACCGGATCTATACCTTTCATTTCTTCGTATGCTCTTTTTCCTGCGACTCTGTGCGATCTGGGCAAATCAGAAACAGAAAGGAAGGATTTTTCTCATGCGTATGCTCTTTTCCCTGCACCTTAGTGTGATCTCGGAAAATCAGAAACATTGAGAAAAATATTTAGTTTTTCGGCTAAAGCTAACTTTGAGATTTTTTTTAAAATTTCTAGTTTTTTGGCTAAAGCTAACTTTGAGCCGTAAGGTTCGTTTTTCTTTGCATATTCGTTTTGGGTTTTGTGTTTTGTGTTTTGTAGGGAAAAAGAGCTTTCTCAAGGCAAGCACGCAAACCAAGGCCCCCCCCTCTCTCTCTCTCTCTCTCTCTCTCTCTCAAATTTTTTGTATAGATCAATTTGTTCAAAGCTATTTTTAGAGAGTAGAGGTCTTGGGTTCAAGTCTCCATTTTGTGGGGGCGGATTTTTTCATTCCCGCACATTCGCGCACTTTGCCGGCAACGTCAACAATTTTTTTTTTCAAAAAGCCATAACTTCTTCATCCGGAAGCCTTTTTCAGAGCCGTTTTTTTAAAACCGCCTATTTTTTCGAGATCTATCCATTGGAACACTTACTTTCAGCATCTTCAGCTTCAGTTTTTTTTTAAAATGGAAAGTCCATGCCAAGTCATTCTTGACAGCACTAACTACTTCCAATGGGTAGCCTACATGGAAGATTTACTTAGAAGTAAAGGTCTCTTCAGAATAGCCACAGACCAAGAGAAGAAACCAAAAGATGAAGACAAGGCTGCAAAATGGGAAAATAGACAAGATCAAGCACGTGGTTTGATAGGGATGTCTATTTCTCCTGATCTTAGATTCCACATTGCAGAACTTGAGACTCCTCATGAAGCATTAGAAAAACTCGCTAAAGTTTTTGGGATTAAAAATGAAATTAGAGCCCATCAACTTGAAACTGAGTTGCTTACTTTGGATCCTAATAATTTTTCTTGCGTTGAAGATTTCTTGTCCAAATTCAAGACCCTTAGATATCTCTTGGAAGGTGTTAAAGTTAAGAAAGAAGATGGTAACCTTATTTATTCCATCCTTACTAAGTTGGGACCAGCCTACTCTGTATTTGTTTCCACTTTCCATTCTACAAGGGAAGCTTTCATTTGTCAAGGAAAAGACTACAAGGCCCCTTCCTTTGACTCATTTTGTGATTCCTTAATAAGAGAACAAGAAAAACTCTTACACCTTGGTCTTCTTAATCTTGGAAACTCTTCCACGAAAGCGTTAGCCGCCCAGCAGCAACCAAATTCAAAGAATCCAAAGAAGCCATATCCTCAAAAGAATGGTCCTAAACCAACTCAGCCTCAAAATGAAAGATCATTTCAGCAAAATGATAAGACCAATAAAAACAAATGGAAGAAGACTGATAGACATTGTAACTTTTGTAATCGAGATGGCCACTTAGAATCTAAATGCTTTAAGAATATGGAAGCCTTGGAAGCCACAATGAAGAAACATAACATCCATGTGGAGCCTACTTCAACTTCCGGAATGGCACTTTCTGCATGTCGTTGTCAATCATCTCAGTCTGGTTATGCATTAAATGTATCTTCTTCTTCTTCTCATTCACATGAGTGGCTCATTGATTCTGGAGCCTCTTATCACATGGCCAAAAACCAAGCCATGTTTTCTTCTTTAAATGATTGTAACACCAAAAATATATATGTTGGTGATGATAGATCTCTTAATGTTGTAGGGACTGGAACTGTTCATCTAGACAATGGTCAGTTTAATGATGTATTATGTGTTCCAACCTTATCCTGCAACCTTCTATCTATCTATCAGATAACTCATTCAGGTGAAGGTAAAATTGTTGAATTTTCACCTCATGATGTTGTAATCAAGGATCTAAAAGATCCTAAACAGATTCTAGCTACTGGTCTTGCTGATGATTCCACAAGGTTGTATAAGTTTCATAACTTTGGGTCATAAAATCTTCCCTCAGTATTTGTTGCTCATAATGATGAAGTGAGCAAACTTTGGCATGAGCAATTTGGTCACTTAAACTATCGCTCCCTTCAGCATCTATGTAAAGAAAATATGGTGACAGGTCTTCCTATGGTATCTTGCAGAGATGGTGTTTGTTTCGGATGTGTACTCGGAAAACATCATTGGGACAGTTTTGACAAACGTGCCTCTTGGCACGCCTCAGCCCCTTTACAGCTTGTGCACAGTGATTTATGTGGTCCTCTTCTTGTTGCTTCATTCTCTGGCTGCAAGTACTTCTTAACTTTCATTGATGATTTCTCCAGACGCACTTGGGTATACTTCTTAAAACTCTAGAGCGAAGTATTTAACACATTTTTTGCCTTCAAAGCTTTTGTTGAAAAACAATCTGGACATCAAATTCTTAAGCTAAGAACTGATAATGGTGGAGAATATGTTAAAAACACATTCATCAACTTTTGCACCGAAAATGGAATTCAAATGCAACATACTGTTCCATACACTCCACAACAAAATGGTGTAGCTGAAAGGAAAAATCACACCTTAAAGGAAATGGCTAATTGTATGCTGCAATCTAAAGGACTCAGTCTTAGTTTTTGGGCCGAAGCAATTAATTGTGCAAATTATATAATCAATCGCACTCCTACTAAGGTTCTAGAGAATATCACTCCAGAAGAAGCTTTGAGTTCCATTAAACCAGATGTAAGTCACTTTCGTGTGTTTGGAAGTGAAGCATGGGCCCATATTCCAGATGAAAAGCATAAAGCTTTAGAACCTAAGAGTGAGAAATGTACTTTTGTTGGATATTCTGAAGATGTAAAAGGTTATAGACTTATTCCATTTAAGTCCAAAATTGTTATCATTAGAAGAGATGTAAAATTTGATGAAAATAAATCGGCCTGCGAGCCTAGTCCGGCGGATGTGCCACCTCTTCCTATCTCTTCTACTTTTGAAAACATTTCTTCTTCAGATGATGAAAGCGAGGATGATAATCCTCCCCCACCTTCTCAGGATCCTCAACTTCCAAGATGGGTCTGTGCTACTCGGGATGCAGCAGGTGATCTTGCCGGTGATCCTACAGATCAGCGACGTACACGTTCTCAGTTTGAAAGAGCCTCTTCTTTACTGGCTCAAGCTCCAGTAAATCATGATCCTGACACTTTTGCAGAAGCTTCAGGCCATCCACATTGGGAAGCAGCTATGAATGAAGAATATCATTCATTGATGACAAATGATACATGGGATCTTGTTCCTCTACCAAAGGGACGCAAACTTGTTAGATGTAAATGGGTTTACATAACCAAGTATGGACCAGATGGGAAAGTTGATAAACATAAATCTCGTCTCGTTGCTAAGGGCTTTTCACAGGTTGAAGGCATTGACTACACTGAAACCTTCTCCCCTGTTGCCAAAATGAACTCTATCCGCCTTGTTCTTTCCCTTGCTGCCTCTTTAAAATGGGAAGTCCATCAGATGGATGTTAAATCTGCCTTCTTGCATGGGGACTTGCAGGAAGAAATCTATATGGAACAACCCATTGGCTTCATACAAACAGACTCCAGCCTTGTTTGTCGACTTAAGAAATCCCTTTATGGCCTCAAGCAAGCTCCTCGGGCTTGGTATGCCAAAATGGATAACTTTCTTTTAGAATCTGGCTTTTCTAGGTGTCATTCTGACAATACTGTCTACACCAAGAAAGTGGGCAACTCTCTTATCATCCTTGTTCTTTATGTTGATGATCTTATTCTTAATGGTAGTGATCCCAACCTTATAAACCATGTGAAGCCCAACCTTAAAAAGAAATTTGAAATGACAGACTTAGGACACTTACACTATTTTCTCGGTCTTCAAGTCTTGCAATCCAAGGAGGGTATTTTCCTTTCCCAGTCCAAGTATGCTTGTGATATTCTTCGTCATTTTCACATGGAAGACTGTAAGCCAACCCCTTCTCCCTTTCAGTTTGGAGTCAAACTTTCAGTCTCTTGTACTTCTCCTGAAGTTGATGCTACCTTATACTGTCAACTTGTAGGAAAACTCTTGTATTTAACCCATACTCGTCCTGATCTTTCCTTTGTTGTTGGCCTTGTTGCTCGTTTTATGCAAAACCCCCGTGAAAGTCATTGGAAAGCAGCTAAAAGAATACTTCGTTATGTTCGAGGTACAGTACAGTTTGGGATTCATTACAGTGCCAAAGCAGCTCCTCTGTTAGTTGGTTTCACTGATTCTGATTGGGCTGGTGACCCTGATGATCGGAAGTCTACTGCCGGTTATGTCTTCACTCTTGGTTCAGGACCTATTACATGGGCTTGTAAGAAACAGGCTGCCGTTTCTCTTTCGTCAGCAGAAGCAGAGTATCGTGGTGTCGTGGAAGCTAGTAAGGAAGCCTTGTGGCTTCGTCAGATCCTATCAGAGTTTGGCTTTGAGCAGCAGCATCCAACCACACTTTGGTGTGATAATCAAAGTGCCATTTAGCTATGCAAAGATCCAGTCCAGCATCAGCGCAGCAAACACATTGAACTACACATGCACTTCATCAGAAAGCTCATTCATGACCATGTTCTTGAAGTGCAATATTGTTCAACAGATGATCAGGTTGCAGACACCTTCACAAAGGCTCTCACAGAGGCGAAGTTCACTAAACTTCGATATATGCTTGGAGTTCAGGAAGTTGTCACTAAGGGGGGATAGGCTCTAGTGCCTCCTTCCTTCTCCTATTGTGTCATATTTGTAAATCTTTCAATCCTATCCCAAGTTGTTCTTAAGGGGGGATGTTAGGATATTTCGACACATAGGAAATAGTTAAGTTCAACTTGGTCTAGTATAGAGTTAGGTAAAGTGTGTTTCTTTACCGTTGTACATTTTGTAACTTACAATCCGACGATCATGATATGTAGTGATCCGACGGTTCATTCTCTCCTCGGTATTACCGACACTTGATCCGTGGCTTGACACCCGATTGGTCCATGAGTTCTATTTAAAGCGCATGGAGGGTCATTGTTTGGGTAATCCGTGCATGAGAGAAGCTTATGTAAATTTTCATTCTTTGATTAATAAATTGCCTGTAGTACCCACATTGGGATAGGCCGTGGACTGTTTCCCTCTTTGAGGGCTTTAACCACGTCAAAAATACTGGTGTATTGATCTGTGATCTGGTTGTGAGTGGTGTCCTTTTGGTATTCTTTCTGAGGAACTTACCCTGTAAATTCCTACACAATGTACATTGTGCTTGTTTACTAGTTGTTATTTCTAATGTGAATGAATCCCATATATAAAGGGCTTCCTTGAGGAATGTTTCTTATGATGAATATGAGATGTATGATTTGTGAAGTATGATGCATAATTGATTTGATCTTAAGGCTCTTCTTGTACTTTGTTAGTATGAATGGCCTTTCCTAAGCCAATTGTGGGATAAAAAAAATTGTGATTGTATCTTTGTCTTGATGAGAAGACTTAAAGGTTATTCTCTGCTTATGGGGACTTTGTTCCTCTGAAGTTAAGCCATGATGTGAGCCTCTTTGTTTGTAATTTTTGGAGCTTGAAATGTGAAGTTATAGTACTAAAGGAAAGAGAAAAAATTCACTTAAATAGGTGAAGTAATGGTTTTTCCATGGGTTATCTTTGGCCTTCTTTAAGAAGTAGCAAGGTTGTGGCTAGTGGTTTGGATGCCTTTATAGGCTTTTAAAGACTTATGTATCTCCAAAATCCTTATGGGGAAATATTTTCTCTATCAGAGTCATTTTCAATGCTTAAGAAAGGTTACGAAACTCTCTTTTGGAAGCCTATTTTTCCTTGGAAAATTTTGGGGATTGAAGTTTCAAAAATTTGGGGATGGAATTCTTTAGCCTCATCCCTTGGTCACACATGACCAAGAGATAGCTAAATTGGATTTTAGGAATTTGGGCTATTAACTATCAAGTTATCAAGCTATCAATCCTTTATTGTTATTAATTCATCAATCTACCATCGTGGATCCCCTAATACTAACTATTCCCAAATTGTCTACTAACTAATGGGAAATCCTTCCATTCACCCATTGGGTATTACCTATCAAGTATCATCCTATTGGTTATAGTGCTTCAGCAGATCATTTACTAGGGGACCACATTGTGCCAAAATCCCTAATAATGATAGAACTTGACAAGTCTGATGATTCCATGAGAATTTCCCATCAACTATTGGTCTTTTGGAGATTAGATTTTGAATGACTAGGTATCAAGAGAATGGGATCACTATGTTGGGTTTTCCCTCCCAATAATAATGTACCCCAAAAATATTGTTAACTATAAGAAACTTGTTTTCTCTCTAATGGCTATGCCTTATCGTCTTATCGATTGTTGGGGTATCAGGTGCCAACTATTGGGAGTTTGGGACTTTGCTATTAGAATTTCCTCTTGATACTACTAAAAATTGTAAGATCTTGATGTGGCATGTTAACATGGTATATCATGTTGTGCCATGCTTGCATGGTAAGTGTTGACATGGTGAAATGAGATGGAAAAATGTTGCCACCTATCAACTACATACTAGCTTATGTGGCATTCTACAATGATGACATATGGACAAAAGGATTGCCACATGACAATGGTATGGATGTTAATGTGGAACTTGGAGAATATACTTTCAAATGCGTATAACTTTGCGTCCAAACCCAAAATTTAGAAGAAATTTACATTGTTCGAAAGCTCTTGATGAGGGGAACAAGATGGTGGTCTCAAAAAATAGTTTTAAAGTGATTGAGTAAATATCAATTTTGAATACCCCATCTCCCTAAATTAACCTTGGAGGTTAGGTATAGATACCTCTTATCCCCTTACTCCAACATTAAGGGACTAAGTACATTTCAATAAGCATCACACTATGGAGTACCCATGATATTAAGACTCCAAGATAAGCACAAAATGCTCCCATAATGCTAAAACTCAAAGATAATAATAGAATCACCCATAGTGGGTGTTTGAATTTGTTAGTATTGTATACATCTCCACTCACATCATGAAATCTTGCACTTTGCACACTTAAGCCTAAAGTATGAACACTAAACCCTAGAGTTTAAAGGTTTAGACTCACACAATATTCCCACACCTATGGGTGATTGGTACACTATATGAAACACTAAACTATGGGGATAGAGTAATCAAATTTAGGGAGTTTTTAGTTGTCCAATATAAATAATATAAATTACTTTTCTTGCTTGAGTGAGAGAAATAACAATTTTATGTTTCATTTTGAGAGTTTTTAACTACTTTTTTTTTGTGTTGGTACATTCATGATAAATCTAATTTTTATAAAATGAGTCTGTTTATTAGTTTGATTATATAATGGATTTATTTTTTGGTTGGATGTGGAAATGCCAAAAGTGTGGTTACCAAGGCTATCATGGGTTCAATAAATTCATTCATGAATTTCAGTGCTACTAGGTTTGGGCCTTTTCAAGTGTTAGGTTGTAGGTAGAGGCATGCATCCCTCTTACTTGTCAAAAGATTATAAATTTGTTAAAAATGGATGTGTTGTGTATTATTATTTCTTGAAATGTTATAATCCTCCCAAATTCCTATTTAGAAACATTTTCAAACTTGTTTTATTATTTATAAGGTCCTTTTTTAATCCAAATTATCATGTTGAAAGTTGACATGGATTATTCCTCTTTAAAATACATTACAGATAATGAGCTTGACCTAGTTACTTGAACTTTTTGAGAATGGTTCACCATGATTTGTAAAATATTTGGAATTACATAAATGTGAATATACATAATTGCACCAAATTATTGGCTAGGTTTGCAATAAGAATGAACATGATTGAATATGTTTGATATTTCCAAAATATTTCAAAACATGTTGAACAAAAAACTTATTAACAAAAGAATTATTTTATATTCGCAACACAAAAATAAAAAAAAACACATAAAATAGATGATATTAAAATGATGGATAAACATAAATATAAAATGTTATATTAAAAACAATTTTAAGTGCTCCTTAAATTTATACGTTGGATCAATAATCACATGCCCAAAAATGCGCTCTGCAAGTATGGTGCCTAGATCTATCGATGGAGTGAAGTTCTGGCACTGTAGTCGGTTGCTTGGGTCCCCACTGTGGGTCCTCGACCCTTCTGTTTGGGATTGGCCCTCCCTTCTTGCCTATGTTGGTTGGCTTTCGCAGTGTTCTGGCCCTTACCGAATGTGTCTTCAGTTGTATGTGGATCTTCCGCAACCTGCCTTGTTGGTCCTGGGGTTGGGTGTGCTATGTCGGAACCATCTGAGGAGGCATTACTACTAGCAGAGATAGCCACATTCAATGTTTTGGTGGCCTCTGCTCCGAAGCTCTGCAAGTAGGGGATATCTAAGTTTGTGAAGAAAGCAACAGAGATCCCCAAGATAGAACTATGTGCCTCGCAGGCCTGCTCTCATGCCCTACAGGTTGCTAACAGGGGTCTTATTGGCTAGTTCATGGGCCTTTGGCCATACCCTTGGATGGTAAAGGCCTGGGTTGAAAAGAACTGGAATCCTCTTATTAAAGGTGTTGCCATCTCCTCCTTCTGTGGTAAAGGCTTCTATAATTTTTATTTCGAGAATAGATTGGATCAAGTTTTAGTGTTAAGGAGTGGTCCATACTTTATGGGGGCTTAGGGGCTCTACCTGAACCACTGGAGTCCCGAATTCAACCTGAAACGTGATGTTCCTTCGTCGGTTCCAGTCTTGGTGAAGTTGCCTTACCTTCCCCTTCATTGTTCGAATGATGCGACTTTCACACTCATTGGGAACTCCCTTGGGAGGTACATCGATTGCTCTGAACCAAAGGATGGCCTCTTCTTATGCATGAGGGTTTGTGTGGAGGTGGATTTAGAGAAAGGTCTCCCGATGGTTGTCATTTTGTGTATGGATAATTGGATGAATGTACAAGAAGTTGACTATGACTAACTACCTTTCAAATGCAAGTTGTGCCAGGAATATGGTCATTTTGCAAAAGGTTGTCCTAAAGGCGTGGATTCTTTGAAGAAGCAGTCTGGGGACCCTAAATATCAATGGCAGCAGGTCAAGCGGCCTAAGCCTTCGAATTTTTCGGCTCCTGTCAGCCCCCCAGGCTCTGTTCCGGTCTCTAAGGTGGTTGAGCCTGCCCTTCCCTTGGGCACGCCTATTAGGGGCGACCTTGGTTTGGTGTCAGAGAATTGTTTTGGGATCTTTGAAAATGTTGCTATTGTAGAAGGATTTGTACCCACCCCCCCCTTCCTCCTCTCAGGAGGACCCAACCCCTTGGTCTGCTCCCCTGGGTCATCCCCCAAAAAGTCATAAGGAGTCAATCTATTTCCATGACAATGATAGTAGTTTTGATGAATCATCGGAGGAAGAGGAAGACGTGTTTGTATTCCTTACATTTATGAAAGGTACATGGCCTTCTGTGCAACTGAGCTCTGTAGATGACAGACTCGAGAGTGCAAGAACGAAGCATCCAAACATAAAAGGGAAGAAAGTAGGAAGAAAAAAAAATAAGGAAGTTAGAAGGGAGAAAATCGAAAAAGACAAAGAGTTGGGATTCCAACACACTATTGCTCATCAACTAGCAAGTGTAGGGAATAAATAAGGGGGAGGAAAAAAAGGAAATAATACGGGCTCTGGAAAGGGGACAGGGAACTTAAAAGAGTGATTAATGAATATCGTCTCTTGGAATTGTAGGGGACTGGGATCAGTAAAAAGTAACAGAAGTGAAATCCCTAATCAGAAAATAAAGACCAGAAGTCACCCTCCTATAGGAAACCAAGTTGGATGAAGAGTCTCTCAACTCAATTAAAAATAAGTTTTGGAGTACTAGCAACCTGGAAACATTTAGTTCAAGAGGAGAATTTGGTGGCCTCTGCACACTGTGGAATACGACGAAAATCCAACTAGTAAGTACCCTAAAGAAACTCATTGGATAACAACTATTTTTAATATTAAATAGAAGTAGCAACTCTTCACATTGATCAATGTGTACATGCCCACCCACTTTTCGGAAAAACAAGAATGTTGGAAATCCTTGATGGAGTTAAAAGATACAGAGTTTGGGCATAACTGCATTATTGGAGGAGATTTCAACACAACTATGGGAAATCATGAAAAAAGAGGGGGCTCCATTGTTCATGGCGCCCAGCAAGAACATATAGAGGACCTCATTTTAACCCTGAATATCTTTGATGTAAAACCCCAAAAATTTATGTATACATGGACCAACAAAAGAGTTGGAGTGAACTATATTATGTCCTAGTTGGACCGTTTCCTAGATGCTGACAATATCGTAATCCTAAATTACAACCTCAAGTCCTCCATCTTCCCATGGTTCGGTTCTGACCACCGGCTGATAAGCTTGATTATCTCCCAACCCTTAGATCTTGGCCCAATCCCCTTCCGCTACTCTCCCCTATGGCTGGAAGCCACCAATTTCTTGGAGTTGGTTTCCCTTGTTCAGGCTGGATTAATGGAAGCCCAATAACCATCTCAGATTCCAAGATCTACCAACTGAAAGGTGACATTAAAAAGTAGTTAAAGGAAAAAAAATAAGAAAATAACATTAAAGAGATGGAAGAAAAACTTGGTGTAATCCAAGGGAAAATGGAATCAACATTGGTTCAAGAATCATATTTCCATAAGGAAGCAAACATTTTTAAGACCCTTGATACAAACCTTAGAAGGGAAGAGGAGTATTGGAGACTAAAATATAGAAATAACTGGCTTAGGGTTGGGGAAAAGAACACAAATTTATTCCACAAGAAACCTAAGTTCAGGGGAAAAAAAAAACAATATAACTCAGATAAATCATGGGGGGAGACTATTAAGAAGTTTGATGAAATCAAAAGAGAAGAAGTAGATCATTATGAAAATCTATATACAAGGGACCATACTTGGGATATTTCCAGTGAAGAATTCTTTCTTGAGAGTATCCATGTGATAGTGTCGAAGGAGCGGAATCGCTCTCTAATTTCCCCACCGATGGTCGGGGAAATTCAAAAGGTGATTTTTCCTACCCCCCTAATAAGGCGTCATGCCCAGATGGATTCCCGGCTAGCTTCTATCATTCCTTCTAGGATGTGATTAAGAATGACATTTTCATGTTGGTGGGATACTCTTTCAAACAATTTGCTATGGGGGGTTTGCATAAACTCTTCCTTTCTGGATTTGATCCACAAAGAATCGAGTCCCTCCACTTTCTCTAGATTCCGCCCAATATCCCTCTACAATGTCTCCTACAAAATACTCCCGAAGTTGTTGACATTTCGTCTTAAACCTGTGTTTCCCTCTTTGTTCTTTGAAAACTAGGGGGGTTTGTCCCAAGTACGCAAATATTTGATAATATTATCCTAATCCAAGATGCTCTAGATTCTAGTTGGTGAAGGGGAGACCAAGGGATGATCATTAAGCTGGACATGGAAAACGCTTTTGACCAAGTAAGACATGGATTCCTTATAAAAGTCCTTAAAAAAACATGGTTGGATGAGACTTTCATTAGATGGATCAATGTTTGTATTCCTTCTCCTTAGATTTCTCCGTTGGTTAAGGGTAGGGTCGTAAACTTCTTCAAATTTTCAAGAGATTTTCGTCAAGGGTGCTCCATCTCCCCTTTTTTATATATCATCATGGATGATGCCGTGAGTTGGAAATTGGAACAAGAAAGAGCTACCCTCAACCGCCCAAGCATAAGATACAAGGAAGGCATCAAAATCATAAATCATGGGGAGTTCGCAGATGATACTATTTTGATGGGTGGAGCCTCAATCACAATCGCTTGACGATTCAATAGAAACTTATATAGATTCATTAGTGTGTCCGGGGGAGCCACTAATAACAGCAAAAGCCACATCTATAGCTGGAACATCTCTAGACATAAGGAAAAAAATATTGAAGAAATCCTGGGGTTTAAAGCAGTCCATGAGTGGAAAGAATTCAATTATTTAGGGATCCCTATCTTCCTAAGAAGAGCTTCCCCCTATGCCTGGAAAAAAGTGCAAGATAAAATGAAAACAAAAATTGTAAATTGGGGCGGGATTTTTCTCAATTATGCAGGTAGAGAAATCCTTGTAAAGTCAGTCTTGTTAATGATCCCTCTGTATCAGTTTACTGCCCTGCAAGCCCCCAAGAGTGTATTGCATCAAATGGGCATGTACATAAGAAAATTCATGTGGAAGGAGGTAAAACAAAAACCAAGAAGCACCACTTAGTGAATTGGAAAATAGTCAGAGCTCTAAAACAACATGGGGGATTGGGAATAAGGGACCTGGGGTTAGCTAACATGGTAATGGGAGAAAAATTGTACTAGAATATGACCACAAATCTGAATCAATGGTGGACCCAGGTGATAAGGGCTAAGTATTTAACTCAACAAATTGGTCATGGGTGTCGAGAGGCCCTTGGATTAGGCTCCCCCATATAGCGTTTGATCCACTCCTCTAGGGATATTATCAACAAAAATCTAAGCAAAATTTCGGGGAATGGATCCTCCACCAAGATTTTTTCAGATTCGATTATGGGACTCCAACGCTTGGAAACAGACCTTTCCCTAGTGGATCTTAAAAACTTCATGAATCAAATTGGGGTGGAAAACCTAGACCATATTTCCGAGTGGAACTAGTAGGGAGGATAGAAGGGCTGGAAGCTCGAAAATATCCCAGACGCTCTTCTCCTCCAAAGAGATAATATTTTCAATAATTTAAGAGGTTGTGCCATCATAGCTCTTGGAAAGGTAGACAAGTGGGGCTAGAAGAATGTCAGTTATACTGTCAAATAAGGTTATTTGAACATGCTCTTAAACTCCCAATTACCACCTAAAAACTCCATTTGGGGAAAAATATGGAAAATGAATGCCATCCCAAAAGTCATTTTTTTTTGTTGGTTGCTATCACATAAAAAAAATCTTACAACTGAAAATCTTTAGAAGCAGGGCCAGGTCGCCGCCTCAATATGCTCGCTTTGTGAGTTTGCAAAGAAATCAATTCCCCACCTCTTTCTCCACCGTTAAGTGGCTAAGGAAGTTTGGTAAGTGGTCCTTGAGCCTCTATTCTATAGAACTGCTTGGCCTTCAGACCTCCTGATTTTCTTAAGCTCTTAGCCCAAATCTTATTTGGGCTCCCTTCAGGCCAAAAGAAAATTCAAAGAAATCTGGTATGCTC
Organism: Pinus tabuliformis; assembly: GCA_031772625.1. Classification (NCBI taxonomy): domain Eukaryota; kingdom Viridiplantae; phylum Streptophyta; class Pinopsida; order Pinales; family Pinaceae; genus Pinus; species Pinus tabuliformis. Next base: position 804,120,947 of record CM062810.1, read on the forward strand.
TTCCTAAGTATGTCTATTGGAAAATTTGGTTATCAAGGAACAAGGCTATATTCAAAAAGTCCATGCCCCCAGCTGGGGTAATAGCCATGATATCCCTTTCAACATGTATGGAATTTCATAGACTAGAAATAGACCCTTCCTTGGATAAGCTCAAATCTGCTTGGTTGGCTCCATGGGTTGGATCCCCGACCTCTCAGCTCCCGGGTAGATGTGTTCCCTCTCGATCCTAGTGGATTATGTGGTTGTACTTGGAAGGTCTAGTGGAATGGATCAGATCCATGAATCAATGGACCCTTCAATTCGATGACACATCAAAAGGTAATCCTGGGGTGGCAGGAGGGGGAGGGATTCTCATTAATACCGAAGGAATCATTGAAGATAGATATGCTTGGAGGCTTGGAAGGAAGAGAAAAAACCAAGAAGTAGCTTACAGCTTGTTCCTATGCCTCACATTGGCTCAAAATAAGGGCATTACAAAAATACAGGTCTTAGGGTTCTCCATGATAATCATTAGGCATATGATCTATACTTCATCAAAAAAAAACATGATCTTAAACCAAACTATCAAGAGATCCCAAGGGTTGATCCCCTCCTTTGATTTGGTTTCCTTTTTCCATATTCTCAGAGGGAATAACCAAGAAGTTGACAAGCAGGCAAACTAGGACTATCCAGTTGAGAGAAGAAAGGAGTATTGTGAACGAGGTTGATGGCATGACTAGCATCCCCTAATTGTGTTGATGAGCTTCAAGTTCTAGGTTGAGGATGTTATTCTTGGTCTAGCTAAGAAGTTAGAAAATATCAGAAATGGGGACTTCAAAATTTTGTCTCTAAAGTTGGCTTATTAGTTTCTCTCCCCCCCCCCCCTTCGCCCTCCCTCTCTTTTTGACCCCCCCTTCCCCTCCCCCCATTTTCCCTCTTTCCTATTTAACCCTCTCGCCCTTATCCTCTGTCATTCTCCTATCTCTCTCCTTGTTGTGCCCCTCTTCCATTTCGTCTCGCCTCCCCTCCTTTCTGTTATGTGCCCCTCTTCTGTTTCTTCTCGCCTCCCCTTCTTTCTATTATGTTCCCCTCTTTTGTCCCCTTCATTCCCCTATACCTTGGGCCATATCACATCAATCCACGTGAGTTATGGCCAATCCTAGAGCCTTGTGGAATGCACTTCCTCTGCTTGGGGTTGTGATGTGTCTGTGTTCGTCACCCTGGTACAACATTTGTGCATGGAATATTTCAATATGTGTGTATCCATCTCCCATGCCTTGGATCATGGTGCAAAGGTCGATGCACGATCTCGATCGATTGCAAGATAATGGGGAATTCGTAGCATTAATTAATTCCCGTGCTCAAAATGCCTTGGTTGCTCATCGGAGGAAGCTGGGATGGGAATTAAGGATCAGGAATGGAGATGGGAAATAATTGCAGATTGCTAGGAATTTGTGGAGGTACATCGCGATTACAGCTCCAACAATTCCTCCCCATGGTACTACATCATCATACAATCTAGCATTTTCCATTTAAGGAATAATGATATGTTCAGTTTTTATGGTTTCAGATTCTTTTCTACTCAAGTGGCCTCTTCAAAGGCCCAACAGCTAAAGATGGCGTATGTGATATTCAGTGGTTGGGTCTGGGTGGTAGGGTAGAATCTCAAGACGTCTGGTGTGCCTGAGTTTTTGAGTTGTAATCTTTAGGGGGCTGCCTGTCTAAGTGCAGTTGCTTGGGTGAGGGTTGTTGGGTTGGGTGTTGTTAGTGTGCTTGATTGGGAGGGGGTTCTGGAACAGAACAACGAGGATAATTCGTGTGTTGATCCATAGAGGGATGTTTGTCTGAGTGCAGACATAATTGAGAAAGTTATGGGTGGGCGTGCTAATAATCTATCAGACTAGGAGGCGGTTCTGGAACATAACCTTGGTGCTTCTTTGGAGGATGGTGTGGAGGATGGATTGGAGGCCGGAGGGTTCCTAGAGCAGTGGGTCAAGGGTACCCCTGAGTCGGGAGGGCGTGATACAGGGGTCTATGGCATTTTGGAGAAGCTGGCTAAAGATAGTGTGAAGATGGATATGAGTGTGCAAAGCACAGAGGATAGCTCCCTGTCGGATGCATGGGACCATCGCAGGGCGATGAAAGGGGCCACGACCGGGAAATTCTCTGGCTGGAGGTAGAAATTGGCAAACCTACATCAATTGTTTTGAGGACCACTTGGAGTTACGAGAAGGATTGGTTGTGCTGCAGCATAGCATCCACCAATAGCAGTAAGAGAAACTGACTATGTAGGAGAGATAGTTGGAAAAGAAGGAATGTATTCACCAACTAGAGGATGAGGTAGATGAACTGCGACAAAAAATTGAGCAGTTGAAGCTCAAGGTGGAGGTAAGCAACAAGAGTAACGATGAATACTCCACCGAGCTGGATATGAATAGGAGCAATGAAGAATTTTCCACTGGCCTGGATCTGAACAATCCAACACCATTGGATGTTTAGTCTCTCTGGTTTTACTTATTGTTTTTGAATGGCACAATTCAGATGTAAATATTTATTGTTCCAGTTTTGTTGAATATATAGTTATAGGATCTCTGGAATGAGGAATTTTTGTAAAAACCACAGTGAATAATTTTATAGAAGTAATGCGGAACAAATGATGTATCAACAACAACCCTCAGTAGGCTTGAAAATACCTTGTAAAGTTTCGGTTTTTCTCATGAACGAGCGCGTTATATATACCTTGGTATAACCTTTTGGAGGTGCCTAAATTGTAAATTGGCACAAATTTTCATTAATCAAAGCATGTTATCAAAACATAAATGGCTATAAACCAAATTATCTGCAAGTGCTTAGCATCCAAGTCCATATCAACTATTAGCTAATCAGAGTAAAATTATGTTCTAGCAATAGGCTCTATCATTACAATTACATTACATATGTTATCTTTGAAGCTTCTTATCCAAAAAATAAACTTTATATTTCTCACCTGTGAATGCAAAGTGCAACATCTTGTCTAAAAAATACACTTTAGATTTCTCTCTTGTGAATGAAAAGTGCAACAAAATTTCAAAAAAAAAAACCACAAAAACTATTGGAGGTAACCACAAAGTTGGCAAGGCCATAAACACACAACTATTGTTGGAGTTGTATAACAATGGTTTCCATAAGCTATTGATATTGGAGTTGACATAAAAAAACACATGGAAATGAGCAAGGACCACTAATATGAAATAACCACCAGAGAAATTGGGTTTCCCTTTTAAAATCACAATTTGTCACTGAAACTCAAGTTGTGCTGTTTATTCTATTACATTTGCTTTAGAACACATTATTCCACTTGTAAATAGTTGTGAAGGTTTGCTTAATTAGTTGCGTCCTTGTTAATGTTTTTACAAATAATAATTGGTCGAGTCCCTGTTAATGTTTTTATAAATAGTGTTCATTGGTGAACTTGCTTAAAATTGTACTCATTTTTAGATCACATGATTGAGTTTCCTATTACTTTTGAGATTAACTATTTCTTTATTTTTTTTAAAGAAATTATTTTATTAAATTAAAAACATCGTTTACAAATTTAATAGTGCAAAATAAATAAAAAAATACACCCTTAAAGCTAAATATAAGGATATTTTTTGTCTTTGACTTATAATAACTTTTTTTTATAAACCAAATGTTTGATTCCTTGCCTCAAAGATTATTTCAAACTTAAGAATATACACAGTTATATTTACATATAGTATTGCTATCAATAATTAACAAAGCTAGAAAGGAGACAACGAGGATAATCAACATGGAAAGTGTTGCAACTATTAATAGACTTAGTGGTACCAACAAGTTAAAATCAATGGTGAAGATGAGTTATGCTAATGGACGGATTAGTTTTCATTTGTTTTGGAACATGGTGTCAGATGGATTAAGCTTATTCAACCATTGTTTGGTAGAGAATTTTGTTAGAAAAAATAAAAAAAGTGTGGGACACTATTTGTCTTGTTCTAAAGAGGTGGGTTAAATTGTTGTGCATAGGTGGGTCCATTGTCTTACCAAATAAAGGTTTCATACACAAATTCGGTGTCTGTCACCGTGAGCTTAAAGTTAAATAATAATAATAATAAAAATGACTCACAAAAAGTTGTCACGGATCTCTCAATTCATTTCGAAAGTGTCGTTCCACTAACTTAACTAGATTTTATAGTAAATTCAAAATACATCTCACCAAAAAATTATATTTCTAACCAGATGCCTTTAGAACCATATATGATTAACCATCAAGCCATTTCGATGATCTAGAGATTCTCAGTAAGGTTCTTGGGGCCAAACTTTGGTGGCGGTGGGTTAAGGATCCTAAGGCTCAATGGGCAAGCATCTGGAAGGAAAAATATGCCAGCTCCTGGCATCCTTCTGAGCTAATAAGAATGTCGGGAAACATGAAGGGCTCTCCCATATGGAACAAGGCTTGGGAGAATAGAGAGGTGGTTCAAAAAAATAGCTTCTGGGAAATTAGAGATGGAGATTTGGCACTCTTCTAGGAGGATAAATGGAAACAAGAACCAACACTATTGAAAGAGAAATTTTTGGGCCTTAAGCATGAGACAGACAACCAAGGTTTAGTAAAGGTTAAGGACTTTTGGGAGCAAGCTCACAATATAGGAAAATGGAGAACATGGAGAAAGATAGATGGCAGAGAGGACAGAACCCTTAACAGTAGAGCGGAGACCCTAAAGAGGATGTTGGATCAGAGGATGATTTTAGTCACGGAAGGACAGGATCAACTAAGATGGGGTAACAATAAAGAGGGCAGTTTTAATATTAAGGAAGCAAAAGGTATTCTCCTTGGGCTGGAATCCCCAGCTCCGGTTAGAATCTGGCAGAAGCTATGGAGGCACAAAGGCTGGATGAAGATCAAACTCTTTATGTGGCTGGTTCACCACAGGAAAATCTTAACATGGGACAATATTAGAAAGAGAGGTATGCTGGGACCCTCCAGATGCCAGCTCTGTGAAGCCCAAGAGGAGACATTGGAACATCTTCTCAATAGTTGCATTTTCACCTCAAGGTTATGGGATATTTTTGCCACCATCTTCAATCAGTCAGATAGAGACAAAGAAAGTATTACTAACACCTTAAATAATTGGAGGAATAATTTTTCGGATTATGAAGTTCTTAACTCTGCCTGGGCTCTTTTGCCAAGTTTCATTATATGGAATGTGTGGAAAGAAAGAAACAAAAGAATTTTCAAAGAAGAGAAGAATTCCTCGCTTCGCCTGTTGGAGCAGATCTTGAAACAACTTAAAGAGACAGTTGGCACCACAGTAAGGGATCTCCCCAAAAATCCTCCCTCAGAGGCTGAATTGAGAATTCTCAGGCAGTTAGACATGCAGGGGCTTGTTCCACAAGGTCTAGAAAGGAAAATAATCATGAGGGAAATGGTTAAATATTTCTGGAATCCCCCCGGTAGGTTTTTTGAAGTATAACATCGATGGAGCTTCAAAAGGCAACCCGGGAATGGCTGGCTTCGGAGGAGTTCTTCGGGACGAAACCGGAAGCATCATCTCCCTCTTCCATTGTCATTTAGGAAAAGCCACCAACAACATGGCGGAATTAATGGCATTGGAACAATGCTTAGAATTCCTGAAATAGGACAACTGCCAAAATGTGATAATAGAAGCTGATTCAGAGTTAGTCATCAATGCGGCCAAGAGAATTAGTCATGGAACAGGGCCGGAAAAAGTTACAAAACACTGGAGGCTAATAAGGGTTCTTCATAAAATACAGGAACATCTTCAGGAACTACGCACACTTAGATTCATCCATGTGCGTAGAAAGGCCAACAAATTGGTGGACATTCTTGCCAACCAAGGTGTCAACTGTAAGGACAACATAATTTCGATGGGTTGGCTTGCAATGTCGTAGAGCAACCTAAAAGAACTTTGCCATAACCAGGTGGAAGAGGATAAAGAAGTGTATCAGAACAAAACTAAGGAAGCCAATACGCAATGAACAAATTTCTGCAGGATTCTCTTTTTTGGTCAGACAGGTCTATGATGGAAGGCTGGCCAAGGTCGGCCTCATCAGCTATGGTTATTACAACCCTGAAATTCCTCGGAGTCTGGAGCATGGTTTTCTCAGTTAGGAGAAAGGTGAAGAGTAATAATTGATGGCCCCGTTCTGGCGGCAACATTTCACTTTTTTTCCAGTACCGGGAGAAAAAACCACTTCACGAGTGGTTTTGGAGTGCTTGCACCGCTTTCAAGCTGAAGGTGGTTTTTATTTTTTAGCAATGATGCCATACAAATCTTGACATGTGGATGAGGGCCGAGTCTGAAAACCACCCTCATCGCACACTAAATTCCGATGATTTCAGTCGTGCGATTTGCTGCTCTGCCGTCCGATTCAGTGAGAATGATCAACAATCTAGATGGAGCGAGGCGGTTTGGTGGGGTCGGAGGGTTAAACATCGTGCTTTTTCATGGAGCGATGTGTATCTCCACTGTTAGATTTAAGAAGAAAAATGAATGGCAACGATTAAGAGGCAGGTTAGGGGTTTGTTGGCGCGGGTATTTGTGGGGAGGGTTCATATGCCCTGCGACTCCCATAGCCTATTTTTGTCTGTACTCTAAAGTGTTTGGCAGGAACTTTTTGAGGCTTGAGGGCTTTGATTCTGTAGGACATCTTCATATTTTGCCTTAGACCACACAGTGTGGTGGAATGTGTATATATTGTAAATTATGTTTGATTTAATGATATAGAAGGTACGACTCTTGCTCTAGCAAAAAAAACCATCAAGCCATTTCAATTTGCTATTATTTTTTAATATTAATATTTTAAATTTTAATATATTATTTTTTATTATAAATAATTAAAACTTATCTAAATGTCATGTTTATTAATATGTTGCTTATTAATTTTATTTTTTCAATATCAAAATAACATTGATTTAATTTTTAATAATTAAATACATAAATTTTATTTCTTAAAGGATATGGTTCATTTACTATTTCAAAGTGCAAACCGTTCTTCTAACCTTCTTACACCTTTTAATTTTTTTTTCATACAATGTTAAAACTATCTTAAGGATATATATATATATATATATATATTTCATACAATGTTAAAACTATCTTAGGGTTATATATATCTATATATATATACTCAAACGGTTTACTCATTTTTATATCTAAAAAGCTTTTTTATTTACTTTAAAGAAAGTATTTAAGCGGCCAGTGTTAAATAAATTCATTACTCATTTTATTATTATGTTTAACTTTATTTTAACTTTAAAATTCTATAATGATTATTTTCCTTTCTCTCACATTTAATTGATGTATAAATAATATGTTATTATTAATTTTGAAGTACATAAACTGTTATAATAAATAAAAAACAAGTATAAGTGTAATTTCATTTATGTTTAATTTTAATAGAATAAATTGTAATTGATTTCCAGTAGAGTTAATTTCATTTTTGGATTGAAATTAATTTTATAAAAATTATTAAATAAAATATATATTAAATAAAATATTATATAAATAGGAAATTATTTTTGAAAATTTATTAATTTATGTTTTATTATTAATATTTTTTTTTAACACCAAGAAAATTTATCATAATTTAGTTCTCAAACTAGTAGTGAGGACAATCATCTCTAACAGCTATTAGCAAATGTAGACTTAATCTCACTTTTGTTAGAGGGAAAACATGCCACTTGAAATGACCTGTTGGTGATAAGTAAGGGAGCATGCTTTCACTCCTGCCATATGTGTGTGAGTCTTGGGCCGTTAACCTGTTTCCTTACCTTTGAGGAACACCGACTCTTAGCTAAACAAAAACACTTATATATGGTTTTACAAAATGTTAAATAAATTAAGCTAACTTATAAGATAAAAAAAATAATAATAATAAATAAATAAATAAAAATAAAAAAATAAAAAAAAATTATGTTATCAGATATCCATTCCATACTTGTGACTAAATACCCTTAACTGCTATGATTATTTAGTATTAGCTACAATTTTCTTAATTGTTTTACATGGTGAGTCGTGATAAAAACTACATGGAAAAAGGTCATTTTGTAGATTGTTCTTGGATATATAGTTTGTTCATTATCTAGAGGTTACAAACTTGTTTTTATGTTTTGTTTTCCACTAGATTTAGATATGTTCAAGATAAAAGTTTGTTTCCTTTTGCATCTCCTTTTTGGAAGATTGGATATATCGTTTTATAGATCTATATTTTTAGTTTGTTGTCAATCATTTATAGTTGATCTTCATCTTTTGTTGCACTCCCTCGTGAGCATACTCTTTGTACATGTATCTTTGATTCAGTAATGAATAGCAAAATATTGTTACCCAAAAAAAACCACACTTAACCCAAAAAAAAACTACCTTAGCTTATAAAAATCAACAAGTATGTGCTTTCAATAACATAACTATGACCATTGTAAAGTACATGGTGCATCAAAATTCTCCACATCCCATTTTTCAAAAGTTTTCATTATGCACTCACATTATGATTATCACTAGATATAGTAAACCAGTCTTTCTATTTATGATTCAGCTAAAATTATAGATAGCCTTTCTTTTCTAAAGCATGTATTTTCATAGAATTATTGGTTATCAACTATATCTTTAAATTCTCCACGTCCCATTTTTCAAAAGTTTTCATTATGCACTCACATTATGATTATCACTAGATATAGTAAAATGGTCTTTATATTTATGATTCAGCTAAAATTCTAGATAGCCTTTCTTTTCTAAAGCATGTATTTTTGTAGAATTATTGGTTATCAACTATATCTTTAACTTTTAACTGTTGGGTGTGGAGCATGATTATATTCTTGATTCAGAGGTCTTTATTTCAATCAGATCTATATCCTAGGAATATTGTACACCCCTCCAAAGGGGGGGGGGGGGGGGGTGGGGTTATTTGTCCCCCTCGCAGGGGTACTGGGGGACCATCCCCCCAACTCGGGGGTCCTGGGGCCAGCGAGCCCTTGACAAGGGTTCAGGGGCAGTGCCCCCGAAGCTAAAAAATAAACGAAAAATTGCCTTGTAAAATATTATAATTTCATAGTCAATCTAGTTTGTTCATTAGGAGGATGATTTGATAAAAGAAATTATGTTAATTTAGGGTTTCTTGCCCTAGAAGGAAACCCTAAGTTTATATGAGGGAATTTTATTACAGTTGTGGATTATTAGTCTAAGAGAGAGAGAGAGAGAGAGATAGGAGTCTATGTGAGAGTGAAGATGAAATTACAGTGGATTTGTTGTAGGTTGTATCTCTTCATTTTGTTCGATAATATAAAAGGAAGGATTGTATGTTTCTCCGTGGGCATATCCAAAATTGGGTGAACCCCGTATATTTGTGTCTCTCTTGTTTTGTGTGTTTTTGTATTTGTATTTCCACAATATTTTATGTGTTCCATTACTCTATAATATATAATTTTCTAACATTAACACAATTGTCAAACTAATTACTACTAACAAGTACAATCTTAAGTACAATCATAAACATATGTAAATTAATGCCTTAAAATTATTGAAGATATGTATATCTTTGGGTAATTTTCCTGATTGAACTTGCCTTATTTGAATCCTTCAATTGATTATTCTCTAACTATACTTTATTTGATTTCAAGTTTTTTATCATTTGAACGAAAAGAAAATAGGTTATATTAAATGAGAAAATTGATTACAAGTGGGGAAAACATCAGTCTCTTTGCTATAAGTTTGATTTTCTACCACTTTGAACTCTATATTCATATTTTCAATTTCAGGGAAGGCTATCTGTCTCTATTTCTCATGGAGGAAAAACTTAGAAAACTAAATTATGTAGATTTGTAAATATGTATGCTTATGAAATTTGCTCAAAGATGAGAAATAATTTTGTTGGAATATACATCTCTTCTACTTTTGAATTTCCATAAGAAGCCTTATTTATATGTGTTGTAAATGCCTTCTAATTGTAATAATCCCATAACAACCCTAAGGTTTGCTAGTTCTCATTCATGGCAATTTTTGTCTATGTAGTTTCCAAAGATAGTTCCTTTGAATGCTGGTAATATTTTTAGTTCTTAGGATAATAGCCCTGTATCTAAGTGGGAAGATATCATTCATATAACATTGAATAGGAGAAACCAAGCTAAATCGAATTGTAAATGCTATAGTGCTCCTCCTTCGCCATCGAGGGTCAAGGCATATGATGCTTCTGACACCATTGCAGATGAAATACTATCTCCTGAAAAATGATGTGGCTAGCAATGAAGATGTTAATTTGTTGTCTGAAAGCATTGGAAAATATACCATCAGAGATTGGTTAGATTCTAGTAATATATATAGCTTAAGGAGAGTCTCCAACTTCTCAGGGAGAGCAGGATCAACCTTGCCAGAAGAGTTAATTGATTCAGCAGTACAAGATTTAAAATCCGGTGTCAATTTAAAGAGGAGCTACAAAAATTCTAGAAGAATTGGAATGAAATAGTTGGAGCCTTTGTAGGATGTCTCAGCTTTTAAAATGGACAGTTGGCTTTATGAACATTAACTATACTGCATAGGGCTTGACTATAATAATTGGTTCACTTGGTCCAGTTATCATTATGGATAGGATGTGTTTCATGCATAGTTGTATTGTATTAACTATATTTTTGGCTATTAAAACAAGGAAATATATTCTCACTGTCTACTTTCTGATTTTTCTTATATGCATTGTATTGCCTTATAATATTCATTTCATGCTAGCAGGTCTAGCAATTTCCATCCCTTGTTCTGGTTATCATCGCTGACCAAATCTAGTGCATAGATTTCGAGACTCTTAGATAAAATGACACAAACCCCTGAGAATCAAAACTGAACCAGTGTTGATAAAATCCAACCACCTGAATCCATCCAATCGAGGACTCCTTTATAGAGGTAAATCCATGGCCACATGGAATTCTATATCTGATAGGAAAAACATGATCTATCATTGCCACAGTCACAAGATCTAAGCTCCTCTCCACCCCTATAGTACACTCTACAATGACATGGCCCGAGAAGGAAAAAATATTCTTTCCCTAAAAGGTAAATTTTATTTAACCAAATTTTTTCCTTTCATAGTAGAAGATAAAACAATACGCCATATAATTTTATATTATGTGCCACTTCAACCTGTGCATGACAATGAATGTCCTTGTCAATTACTCTGCCCTACAAGTCTTTGTGTCAGTGTCATGACATGGTTGTAAATTATATAGGACAACCGTACATCTTCATCAACTCAAAAACCCAGTGGAGATTATCCATCTAGCATTTGTGACAACAAAATAATATTAGTGGATGAAATGTGAACATTTGGCGAGCACAATTAGAAATCAACATATTTTCCAATATGGCTAAGGCTGCATTGACATGGTTCTCTTTACAAAGAGAAGCAACAAATGTTTCATAAGTGTGTCTCTTGGCATATTTCTCCAGCCTCTCAACCATTTCCATGATTTCATTTAGCAAATTGGGATCATCATTACTTATAATAGAAAATTATAATGTTTTGTTAGAATTACTGCAACATTTAGTGAATATCTTTGACAAGACCCTATGGACTGTTTCAAAGTCCCTAGAACATTGACAAGCTTTGTCACAAGTTGAAGTGCTATGTCGAAACCCTAGTTGTATTTTCGCCCTTTAGAAAATCTCAAAGCCAAACTAAGGGAACTCATTGTATACAATACTCCTTTACCATTAGTTGAGTTACAATGAACACCTAATTGAGTAAGGGTTTCTTCCGTGTCCACGTTTCCCTTTTCAAGGATTTTTCTTATTTCCCTTACAAAATCCACCACCTTCCATCATTCTTTTGCTGGTGTTTCATCAATGTTGTTAAACTAGTGTAAAGTATCTTCTCCTTTTCACCACTTAGGGCTTGTGATTCATGGTTTTTGTCCTACCGTAAGACTACTAATTTTCCTTGGGGATTTCATGGGTGGTGGATGCATTTGTTGGGTAAAATTTATGGCTGAAACTAGGTTCTTCGAAACAAGGAAATCTCTTACCATCTTGGAAGTTTTTGAGTCCAGATTTTGTTTCCAATTCAATGGTGCGTAGATCCATTGTCAATTGCGTGACTAGATTGTTGAAATTTCTTGCCAGACAGACACTAGTCCAACATTACATTCACAATCCTTTTGGGTGTAGAATAGTGAGGAGTGAAATTCATTAAGACGGAGCATGGCCAATGCCCAACGTGCCTTGACAAATCCAACGGTGGAAAACAAAAGTAATAGTGACAATTGTTTGGTCGAATCAATGGTGGAAAATGAAAGGGTAGATAATTGTCGATGGTGAACATATTAAAAAAGAAACACCTTCAGTACAAAAATAACAAAATATATATGTGTGTGTGAGAGAGAGAGAGATTAATGATTAATATGTGTTAAAATAATTTATTAAAATTTATAAGTTAAATAATGAAATAAAATTATGATGAATACTTAAATATGTTGAAATTGTAAAAATAATGTTGATGAAAAATATTTTTTTAAGAAAAATTTAAACTATACACATCTTTAATATAATTTATTTTAATGAAATTTGTAAAAGCGTTAATTTCTATAATTGATTAATCTATAAAAAATTACTTCTACATAATTAAATTGTAATACCCCTCAATGAAATGTAAATACTTAATTTGCTTTTACTGAAGTAATTTGGCAAACTGTGGGCCATCGAAAAGACCTGGCATGAATAATAATAAGAATGAAATTTTATCTTATGCTTAATTTTATTAATTAAAATTGGTTGTGGTCTGCCAAAAAATTACTGAAGAGAAAATATGTTAAGCGAGAGTTTCACTGGTTTGACAGTTAAAAGATAGTTATTCCTCTCCCTAGAGATAAATTATCTCAGTTAGGGAAAAGGGAGCCAAGAAGGCGAGAAGGAAAAATCCTAAGGAGACCTAGAGACTTGGAACCTGGTTGGAGGAGGTCCAAGAGAGGAAATGGTAACGATTCCTTAGATTGGATGTTGTTGAGGAAGGAAAGGATGTTGCCAAAAAAAGGGATTCTTGAGATGGTTGGCCATTGGAATTCCCTATTAGACCTGTAAAGTCTGTGACAAACCTAAACAAACCTGGTGTGCTTAGATAGCTCTAGGTGGACCTATTTCGGTCCCCATCAAAATTCCTTAAAAAAATGGGGCTGGATGAGACTTTCATTAGATGGATCAAACTTTGTATTTCTTCTCCCGGGATTGCTCTTCTGGTTAATGGCAGGGTGGCAGGCTTCTTCAAAGCTTCGAGGGGCCCTCGTCAAGGGTGCTCCTTCTCCCATTTCTTATAAATCATCATGGTTGATGCCCTGAGTTGGAAATTGGAACAAGAATGAGCTGCCCTCAACCTCCCGGGCATAAGATATAAGGAAGACATAAGAAGCATAAATCATGGGCAGTTCAGAGATGATATTATTTTGATGCGTAGACCCTCGATCACAATAACTTGAAGATTCAAGAGAACCTTATATAGATTCTTTAGTGCATCTATGGGGGCCACTGATGACAGCAAAAGCCACATCTACAACTGGAACATCTCTATACATAAGGAAGAAAAGATTGAAGAATTTTTGAGGTTTAAAGCAGTCCATGAGTGGAAATAATTCAATTATTTAGGGATCCCTATCTTCCTAAGAAGAGATGCCCCCTATGCCTGGAAAAAAGTGCAAGATAAAATGAAAACATAAATTGTAAATTGGGTGGGGATTTGGCTCAATTATCTAGGTAGAGAAATGTTTGTAAAGTCAATCCTGTCAGTGATCCCTCTGTATCAGTCTACCGCCCTGCAATCCCCTAAGAGTGTGTTGCATCAAATGGACATGTACATAAGTAAATTCTTTTGGGAAGGAGGTAAAACAGAAACCAAGAAGTACCACTTAATGAATTAGAAAACATTCATAGCTCTGAAACAACATGGGGGATTGGGAATAAGGGACTCAAGGTTAGCTAACATGGCAATCAGAGCAAAATTGTACTGTAATATGATCACAAATCTGAATCAATGGTGGACACAGGTGATAAGGGCTAAGTATTAAACTCAAAAAATTGATTGTGGGTGTCGAGAGGCCCCTGGATTGGGCTCCTCCATAGGGAGTTTGATCCACTCTAGGGATATTATCAACAAAAATCTAAGCAAAATTTAGGGGAATGGAGCCTCAACCAAGACTTTTACAAATTCGATTATGGGACTCCAGCCCTTGGAATCAGACCTTTCCCTGGTGGATCTTAGAAGCTTCATGAGTCAAAGTTGGGTGGAAAATCTAGACCAGATTTCCGAGTGGAATCAATAGGGAGGATGAAAGGTCTGGAAACTCGAAAATATCCCAGAGGCTCCTCTTGTCCAAAGAGATAATATTTTCAATAATTTAAGAGGTTGTTCCCCCATACCTCTTGCAGAGGCATAAAAATGGGGTTGGAAGAATGCCAGTTATACTATCAAAGAAGGGTATTCGCACATGCTCTTAAACTCCCAAGCACCACCTAAAACTTTCCATTTGGGTAAAACTTTGGAAAACGAATGCCATCCCAAAAGTTAATTTTTTTTGTTGGTTTCTACGCATAAAAAAATTCTTACAGCTAAAAATCTTCAGAAGCGAGGCCAGATCGATGCCTCAAGGTGATCACTTTGTTAGTTCACTGAGAAATCAATCCCCCACCTCTTTCTCCATTGTCAAGTGGCTAAGGAATTTTGGTCAATGGTCCTTGGGCCATTATTCTGCAGAACTGCTTGGCCTTCAGACCTCCTGATTTTCTTCAGCTCATGGCCCAAATATTATTTCGACTCCCTTCAGGCCAAAATCAAATTCAAAGAAATCCTGTCTACTCTTCCTAAGTATGTGATCCAGGTGGATGTTGGTGGCCACCCGTACCCCACTTCCCACCAGTCACCCGAGGAGGAAATTTGTTGGCTTTGTCAGTGTTTTTGACAGTCGGATGGCTGAACTGAAATAATGGAATGCATGACCGGAAGGGGAAAAAAGAAACAGCATGATGCAGCCGAACCAATAGAAGTGATCATGGAGCATCACTGGCACGAGTGAGCCACCTGACAGCGTAGCGGAACTACTAGAATTTGGTTACTGTATTTGTTAGAAAAAGAGACCTCTGAGCTCATGTTTGTCTAGTTATGGCATCAAGTAGTTAGAAGGCAGAGGGGATAGATTAAGACATCTCGAACCTCAGAGGGTTCGAGAGCATTGTAAAAACCCTATAAATGGCTGAAAGTTCGAAGTATTAAGGGTTCAAATTTTGGACACTGTGGATACTCTGTTCCTCCCAGCGTCTCATCTTCATTCTAGTAATACAAGCTTCTTTTGTTGTTACATGTTCAATCGCCATCTTCTCCTCTGTTCTAAGCTTGCACTTGAATAGGTTATTCATGTTTTCTTCTGTGTCTAATGCCAGATAACTGTCATCTTATCTTTGCATTGATAAATTAAATTTTCAAGCTTCATTTACTTTTTGTAGCTATCCATTCATATGTGTGTATGTATGTATCTGCTAGTACAGTCAGGATTACCTACCCTTAACTAAGCTAACATTCTTATTCTTCTAAGGTGTGCACTTAGACTAGCAAACCCACATTATTTTCTTTTATAAACAATGGAAAACTATCTAAATCCTGTCACTTATTTCTCCTATTGATTGAGATTAAACAGTTGAATCAATATCATTTTCTACCTAACTACTGATTTACCAAGATTGAACTGTTTGGAAAATCTTTATTCTCTAGCCTAATTTACAGAAATTTAAACATGTATAACCATGATTGTACTATATGATTAAATAAATAACTAGTCATTGTGGCATTTTAAACAAAATGCACACAATATTTATTATCAATGATGAAGAAAACTATCTATCAGTAGTGGCATTTAGACTTGCAACACTTTCAATATTATTTCTTTTTTTATTTTCTTTCTTTTGGGGTTCTATCTTTTCTTCTTTTTCAATATTTTTTTTTTCCTCTTTTCTTATTTATACCCTCTTTTCATTTTTTTATTCTATTTTTTCTTTAACTTGGAAATAATTTGCAGATTGACAATTATTTACAATATAAGATTCCTGAGATAAAATACTCAATCACCTTGAGATCCTATAAATTATAGGACCCTAACAAGTTCTAAAAATAAAGATGCAATGTGTACCTTTTGTGTGTGTTGCACATCATGCAGATCAAAGAAATGCTCTACCTATAGTATCCATGTTACCGAATCCTTGCCATCAAACTTCCTCATATCGATCTTTGTAATATGGATGGTCTTTAGCCTAGAGTTATAGTCTCTAAAATCATGATTCACATTCCTTTTGTTCTCATCATGGGTTTCATGGCATACCTTGCCACCAATAAGAAGCCTTTCTTCTAAGAAATTTGTCAAACTTTCCTTCAAAAATTCCATGTATACTTTTGTTTTTGCTTCTAAACCATCAATATTAGCTTATAATTCATTGTTGGTTGCTCTTTGTGATAGCAAAAATTATTGCATTTGGTCTCGTAAATTTGATATATCATGTTGCATTTCTTCTTCTTCATGTGTCATAGTAGGGATTTCAGAGGGTTTGTTGGGTTTAGATTTTTTTATTTTTTATTTTTATTTGTTTGGGAGGAATTTTGGAATCAATTAATGATAATATGCTTCATTGTGCCCTTTAAATCACTTCAAACAAAATTTATGCAAATTTAAAAATACACACTTTTTAAGAACTTGATTTTGAGCTTGATTATTGACTTTGAAATTGTTGTATCTTTGTGATTGCAGTCTCCCAAGGTTTGAAAGTTTGTCCTATTGTAGCCCTTTATGTCTTAATTCCAACCCCACCAGTTATATCGAGATTGGATACTTCAAGTGGAAGTTCTACCAAATATTGCATGCCACATGTCACTGTTTTAACCTTCAACCCTGAAATTGTTACATGAAAAAAAAAATGGTGCACTGCCAGTCACTTTTTATAAAATTCAAATCCAATGCATGAAGAGAAAGTTATGATAATTTTCCCTAGAACACATGTTTGAATTGAATTTTGGAGCATGCAAAAACCCTAACTTCCTTGGACCATATCTCTGAAAATATAGAAAATCAAGATCTCAAATTTTAGATGAAGTTCATTGAGATTCGACTCCACGTGGTAATTTTTTTTAGCTTTAGAATCCTCACAGAAAAAATTTATAGCAAAAATACCAAGATTTCCTATTTGAATCAGCAAAACCCTAGGATCCAAAGCGTTGATACCAAATGTTATGTAACCAGATCACAAAAACATAAGAAAAGATAGATCAACGACATGAAACTAAGCTTGTTCGAGGGGAAACCTCCTTTTACATCACATAAATGAAAAATTATTGGAGATTCAAATGAAAATACCTCCTTGGTATATATAGGAATCTAACGAGTCAAAATATAATTAGGTTGTACATAACAAAAACAATGTAAGGACTCAACAATTACAATAGTGGGTTTCTATGAGGCACAATAATAAAAATATGGGGTCTACACTAGTATTATAGAGACCTAAAAATCCTAAAAACAAGGCCATTTTAGGTACCCATTAGAGAAACTTTGAGGTCTAAAATTAGCCTCCTAAGGAATATTATAAAATAATAGTGCAAATAATAAAATATTATTAGATTGCATCATCAAACTTTAGAGGGAAAAAAAGAAAAAACTATTTTTTCAACTTATCTCCCTACTATTTTACTCAAATTTTGAGCGGGAGAAATCGTTGGATATATAATTTAATTCCTCATCCAATGTTGCATACTTTCGATGGACCCTGCTTCATGAAAAAATGTGATTGAAATTGCATTTTTCATGTATTTTTCATTTTTCATGTAGCAGGGTCCATTGAAAGTATGCAACATGGGTATTCCTTAGATGATGAATTAAATTATGAATACAATGAGTGCTCTTGCTCTAAAGTTGAGTAAAACTGTATGGAGATAAATTGAAGATACGAGTTGAAAAGGTATCTTTTTTAATAATCCTTTTACTTTTTTACTCCAAAAATGGTGAATCATCCCCCATGGTTTACATCATCATCTTGAATCTTATTAGTTCTTATAAAGTTGATTTCAGTTGTACATTTTTGTTTTGAAGCCCATTTTAAACCTCAACATTTCTCTCATGCATATATAATGCACGAAAGAGGAAAGAGGGAAAACCTAGTGGGAACACCCCCCCGCTCAAAACACAATGCAAAACTAAAAGGAAAGACAATTGTTACACAGTTGTATCCTTCACCCCAAGATGACTACAAAAAGTGAAACTTCTACTCAATGAAGGTATTGGTGAAGATGTCGAAAATTTTCTCATAACTAGGACAGTACTGCAAATCTATGATCCCATCATGAATCAATTCTCTAATGTAGTGCATGTGGATCTCAATATGTTTGGTCTGTTGTCATTGTACCAGATCTCTAAAAAACTTCAATGCACTATGATTGTCACGCCATATGGTAGTTGGACGATGGACAATGATACCAAGCTCGGAAAGAAAATGTTGCAACCAAATGGCATGCATGGTGACATTTATTGCTCCTTTGTACTCGAGCTTTGTTGATGATAAAGCAATGGTAGTGTGCTTCTTTCTTGACCAAAAAATGGGGCCAGATCCCAAACTAAGTACATGGTCAGAGGTGGAATTATGATCAATTTTGTCGCCAACCCAATTTGAATCTGTGAACCCAATGAGATCCAAAGAATATTTTGTTGCATAATGAATCCCATAGTTGATTGTCCCCTGGACATATTGAAGGATGTTCTTTGTAGATTTCGAGTGTAAATCATGTGGATCCTGCATGTATCTAGAAATTACTTCTATGGAAATATGGGAGATCAAGATGAGAGTGAGTGAGATAAAGAGGACTCCCCACAAGTTGATGATACAATGTGAAATCAAACAATGGTGTTTCTTTTCCATGCTCAAGCTTTATCCCTGTGGTTGTTGGCTTGCTTTCACTCATGTGAAATCGTGCCAAAAGATCTCTAGCATACTTCAGCTGAGAAATGGTAAGCCCAGAACCATTATGATTGATCTCTAGTCCAAGGAAGAAATTGAGCAAACCCATGTCTGTCATAGAAAGCCGCTTATGCAATGCATTTTTAATCTCAACAATGGCCGAAACTGAACTACCTTTTATCAAAATATCATCTACGTAGAGTACTATGATCAACAAGAAGTTAGTTGTATTCATCAAATAAACGTTGGAATCAAATTTTCAACATGCAAAATTTTGAGACAATAAATAGGAATCCATCAAGTTGCATACTAGGCTCTAGATGCTAGTTTGAGGCCATAAAGAGATGTATTTAGTTTGCATACTAGAGATGAATTTTGCATGTATCCTTGTAGTTTATCCATGTAAATTTCCTCCTTGAGATCACTGTGAAGAAAGGCATTCTTCACATCCACATGATGCACCTCCAATTGTCTTGTTGCTACAATGAAGAGAGCTCACCAAATAGAATCATTTTTTGCCACTGGAGCAAAAGTCTCATCATAGTCAACACCATGTACCTACTAAAAACATTTTTCCACCATTTGTGCTTTATATGGCTAACTTGGCCATATGTTGCTTGCTTGGTCTAGTAAGCCCACTTACACTTGACAAGTTTACGATTAGAACGTAGTGGAACCAGGTCCTAAGTCTAGTTCTTAATGAGAGAGTTGTATTATGCATTCATAGTTTCTTCCCATACAAGATGCCTAGTTTCTTTTACATAAGTTTGTGGATCAAATGCATGCATCATATAAGAATGCATGGGCATGCATGGCTCCATAACTGAGAGTACTTGTGGAGCTTCCTTGAACTGAGGTCTGGTGGCAAGATCATCTAAGAGATCACTCATGTTGCACCATTTTTATTTTGAAGGTGGTCAAGAATCTTCCAAACTACATGAGGAAGTATTATCTCGATGTTCAACAACTAGTGCTCCAATAGGTGTTGTAGGAAAATGATCATATAGATTAGAAATTTGATCCAAAGTATCATCTACGTACTCATCAACTAGTTGTGAAGGTAACTTTGTAACATGTTCATCTGGTGATGCATGCAAAGAATCTTCTTCAAGATTTACATTCATTTTGATAAAGATTTTTCAGTGTTAATATCGAGCAATATGTACCCTTTGACTTCATCGTAATATCCAACAAACATGAATTCCTTTCCTTGAGGCTCCAAATCCTTTCTCTTATCTGTAGGAACGTGGGCCCATGATCAAGATCCAAAAATGCGGAAATGACTAACTTCAGGTTGCATGCCAGTCCAAGCCTCAAAAGGTGTTTTTCCAATAATAGATTTATGAGGATATCTATTATGGATGTATGAAGCACATTTGATAGCTTCATCCCATAATTTTGATGGAAGATATATTGCATGGAACATGCATCTAACCATCTCTTTCAAAGATCTATTATTTTTCTCAGCCACCCCATTTCACTATAGAGTGTAAGGAACTGTGTGCTGCAACTATATGCCTACTTCACTACAAAGGTTCTAGATATATTTTTTGGCATATTCCTTCCCTTTATTTATGTCAAGGATCTTGATGTGTTTTCTAGACTTATTTTCCACATGTGCTTTGAAAATCTTTAGATGCTAAAAAAATTCAAACTTGAGTTTCAGGAAGTAAACCCAAGTGGATCTCGTGTAATCATCTATAAATGACAACACATATCTTGCTTTTCTCATTTAAGGTTCTCAAAATGGGCTCATGAGATCACTATGTATAAGCTCCAAAGGTGAAGAGGCTCTCCATGCATGCTTCTTCTCGAACTTGTCTTGTGGATGCTTTCCAAGAGCACATCCATTGCAAACACCCGTTGAAAATTCAATTTTTGGATGTCCTTTAACCATCCTTGCTTGCTAAGTTGTTGCATATATCTGAAATTCAAGTGTCCAAATCTCTTGTGCCAAATCATATTTTCTTCATTTGCATGCATCAGTAGCAAAATGGAATATGAGTGAGGAACAAAATCAGAAAAGGTATACAAACGAGAATGATCATTTACCTTGCCAAATGCAATCTTCGAGTTGCTTTGCATATCATAAATGCTCAGAGAATCTGGGGTAAATTCCACTTTCCTTTCAGTGTCGGTGTGTTTCATATGATACATTGAAAGAAGATTCACAGAAAACCTCAAAATATGCAAGACATTCTCAAAGCTTCCATCTTCAAACTACACTCTTCCTTGTCGAGTTGTTTTAACTGTAGAATTGTCTCCCATGCATGATAATTGGAGGTCCCAAGTGTACTTGTAGAGAAAAAATAAATTCCTTTTAAGAGGCCATATGATGCAAAGCTCCTAAATCGATGATCCATTCTTGTGGTGTAGAATGAAGGGAAGTCAAAGGATGACCATTACCCCTTGTTTCTGATGGTTTTTCTTCCGTCTTCTTCTTGGAAATTTTTGGAATGTGATGACCAATATTATTTTGTTGAAGAGTATTTTCCATCAAATCAATATTCTTCTGCATGCAACAAGATTCAAGATGATAACCTTTGTTAAAATAAGGACACTTGGAGTTTCCTTTCTTTCCCTTCTTACCCTTGGAGCTGGAAGAGTTATCTGGAGGTTTTGTATTTCCTCCCTTTCTTGGATCTAGATCTCTTGCCTTTCCTTTGCGTTTGGATTGTTGATTTGGTTTCGAGTTGGGTTTTCCTTTTTCATGCATGGCAAGTGCATGTGCATTTGAAGAATTTAATAAACTTATATTGATGAACTTATCCTGCTCATGAATGATAGACTCAATAAATGCATCAAGTTGGGGCATTTTCCATTTATCTCTAGTTGCAAGTCTAATTGTATGAAATGTTGAAACAAAAACACATTATTCAGGACCTAATTTAGACAAAATGGAAAGGATCAATTGGCTTTCTTGTTTGGATATATCGATCCCACAATCCTATAACTGAAGAAGCAATGATTTGAATTTTGTAAATAAATCTTGAATGTCCTCAAAGTTGTCAGGATCTAAGGAATTTAGCTCATTTTCAAGAAGATGGGCCTACATCTTGTCCTGCTTTCCAAATAAATTCTCCAAGGTTTTACATTCTTGATTCAGAGTGATGCATGTGTCCACATGGTAAAAAATGATGGAGATATTATCAACAATATAATACCAAAGGCCTTGTCCATCTTGTTGAAGTATTTGGATTTTTCAATGGCAGAATTTGATTCAATTTATGTATCCATAACTATCTGATACAAGAATTTGCCTCTGAGGTGAAGCAAAATATCTGACTTCCATTGTAAGTAGTTATATGAAGTGAGAATAGTTGAATATGGAAACTCCACTCTTTTACCTTTCGGAAGTTGTTATAATTCTCCAATATTCTGATCTACAGATCAAATCTCCTAACAATTTCCAATGCTTTGATCTTCAAACCTACAAAAGATTGTCAATGCACCTTTTGATCTGAACTTAAACAAGAACACAAAAAATTATAGATATAACCATAAATACAAATATGCAACAGAAATAACACTTCATTTCATTAATATCAAATACTGAAATATGCTTAAAAACATAATGGAAATAAGACTAGCTCGGGTGATGGTAGCTTATGTTTGAGAAGAGATGTGATGGCTACATGCCTCTGAACTATGTTACAATGAGGCTCGAAGGCCTATTTATTATTTAGAAACAATGGAAAACACTAAACATCCAAAAACATAACCCTAGGAGATGAAGCGCCAAAACTATGGGCCCCGTTTAGGTAAATTGGTACATCAACTTCCCGGGGTCATAACTTTGGCATACGATTTTTGTTTGACGCGCACAATACCTCGTTAGAAATATCTATCTGAGGACTACAACTTTCAAGTGGAAAACATCAATTAAAGCCCATATTTTCCCCAATTTTCCCAAAATACGTCGTTTAGGGTATCAAAACAGCTCCAGAAGTTCAGGACCCGAAAAACTGCCAAAAATAGTAAATTGTGCTACAATTAAAGAATCTGAAAAACTAAAAGGGACAGTGGTGGGGTTCCAAGTGGAATAGGTGGGTGGCCACCAACATCCACCTTGATCACATTCTCTAGGCCTTTTGCAACTCTAATACCATGTAAAATTATTAAAGCACAGGTAAGGACCTAGTTGGATAATAATTGCATAAACTTGCAAGAATTGAAAAAGAAAATTGGAAGATAGAATGAATTTTATATCTCAATATTGATAAGAGAATCAATATATAAAGCAACTAATTTAAACTTAACTGCATGCACACACTAAGAGTAACTAAAGCTAACTAAAACTAAGTGTGCTTTATGCTATGTTAATGTGCATGTAAACCACATGCAGGCACTAAAGCTAAGTAATGTCAATGTACACCAACAGGTACCTTAAATGCATATGTTGAAACAAGCAAAATTATTGTTCATTATACATGAGTGGGATACATAGTAAAAAAAAATATCTGAAAAATAGGTGTAATACTAATCTCGAATCCAATTAGTGGTGGAGTTGAAATTGAAGTGAATAATTAAAAAGTACAAAGCTACAGCTACGCTAGATCTCAATAATAGACACCCTTACCAAATATAACCTTGTAATTGTGTCGAGAGGCGCATTCTACAGCCTAGTATGACCCCAATGTGTAAGTATGTCCTTGCTCAGAGTTAAATTTTAACTAATGTCAACCAACATAAAAATTATAAATTATAAATCTAAATAATGTTTATTTTCGTCTCCAATAAATAATAATAATGAAAAGATAAAAAATTAATGTTGGCCCGAAACAAAAATGAAAATAACCATATTGTTAAAAAAAATAAAACTACAATACAATTATCTCATGTGTTTAGATAAAAAAAATTACAATACAATTATCTCATGTGTTTAGATAAAAAAAATTACAATACAATTATCTCATGTGTTTAGTAGTTCTTTTATCATATATGTTGAATTTGAATAGATCATAAATTTAACTTCAACCATTTTTTTTACTACATTAAAATTCCAAATTAGGTAAAATTTTAAACATCTTTACAAGGTTAATTCAATACAAAGAATCCAAAGTCTTGCCTTAAAATATTTTAATATTTCTTTTAATTAATTATTTGTAAAATGAATTTTTATAAGGAAAACCATATCCTATGGATATATTAAAATCCTATACACATAAATATTTCCACATCAAAGTTGTAATATTAGAAAATATTCATTTGATGTAGTTTTATTATAAATTTTGTTATCATGCCATGTAGAAAACATCATTAAATATAATATTAATATTGAAAGATTAATATTCATATTAATATTATTATTAAGTCTAAGATTAATATTAATATATTATAATATTAATATTATTCAACTTAATAACTTTTAATTAATACAATATTAAATTTAATATAATATTATTTTTTTATATTATAATGATATATATTAACTCTAGATATATATGGGAGGGAAGAACAAAGACATGGAGTGATAGAGGCGGAGAGATAGAGGGAGTAAGAGAAAGGAGGTGAGAGGGAGGGATAGAGAGATGGAGTTGGAAGGAGAGAAAGGGAGGGTAGAAGAAAGACATAGAGAGAGAAAAGTGGAGAGAGAGAGAGAGAGAGTGACAATGAAGAGATGGAGAGGGAATGTTGATGCTTGGGGGTGAGATAGAGAGACAAAGAATGAGAGATGGAGAGAAGGGGGGGAGAGAAGGAGAGAGGGAGGGATATAGTGACAGATTTGAAAGGGAGAGAGAGAGGGGGGGGAGGGATATAGTGACAAATTTGAAGGGCAGAGAGAGAGAGGGAGAGAGGTGGGAGAGAAAGGGAGAGAGAGGAAGGAAGAGAGCGGGGACGTGAGAGAGAGAGAGAAGGAGAGAGGAAGGAAGAGAGAAACGAAGGTAAGAAGAAAGACACATAGAGAGAAAGGTGGAGAGAGTGAGAGGGAGTGATAACGGAGATGGAGAGAGAGGAGAGCAAAAGGGAAGAGAGATAGAAGGGGGGAGAGAGGGAGAGAAGGGGAAGAGAGAGAGTGAGGGAGAGGAAGAGGGAGGGAGAGATAGATATATATGGAGAAAGAGTGTGTATGTTTTGGGGGTGATATAGAAATACAAAAGAGAGATAGAGGGAGATAGAGATATAGATGGAAGGTGAAGAGAGGGAAGAAGAGAGAAATAGAGAGAGGGAGAGATAGATAAATATGGAGAGAGCATTTGTGCTTGTGGGGGGTGATATAGAGAGACAAATAAGGAGAGATCAAGGGAGATATAGATATAGATGGAGGGGGGAGAGAGGGAAGAATATTTCTTGCAATAGATGCATTGATTTCAATGTAGAAGGTGATTTGTAATCCTATTCTATTTCTTGCATTGAAGGAGATAAACTAAATTAGAGGGAAGAGGAGGAATGAAGAGAGAGAATGAGAGGAGTGAGAAAGGGAGAGAAGGCTAAGAGAGAGAGAGGGAGACACAAAGATGGAGGGGGAGAGAGGAGGAGAGAGAGAAGGAGAGAGAGAAGGAGAGAGGGAGGGAGAAAGTGACAGGGTTGGAGGGAAAAGAGAGAGAGAGAGACGGGGGAGAGAAAGGGATGGAGAGGAGGGATGAGAGAGAGGAGGAGAGAGGGAGTGACAAGGGAGATATGGAGAGAGTATGTGTATGTTTTGGGGTGAGATAGAGAGACAAAGAAGGAGATATGGAGGGAGATATAAATATACATGGAGGGGGGAGAGAGGAAAGAATATTTCTTACACTAGATGCATTTATTTTAACATACATGGTGGCTTCTAATACTATTTGATTGTTTGCACTAGATGCATTGATTTCAGTATAGGTGTTGATTTTTATGATATTTGATTGCTTACACTAGATGCATTGGTTTCATTGTATATGTTGATTTATAATCCTATTTGGTTGCTTGCACTAGATGCATTGATTTAAGTGTAGGATGTTTTCTAATCCTATTTGATTGTTTGCACTAGATGCATTGATTTTAGTGTAGATGGGTATTTATAATCCTATTTGATTGCTTGCATTAGATGCATTGATTTCATTGTAGATGGTAATTTAGAATCCTATATGATTGTTTGCACAAATGCACTTATTTCAATGTAGATGTTGATTTCTAATGATATTTGATAGCTTGCATTAGATGCATTGGTTCTAGTGTAAATATGATTTCTAACTGTATTTGATTGCTTGCACTAGATACATTGGTTCCAGTGTAAATGTGATTTCTAATTGTATTTGATTGCTTGCACTAGATGCATTGATTTTAGTATAGATGTTTTCTAATTCTATTTGATTGTTTGCACTAGATGCATTGATTTCAGTGTCGATGTTGATTTCTAATTATATTTGATTTCTTGCACTATATGTATTGATTTCAGTGTAGATGTTGATTTTTTATTATATTTGATTGTTTGCACTAGATGCATTGATTTCCGTGTAGATGTTGATTTCTAATCCTATTTGATTTCTTGTATTAGATACATTAATTTCAGTGTAGATGCTTTTTTCTAATCATATTTGATTGCTTGCATTAGATGCATTGAGTTCAGTGTAGATGTTGATTTATGGTTTGATGTAATTGGATGGATGATGGTGCATTAATTTTAAAGTGATTGGATTAACAATGTGATCGGCTTTAGTGTAAGCACAAAAATTATTGACGATGTGCATTGATTTTTGTGTTATAGTAATTCAACCTATTAATGTTGGAGAGAAAGAGAGAAAAGCTAAGATGTTTACTACAATAGTTCGAGTTAAAGCTAAAGATTTAAATGACTTACAATTTCAACTGTACTTTTCATATTATCGATATGAAAATATGGGAAAACTAATAGGGGTGATAATAAAAATAGTAGAAGAAAATAGTTGAGATTGATCACAACAAAAACTATTTGTAATTGAATACATTCTTATTATTCAAATTTTTTGTCATTCAACACTATTACATTGTCACTTTGCATTCAATTTTTTTATTTCATCATTTTTCATAATTAAAGTTATAACAATATCTATCATCTCAACAAATTTAGGTAACTCAACAAATTTAAAATTAAAACTACGCTTCAAGATATATTTAGTAATACTTGGAGGGACACTATTAAGAATTAATTAGTTGTCAAAAACTGTAATACCTAAAATTAAATGAAATAGATGTGCAATATCAATCCTCCTGCAAGTTATTGACATGATTGTCTTCCTTCTTCATCACCAACTAATTACTAATAGAAAATTACATACACACATAGAAATATAACACAAAAACTGTAGCATTCACAAACATTACCATCCAAATCCAAACACATAAACACGCAAACCACTCAAAACATCCAAACACAGATGTGCAAACCATTTAAGGCAAGCAACATAGACTAAATTAAAAAACAAAATTATATGGTCATGTCAGGCAAAGAAAACATAATGTAAATTTCAAAGTGTGAAGTTTATCTCAAAAATACATAATAATGATAATCTAAACATATGACATTGTTGCCCTCATCTGAACCAGCTTAGATCCATCTGATTCCAAATCTATCATGCGTCGAGAGAGATCAAATCACTCGAGGTACAAACCTTTCCTCAAATTCTACACTCCAAAAAAAAAGTTTACACCTCGAAGAATTTGATCCTCTCGATACATGATAAATCCAAAGTTAAATAAATCTCGACTAATCATAATCATTCATCAACCATTATTAAAGATATATGCAAGCCATTTCAACACTAATTTCATTTGAAAATTAACTTAATAGAAAGGAAAAAAATCGTCTTGCTCTTAATCAATCTTACATTCTGCTCACAATATTTCATAGAAGTTTTAACTCCTTGCAAATTCAAACGTGACTATTCCTCGAGGTAATGCTACTTGCTTCGTCAAAAATATTTATATTTATATTATTTTGTTATAAATTTTATATTATTTTTATTTCTCCATGTAATAATATTAAAAACATTTTAAATAATGTAAGATTATCTTGTAAATGGAAACAAGAGAGATAAACTCGCACAATGGAGAGATGCCCTACCGTTCTTCAAAAACCAACTACAATTGAAGCAATGGTCATACATCCTGGTTAAAAGAAAATGCACAAAACATGAGCGATAAACTCGCACAATGGACAAAACAAGAGGGATAAACTTGCACAATGGACAGATTCCATACCGTTCTTCAAAAACCAACTGCAATTGAAGCAATGGTCATAAATCCTGGTTAAAAGAAAATGCACAAGCATCATTAATAATGCAAGAGATGCATCGCAGTGCGTTATTAATATATTACAATTGATTTTAATAATAAAAATTGCTAAAACTTTGGACCAAATTGTTACGCACCCCAAGTAATTGTGATTTTGATGAGCAAAAATAGTGACCAATACCATTCGGTAAACTAAGAATAAACCATGTGGCTGATCTAGGATGGAAACCTTGAAAACATGTATCAATTTATAGGGAAAAAATAAAGAAAGAAACATACACCATACATTCAACTAAAGTGATATAAGAACGCTTGTTCATGTATTCCAATTTCATAATTTTCAAGAATACCCTGTGAGACTCAACGTCCCTTTTCCGTGACAATCTCAATAATTAGGCCGATATGCCTTCCTTTGAATGAGTTTTTCGTCTACCCTTTGTTTCTATGATTGACATCTGTGTGCAATTCTAACTGGTATGTGATTGACATTTGTCGTGCAACTCCAACTGGCATCTGGTTAGGCGGATGCCGCTTTCTGCTCTTCCTGTTCTCTTCCTATATGCATTTTCTAGATATTCGTCATGGTCTTCATCCTTCAGTTATGGGCGAGATCCTTCAGTTATGGGCATCATGGTCTTCATTTAAGAGCGAAATGGTGGGCATTTTCTGTTATGGGCGAAGAGCTGGAGAATCATCGTCTGTGTTGTGCGTTATTACAGGTAAATGTTATGTTGATCGTCTATGTTACAGTTACGAGCATCATGGTCTTCATTTACGAGCGGAATGGTGGGCATTTCTGTTATGGGCGGAGAGCTGGAGAATCCTCGTCTGCGTTGTGCGTTGTTACAGGTAAATGTTATGTTGATCGTCTATGTTACAGGTAAACGCTATTTGCTCGAGATCTTGCGAAGTGCTCTTTAACTGTTTCCATGGTCTTATTAATCGGAGCAATACACAACGCAAAACGAAGTTCATAATGGCAACCCAAGTCCTAAGACTATTTTCATGCGCATCCTCTAAACCCCAAGTGTGAAGTAGGTAGTTTGCATTGGTTCCCTCGAATGCATTGGTTCTTAGTGGTGCTAGCGAGATGAAATTGATATGGCGCTGCCATCTCACCTATTTTAACTAGAATGGAAGTCCAAATCCAACATTTGCTTGTTCAACCGTGAGGATATCATTAAGTTGTGGTCGCAGGTCTGAAAGTAGTTTAAGTTTGATCGCACCCGGGAAGACGAAGGTAAAGTTCAATTCCTTTTGCGAAACACAATAGAAATAGGACTTCCCCGAAAGTGAAGTTAAGGGTTGCAAAAGAATTTAAGGGTTCGGCATGATGCTCTGTCTTCTGCTGAAGAGACAAATTCTTTCCCTGCATTTTGGATGCAATATGCAAAGGACGGGGATGTCGCCTTATTTTTTTGGATTATCAGGGATTGTGAATCAAACACAAGAGCTGCAAATGTCGGGAGATGCACAAAGTGTGTTCTTTCTTTCTGCCTCAGGGAAAACATATTCATCCAAATTTCACGCACTGCTGATGCTTCAATATTTCTATTACAGGTACTGTTAAGACCACTCTGTCAACATATCATAACAGGTTCCTGATCGGAGATGATGAACATTGCTGGAGTGAAAATGGCGTGTCTAATATTGTCGGACATTCTTATACCAATAAAACATATCGAACGTTCTAATTTTCAAAGTGACAAAATCAGCGTTGTACTCGAAACTATATATTACATTCACCATCTCCGCAAGCGTCTTCTCAGTCACGACAGGAAAAGCGCAGGCGGTGCAGAAACGGGCAGTAGTTCTCATGAAGTCGGTCAGTCCTCAGTTGATACCATATCATTGTCCACTGGCGGCTCTTTGGACTCTGCAATATTGCCAGAGATATCATTGAAAAGCCATGCAAGCAAAGACCTCTTCCTCACGGTAAAGTATGGAAGAAGGGAAACATGTTGCCTTCAATCATACTGCTTGCAGAGGGACAGAATCTGTAAGTGAACGATGTTTTCGTCTCTATAAACGACACGGTGTTTTTCCACTCTCTCCACCTCTAGGTGCGTATTTCTAACATAGATATCCTTAGGACAATGTTTTGTTTGAAATTTGGCGCATGAAATAATAGTTGTAATGTCGATGAATGATTAATATCTTAATTTAATATAAATAAAATAAAAGCAATACCTATCAGCAGCCGAACCACACCATAAAAGCAGATTGCAAGACACTCCTCTTCACAGTACCTACATCGACAGGCCGCCGATCCCAAAAAATTCTTTACCACTTACATTGCAAAATTGCATGCATTCCAGACTACGGAAATTATAGGTCCATGACAAAAAATCAGATGTAATATCCTTTCGCAAAACGCAACAAAATTGTTGATATGTCTGAAACCCATCACCGAAGATTCTAATCTACAGTTCCAGATTGGCCACAAGGTGTAGACCAAATTGCAGTAAACCTTGTTAATAAGGCCTACGCCTACCATTTACAAACAGATCCATGTTAGGTCCAGGTCAGACTAAATGCAGAAAATCGAGCAGCAGAGGGTTACTTCCTTTTTACAGATGTAATATAGAAAAACAACATGGAAACATTGCCAGATCATGAAAGGGAAAAAAATCCCTAATAGTTTTTAAGGAGTTGAGTTCTGTGATATGAATAGTTTATCCATCACACTGTTTTATTTGAGTGACCAGTAAATATGGCTCATCATTTGCCCTAGATAATGGAGATGAGCCACACGTGTTGAATCCAAACATTACCCATCATCCACACGTATTGAATCCAAACATTACCCAAAATAAAAACAAGTGTAAAATCTAAACTTTTAAGTGAAAAGAACACTATTATTCATTCACTTATTTATAATTACAACCCATCTAACTTCCCAAAAACAAACTTTCAAAAGCGTCGTCCACCATATTATTTTTTAAGAGATATTTAAAAAAAAAAAACCAAACAAACCATGGCAAATCAAAGGCAAAAACAAATCAAAAGAATCACAATTCAGCCTCGCCACTTCGGTATATAAAATCAATTCATGGCATTACAACAAAATGCACTTAAAGACTAATCGCTCTGGTAGTCGATCCAACATTCATCTTTTCATCAAATGGCCTTACATTCTCCTCATAAGGAGCCCGACCACCCATCTATATGTATGTGTCTATGACAATTAATCCACTAACTATAATAATCAATGCATGACAACAAACAACAGAGATCCAATATAAAACATATGAAAGCAATGACAGAGGTAATAAAACAACCCACAATACTTTACTTATTCTGCTCATAATGAACATATGTCTCATCGATGGTGTCCATCTCCGAAGTCTAACATGTGTAATATTTGTAACATTCATCATCGCTAAAAACCCACAACGAAAAATCCCAGAAACTAGCTCTCATATTATTGGTCGTAAGAGAATATTAACACGTAGAAGAGATTACTCCGCGTTTGTTACATCCACATTTCGCCATGGATGACTACTCTTTTGCTTACTGTGGGCAACAGTTCAAGTATGTCAACATGGAACAAAATTTTACCATGAAACTATGCCATTCGTGCCACGTGTTGAAGCTTGTATATTCCAAGGTCATATATATATATATATATAATAACCACATGTGCTAATGGCACACAACTCTACATCCACGTCGGATGATGGGACACCAAATGAAGTCTCGATATAATTTATTAGTTGAATAATGTGATTTATTAGGTGTACAACTTTTTTCTGGGTAACTCAATCTTCGTCATTACACCACAATAAGATATATATTCATCTAGACGATTGAGTCTTACCTTCCCCATCATCTCACCGGACCACCTCCTCTTCCCATCCTTGTCATCATAATTGAACACCTCACTGCCCACAGTATCTTAGCCACGTCAATTGGCATTAAAAAATTTAACAAACGACATTTCAAATTCCTCTACAATATCTTATTTTAAATTTCTCTTTTTTAAATGAAATTTTATTATAAAATTATTTTCCGGAAATAAGATTTATTATAAAATTATTATTGAAAATGAGACTCTTGGCATGTTTGACGAAGGTGGCTCTTTTTTTAATATTTAAAATTATTTTTTGGAAATAAAATTATTATTAAATAATTATTGAAAATGAGATTTTTGGAATGTTTAATGGTGGTGTTTTTTTCTATAAAGCAATTGATCAATATGTTTTCATATCAAAATAATATTTTTTTAAAGCACCCTTGCCATTACTACCATGCTTTGAAGATAGCGAAATAAAGTGAAATCATTTTGTCAAATCTCTCGAGGTGATTTATAAGACATCTGATTTTAAAATATAAATTATAGAAGTGTAATTCTACTTGTGAACTTGACCCATTTAATATTTTTTATAATTAAAGCACTTTTATAAACAATATTAATATTATTATTAATAATTTTGAGTTTATTTAATGATTTATTTCCAATAATTAATTTACTTGATTTGATTTACAAAGTAACGATTCGATTTATTATATGGTTTTCTTGTCTAGTCATCAAAGCGATATTAAACTTTAGATAACAACCATGATTACATCATAAATTAAAATTTGAAAATATAAATAATATTTTTCATTTAATATTTTCAATCTATGGTGGGACCTTCAACAATTCTTTTTTTTTATTTCCAAAAGCTGAAAATGCTCAGATTTTCTCAAGGGCTACCAGACACATGAATAAGATTTACTCGAGGGCTACTAGGCACATGAATAAGTATCACATTTAAAAAGTTCAATGGTTGTTGTTGTATCTACCAACAACATAGCAAACTCACACATCTGCATTATTTATAAAATCAATCATTTCATTAAATGTTCAATGGTTGTTGTTGTATATACCAACAACACAACAAACTCACACAAACATTATTGATAAAATTATTCATTTCATTAAATGTTAATAAAAAAATGTTAAATATAAATTACTGCTTGGTATATTTTATGTTATTATTGCTAGATATTGTTGCTATATTCATGCATGATTTTTAAATAGGTGTAGCTATTTTTTTATTATTATTTTTAAATCATTAAAAATTAAAATCTCTAAAGACAAGATTAAGAGGTAAATAAAAATATCTTATTGGGACTGGCATGTTTTTATGACAGAATATCATTTTTTTCTATGGTTTAATATGTGAGAGTGGACAAGCCATCAAGGTACACTTTACTGACATGTTTTTAGGACAAATTATCATTTTTTCCTATGGTTTAATATTTTATTATATTACGTAAAAATTGGAAAAAAACATGTTTGTAATGAGATACTTTGTTTTTACATTTGATTTTAATTAAATTGTAAAAATTATTATTATAATATTAATTATATTTCTAATGAATTAAATGTTTTTCAAATCCCAACTATCCTAACTCCACCAAAAAGCACTCTTTGATTTGTGGCAAAGATCTTCCAAAAGTATTTAATTTGGATTAAAAAAATGGGTTATGGGCTAGATTTTTTTAGTTGAATATTAAAAATATTTAATTTGGTCTTTTTGTTTTTGGGTCATGGACTATGTTTTTTGGTTTACTATTAAATAACGATGAAAAGATAAGACCTAGATAAATGATTTCCAAATGATATCCATACCAAGAGTATACGTAAATGTAAACAACTAAATTTAATACAATAATTATTATTTCAAACCAAAATATAATTTTTACAATTCAACACTTCCAAACTAACAATCCTATTGACCTCTCTTTGCACCTTTTAAGACAATTGCTAATTATATTTAATACTATATAATAGATATTATTAAATTCACATATACTTCACAATAAACATCATTACATTTATATCAATTCCCATATAGTGAACGATAAACATTATTACATTTTTTTAACAATTTCTCGTTGCATATAAATATTATTCGTGTTTTAACAAATTCCCCTTTGCATATACTAACTAATCCTCAATGGATTTTTTTTAATAAATAATAAATCACTTCTTTGTGAGAGGTAATATTAAAATTTATTTCATTTAAAAATATAAAAATGATAAATTGAAAAAGAAAAGTTTTAGGAAAAGATATATTTTTTTAGAATAGCTTTAGACTTATAAATTATGAACGATCTATTTTCATTAAGACATGGACTTTAATATTATATAGATAAACCAAATTCACTTCCTTTAAAAATATAAAAATTAAAAATTAAAAAAAACAAACTTTTGGAAAAAGATATATATTTTTAGAATAGCTTTAAACTTATAAATTATGAAAGATTTATTTTTATTAAGATATGGTTTTTAATGTCATATAGATAAACTATAGTTTGAAATAATGCATGATAACTTTTGAAAACTTAATGTGCATCCTTGACTTACAACAATAAGGTGCTTTTTTTCTGTTCTTAATTAAAACACGTGCTTATTTTATTGAGTTGGAGACCCTAGGCTTACCATTATTTTTGGAATGTCGGTTGATTCATCTTAAGTACTAATCTAATATGAGTCTCATCTTAAGTACTAATCTAACATGAGTCGAGAGAGATTATCAAATAGGATAGATTCATCTTAAGTACTAATCTAATATGAGTCGAGAGAGATTAAATTTATTCATGTGCAAAATACAATGTGTTATTTTTCATTATTTACATTGTATTTTTGAACGCTAAATAGAGTATATATAGGAGCAAATAAAAAAATTAACCATAAAAACTTATTTTTTTTTCTATATATAAATATATATGAAATTGATATCGACATAAATTAGTTAACATAGATCTTCAAATAGTTTATTTAAATCTCTTGTTGAAATATTTTTGAAAAATATAAGATTTAAACATCTGATTCACACATTTTTTTATTTCTAATTACTTTACATTATATATTTTTTTAATTATAGCCCACATTATTTTTCGATTTAGAACATAATTTTTATTTTAAAGGGGTACGAACAAACAGACAAACTTACACATCCCCTCATATTGGGTTGTAGAATGATCCTCTCGACTCAATGATTAACCTCCCATCTTTCATAAGCTTTATAATAAATCCTATGCACACTTAGATCCTAGGCCCTCAGCCTCATATTTCTTTGTATTTCAAATGCCTGGCAAAGAGTAGATGTATGTTCAATACTGTGAAGCGGAGCTGATAAGTGAAGAGTGTGAGTAAGAGGAGCTTACTGGTAGGGGTGGTGATACGACATATAAGGGAGATAAAATGAAGTGATGGGTCGGTATGGGTCAGTATCAGTGGATGCATGGTACTAGAAATATTCGACATGTTATGAAGTCGTTATGAAATCAGGGAGAACATTAAGCACTTACCACAATATTAAAAGGTAATACGTCAACAAAAAGAACTTTGGTACATAAATTACGACAAAAGAAGGGGGCATGCATTCTCTCTCATACAACATTTGCCTTTGTTGAATAGTCTTCTTCTCCACTGCCTTTCCTTTTTCAAATTTGTTGGCTTTGTTGGCTGCAAGGGAGTCGAGTCTCTAGTCCAAGGGCAAAGTCAAGCTTTAATTTGCGCATGGATTTCATGAAACCAGTTAACTTAGTAGTATTAACAAGTGATTTTTTACCTCCATAATTGGGTTATCATGGTAAATATAATTGGTATTAACAAGCCAACTTTTAACTCCATAACTGGCTTATCAAGGTAAATATCTTATTCTTTGTTTGATTGATGGTTGGGTTATATTTGTAATGTGTTGTAGACAATGGCCTTTCTTAAAGAATCAAGAAATCGGGCTTCATTATTTCAATCGACTGTCTACAAAAACCAAATTCTCGGAGCTCTATTCCTTTCCTACAAAAGGACAAATTCTTTGTTAGGCCAATAGGTGATTTTTTTCCCTCTGATTCTTCTAAAGACCTTTCTGGCACCCTTGAGTAATGTTGGATTTCTTCTTGGTTACATGTTTGTGAATGGATATTCATTGCCTCAACATGCTCATCAAAGTTTCTGGTTTTACTACTCAACCATGTTTCCAGGATTCCTCAGTGCATGGAATTTTGGGAGTTATAACCAACAGGATGAATCCCATTGAAATTGTATCTAGGATCTTGAACTAACGTAAGGTTTCCCTAAAAGTATTCTTTTGTTTGTCTCAAAGCTTCCACCCAGGATCTTCGGGAATCTTACCATACTCATCATCCTCATCATCACTCCTACAAAATGCGGATGTCATAAATGCATCTAGGGAGTCTCCAAAATGTTCCTAGCAATCATCATTCAAAAAATTATGGCTGCCATCCATTTCTGCAATAATCAAGATTCCAATTTTTTTTTTTTTTTTTTTTTTTTTAAGTCAGTGGAAAAATAATGACATGTGCAATTGTAGACAATTCATTCTATTTAGGGAGATGACCTAAAGAGACTATGGAGCATGAGAGAAAAACACTAGAGTATATTTAGCTATAATAGCAATAGTTCATGGACAATATTTATTTTTATTGCTCTTAAACAAAGTATGTGCTTATTTTTCATGAAAAAATTAAGTCTAATAATTTCCTTTTTGTTGTTGGAGTGAGTAGGAATTCATTTATCTTTTTAGTATAAGGTTGGGCAACGTACATGTAAGACCGATGTGAAATATGTCAAATGTGTATTTCTGGAAATTTAGTATCAACTACTATATTGCAATGTCCCACATCACATTTGTCAGCTTGATTTCATTATTGTTGAAGTCAACATGCTTATCAAATATGGATGTGCATGCAAGTTAAGTGTGAGAGCAGGTGTGGCGAATTTCCATAAGTTTACCAAGGATTCCTTTATACACATAGTTTTGAACATATACAAGTAAATATCTAGAGGTAAAAGCAGATAACTCGGCGGGGGGATTCTCACCCTATGGGATCCTCAAAAACTTGGAATCCTGGATGCTGAAGCTTCTAGGAATTATCTATCGATGGTGATTCAACCTTTGGGGGATAAGGAGATTTACATGATCACTAATATCTATGGTCCTCAAAAACTAGAAGACAAACTAAAGCTTCTCACATCCCTAGAGGAACTGAGGGAGAGACATCCTGATATGCCTTGGATTCTGGCAGGAGATTTCAATATGATCAGATCTCTTACAAAGAAAAAAGGAGGTAAAAGAAAACTAGGCAGGGACTCCATTGCCATCCAGAACTTCATGAATAACATGGTGCTAGTGGACACAGAAACAACAAATGGCATTTTTACTTGGAATAACAAGAGGGGAGGAGCTTCTCAAGTGGCCTCTAAATTAGACAAATTCATAATCTCATAGAAACTCCTTCTCACGAGCCTTGATATGTCAACTTTAATCCTTCCCTTTAGAGGTTCGAACCACTAGCCTATCCAAATGGAAGCTACTTTTATGGGTACACCAAGAAACAAACCCTTTAGGTTTGAAAATATCTGTCTCTCTCACCCTGACTTCACCAGTAATATTGATAAATGGTGGACGGAAGATAGGCCCTTTCAAGGCACTAAAATGTTCATACTGCAGCAGAGACTCAAGCACATCAAATCTAGGCTTAAAGATTGGAATAAACAAGAGTTTGGCAATATTTTTAAAGCCAAAAAAGAAGTTGAGAAGAAAATCTAGGAGATTAATTAGATCAACATCTTAGAGGGTTTTACCGAGGAAAGGAAAATTCAGGCTGATTCTCTTCAGAACGATTGGGAAGAGCAGTGCATGCAAGAGGAGATTTTATGGAGACAAAAATCGAGGGTGCAGTGGATTAGAGAAGGAGAAAGAAACACGAAGTTTTTTCATAGATCAACCTTGGATCACAGATCTCATAACAAAATTTCCAAACTTAAAGATTCCCAAGGGAAAGAGCTTGTCTCACACATAGAAATAGAATCTGTCCTAGTTCAACACTTCCTTAGCATAGCAGAGGAGCCTCTCGTTGACAGATCTTGGTTCATTAAAAAATTCACAAAGTTCATTCCTAAGCTTGTAACCAGGGAAGACAACCACAATCTTAACAAGCCAGTGTCTGAAGAGGAGGTTAGTGAAGTTATCAATGATATGCAAAATGGGAAAGCTCTTGGCCCTGATGGTTTCAATGTGGATTTCTTCAAAGCTTGTTGGAAAACAGTCAAACAAGATATCCTTGAGGTTGTGGAAGACTCTAGAAGATCTAAAATTGTTTTGAAAGCTCTTAATGCCTCTTTCATAGCTTTGATTCCAAAGCAGGAAAAAGCTATGACACCGGATAGATTTAGACCCATAGCCTTATGTAATGTGGTGTACAAAATTATCTCCAAAGTGATTGCTAACAGACTAAACCCTCTTCTTCCTGCTCTTGTTTCAGAGGAGCAAACTGGTTTTGTGGAAGGAAGACAGATTCTCAACAACATCATACAAGCTCACGAGGTGGTACACTCTCTTAAGAGCAAGAAGCAAGCTGGTATGATCATGCAATTGGACTTAGCAAAATCTTATGATGAGCTAAGTTGGGTGTACATCAAGGAAGTGCTAAGAGCTTATGGATTCGACCACAACTGGATAAGATGGGTTATGGCACTTGTATCCTCGATTAGTTTCTCAATTTTGCTTAATGGAACTCCCGATAGAACCTTTATACTTTATAGGGTTCTCAGACAAGGGGATTCACTCTTCCCCTTCCTCTTTGTTCTCATGATGGAAGGACTAGGTAGAGCGATCAAAATGGAAAATGGTGAAGGAAGAATCCAAGGTCTGAAACTTACCTTGGATGGGGATGCCTCTACTCATCAACAATTTGTGGATGATACAATGTTGCAGGGCATTCCTACGGTCAAGGAAGCCAGAGCTTTCAAACAAATCCTAAACGAATTTGCTTTGGTGGCTGGTACAGAGGTAAGTCTTGAAAAATCAAAGGTTTTTTTTTTCAATACTGACATTGCTATTCAGAGAAACCTCACCAAAATTCTTGGGTTTCAAAGGGCTCAGTTACCTTCCAATTACCTTGGAATGCCTCTTACTGACAAACCTCTGAGTAAGGGAGTGTGGGAACCAGTCACCAATAAACTTCAGAATAAAGTCAAGAAATGGACCTGTGGGTCTTTGAACTTGGCGGGCGTCTTGTGCTTACAAAGGTTGTCCTACAGGATATACCCATTTTCATTTTTTCAGCTCTCCCTGCTCCCAAAGATGTTATACAACAAATCAAGAGTATTCAACGAAATTTTCTTTGGGGCAAAAGGGAAGAGAAAAAGAAGTGGGTGTTGGTAGCTTAGGACAAGCTTTGCAAACCTAAGGCCCATGGAGGTTTGGGGCTTCATGACCATGAAATCCTTAGAAGAGTTTTGGGAGAAAAACTTTGGTGGAGGTGGCTCAAGGAATCAGAAGCCCCTTAAGCAAAGCTTTGGAAGCAGAAATATGAAAATAATTGGCAGGAGAGGGATCATATCAGAATGTCAGGGCTCATCAAGGGCTCCCACATTTGGAACCTTGCTTGGGAGAATAGAGGCATTGTCCAGCAACATAGTTTCTGGGAGATCAAAGTTGGGAACCTTGCATGGTTTTGGGAGGATAACTGGCAGCAGGAACCAAATTTGTTTAGAGAAGAACTAACCGCTCTCAAAAATGACACTGATAACAAAGGTCTACTCATGGTAAGTGACTTCTGGGATCAGGTAAGGGACAATGGCAAATGGCGAATGTGGAAGAATCTTGGTTACAGTGAAGAGAGTCCTTTGAAAGCACAAGCGGATTCCCTGGCTCTAGACTTGGAAAAGAGGAAGATTTTAGTGTCTTCCTCATCTGACCAACTAAGATGGGGTCAAAACACCGAAGGCACCTTTAACCTTAGAGAA
The DNA here is from genome assembly GCA_031772625.1 of Pinus tabuliformis. Taxonomy (NCBI): domain Eukaryota; kingdom Viridiplantae; phylum Streptophyta; class Pinopsida; order Pinales; family Pinaceae; genus Pinus; species Pinus tabuliformis. Next base: position 804,160,850 of record CM062810.1, read on the forward strand.
TCTAAATGCATGGACCTAGGTTTTGATTATCCAAATCCTGACAAGGTTTGGAATAACCTTTGGAGGAACCCACAATGGATGAAAGTCAAGTTATTTATGTGATTAGTTCACCAAAAGAAGATTCTCACTTGGGAGAATCTTCTGAAAAGGGGATTTGTTGGCCCATCCAAATGCCATCTATGTGGATTAAAGGAAGAAATGATGGAGCATTTACTAAACCACTGCCCCTTCACCTCTACCTTGTGGGATTGGGCGGCCTCAGTCTCCAGGAAAGCTGACAGAGACATACTCAGCATCACCAACACATTGAAGAATAGGAGGAAAGACTTCTCAAGTAACAAAATCATTAACAAGGCTTGGACTCTGGTTACAGGCTTTATTATCTGAGATGTCTGGAAAGAACGCAATGGCAGGATTTTCAAGAACAAAACAAGCTAGACCCAATATATCATTGGCCAAATTCTACGATAGATCAAAGATATAGTAGGAGCCCTTATGTGGAAAATTCCTGAGGACCCCCCTTCGGCCCAGGAGGCTCGCATTCTGAGGCAGTTGGGTCTCCATTCTTTGGTTCCCCTTGGCGCTGTTAAGGGTGTGAGAAAAACAACTACTGGTAAAGATATCTGGCAGCCTCCTCCTCATGGTTTTTTGAAAATCAATATAGACGGGGCCTCTAAGCGAAACCCAGGGATGGATGGATTTGGAGGTGTGATAAGAAATGAGCAGGGGAGCATAAAGGATATCTTCCACGGTCACTTGGGGACTACCACTAATAACATGGCAGAGCTCATGGCCTTAGAACAGTGTCTAGAAATCTTGATTGAGTTAAATTTACACAACACCATCATTGAAGCTGACTCAGAATTGGTCATTAATGCAACCAAGAAAATGTGCAATGGAATGGCACCTGGGAAAGTGTCGAAACATTGGAGGCTCTAGCAGGTCTTTCAGCGCATTCACTCCCACTTGCAAACCTTGAGAACAGTAAAAAAAATTCATGTGCGAAAGAAATCCAATATGTTCGCTAATCGTCTGGTGAATGAAGGCGTGATATGCAAGGAGAGTTATATTTGGTATGACTGGGATTCTATACCCTCTAGTAAACTGAGGGAATATTATCATAGACAGGCGGCCAAAGATATAGAGTACTTCCAGATCATGAATAATCAGCAGGAGGAAGACTAGCGGGAGTGGGAAAGAGCAGAAGTCTTGGAGCCTGGTTGAAGTGCCAGAGCAAATCCTAACCGTAGATCCCACAGTCAATGCTTACGCCATAGCATAAACAACGTGCTTGGAGGGAGTGGAGGATGGGATAAACAACGTGCTTATTGAAGGGCCGCAGACCATAAACTCTGTTGGCCTTAGATATCGAATGGATATCGGGTTTCAAATTGATCAAAAGTTAAGGGGTTGAGCGGACCCGATATCTTTTTACACCAAGGTTATAATCTATATCGGGTCCGTAAAGTGGGTAAATACCGCATAAGTTTCAACAGCGATGACTTGTGGACCGTCAAACCAAATGGGTTTTAATCAATAGTGCAGGATCACTGTGCAACTCGGTTGATCAGAGCGATTATCTACTGTCCGATTGAAGGTAAGATAGATGGTGGATCTCGGTAGATTGGAGAATTTTTCAACCGTCCGATAGAAAGTTATATCGATGGTGGGGTTTGAGGGTTAAGTTTTCGGGAGATTGAGCGGTAGGATTTGAAGGAGAAGAATTGTGGAGAGATCAGCAGTCTATTAATTTAGGTTTTCCCAGGGGGTTTTGGTGGGTTTGAATGTAAGGTTTTGGGTTCAAATGTCCCGGTTGTTTGTTGATCTTATACCGGTCTGTCTTTTGTTGGTATTTACACTTGTAAAAACATGTACCATATGTAATCTTTGTTCGGTTAATTGAAGGATCCACTCTTACTTGATCAAAAAAAATATATACAAGTAAACAAAATAAAATAAAATGAAAAGTGTCAACAATATTGTTAGTGTAATCATTAAATGAGGAACACAACTAGATTCCTCAAAAATGCAAAGTAGGCATTAAAAATATTCATTTTTATTTTAATTTTTTTAGCTGAAAGAACGTTACAATTATCTTTTTTGGCTTGTTGAATATACAAAGTGAAAATTTATCACTTCGACAACAATTTTACTTTTATCTGATACAAGAGTGGAGGCAGTCTTAGATTTTACTTGTTTCTTAGTAGTTGTTGCATACCTAGATTACCTTCCTAGTTGTAAATTGTGTTTTATGAGGGCTTTACAGTTCATAAAAAATGTTGGGCATGCTATGAGCATAATGGTGTGCAATCCTTTCAACCTTGAGGTGAAAGCAACAAAGTTGTAGAGAAATTTGTGTTGAGATTGGGGTATGTAGAGTGCCCTATTGCTTCGTTGATGGAATGTACACATTAGATCACCTTTGTATTGAATAATTCATTGTTGAACAAATTGTCCTAATAATTGCCCAAGATGCAATCATTGTGTTGTGAACTCTAGTCTTCTTATATTCAATTTGTCATCTTTTCAAATACCTAACATAATATTGTTGTGACATTAAGGCTTGAGTGTTCATGTGCACCTTTGATATCATAAATTTGTGTTCATATTTTTTTATTTTAGTTTTATATTTTAAATGTTTGTAGGAAATTATTTATAGCTAAATTAGAACTAGAAATAATAGATTATGAAAACTCCAAAATTGCAAAGCAATTGTTTGTTTAATGCATTTATCAAATGTATAAAGATATCAAATGTAATTAATTTAAAAACGAAAAAAAAAAAAAAAAATATTTATAATTGTAATGATAATTTTGAACAATTTTTATATTCATATATATATATATATATTTTAATGTGTATATATATATATATTAATGTATAGATAATTAATTTATAGTACAATTTTTTTCAATTTAAAAACCATATCGGAGTCTCTTGCACCTTTTGAAGCAATTGCTAGTATATCTTTATTTAATTTGAATTTTCATGTATTAGTCAATGTCACTATATAGAGAGTCGTGTTGATTTGAATCGTTTCATATTGACCCAATTTTAATTTGATGGTAGGCTTCTAAATACATGGAGAATTATGACCAAATAATTGTGAAAAACACATGCAAAGGTATGCCTCGACCATTGTGGAAGCAATGAGAAAGGTTATATGTTAAAAAAAAAAGACTCAAATATCACTATTCTGAGTTGATTATAACCTATAAAAACATCATTGAAATATAAAAGGCCTTCAGTACATAAAACAGATGAAAGAGCTATATGAAAAGCCCCCCGCAAATTGCTAAGTAACAATAGACAGATAGTCCACAACAACCTGTGACTGAAACATAGAAAACATAAGACTGATGAATGAGCTATATGATAAAGCCCCCCACTATTTGCTTGATAACAAAAGACAGATAGTCCAATCAACGAGTGACCGAACCAGGAAAAAGCCATGAAACACAACTATGTAGCCCGCTTGTCCAAAATTGGCACAAAATAACAAAACTGGAAGAACTGAACCGGGAAAAAAACCCATGAAACACATCTTTTTAGCCCGCTTGTCCAATATTGCCACAGATATCAAAACTGGAAGAAGACAGCCCTCGACAAGACCATCGATGTCAGAAGATATGCAGCCGCAGAGTCAAGAATCATGAACATTTGGCGAGAGTTTTTTTCCTCTGAAAAAAAAATAAAATAAAAACATCATTGATTTCATCCTAATTTTAACATTCACAAAGATACCAGGTTTCCATTGGAAATATTGTCTATGATCGCTAAGTTGAAAAGCTACCATGAGATTTCAAGTCATGATTATTAAATCTTTATTGGATAATTTCTTTTTAATATACAACGACTAATTTTGAGATCTTTCAGTGAAAAAGGTTTGCATTTTATCTGTTTTTCCTAAGGGCATGCATAATTTAATATCACAATTCCGAGCACTTATTTATAAATTGATTTTTAAAATTTATTTACTACCTTTGTTGTACTAAATATTCCCTATTATACTTAAATTTCAATGATACATTCCTTCAAAAGTATAATATTTCAGTTATATATTCCTTCAAAACTCTAGATACAAACACATCACAAATCACGACAAAAGTTTGAAAATTCAAGAGTGTAACTTATTTAGTGAAGTTTAAGGGTGTCAACCAAGGACAAAAGAAATTCTACATGGAGGTGAGTACCATTTGACCCATTCAAGCAGGAAAATCAATTTTTCTTGCCACAACTCATCCACTGGTATATACTTAGATCTCCATACGATCTCAACATAACCCATAACTAAATTCAATACAAAATTCACTAAGAATTTAACTGTAAATTTCTCATCAGCAGTTTGACCAATGATTCTTGGTCTCCACCATTTAACACATGCATTAAATGTAATTTCACTAAATTTTCAATAAGATTTCTCTGCCCAATTCACAACGTAGGAACTTAATTCTACCAATTCTAGATTTTAAGAATTCTTCAATGATCGTGCATATAGACACTTCATACACAGAAGATATGAAACTTCATTTCATTAACAAAACCTATAAATACAAAAATACTCAAAAACACTTGTTTCTCTCTATGAGCCTGATTTCACATTCATTTGGCCATTAGCCTTGCCCATAGGTTTACGATGATTAAATACAAAATTAGAAGAAATGCAGATTTTCCTACTCCATAAATCACTCCTTGATTTATTCCATAAAGTTCTCATGATTTATTCCCTAAGTTTTCATGATTTATTCCCTAAATCTCTCATGGTTTTCAAGGTAAATTACCTTTTGCCTTACAGAAAAAATCTTGCCTATCCATAACTTTTCTAAAACTATGACATTAATTATAAAACTCATAAAATATACCAACTTGGAAAAAAAATTATTTACATAGAAGAATATAAATTCTTCTCAAAAATCAAGACCTCGTTTTGAAGTCTTTTCACATCGAAGACTTAATGGGTTGGAAGCTCTAATGCTCATGCATCAGACTCCCAAGGTAGAAAAAAGTTCATGATCTCCTGATCATGTTTCATTAATTTCTGAATCCTCTAGGATCCCAAACTTTGCACTGTTGTTGTTCATATGCTTCTTCTTTTGTCACCTTCAATATTCCTAGTTTCCAAACCTTATGTTGTTGGTGTCCACTTGCTTTGCTAATGAAAAGTCTTATAGTCAGCTTTTCTTTTCTGTTGGTTGTCATTGTCCTCTTGTTATACCTTCTCTCGGTCATCTTATTCATCACCATCCACAACATGTCTATTTCCTCATCTAACATTGGCTTTGATTGTTGTAACTTGCTTGCATCGCTCACTTCTTGTTGCATTTCCATTTGTATAAGAATCGCATAATTCTTATTACCTCTAGTTCAAAAAATTTATGCTGACCATACCTTATAGTATCATTCACCTTAGTATCCTTCAAGGCAAATTCCTCCTCCACTTCCAGTTGTGCATGATGGATATGCACCTTTGGATCTAATAGTTTCCCTTCCAAATAAGCTAATTCTTCCAATTCAACAAACCAAACTTGAATTGTTTTATAAACTCTTTGCAGCATTCATTACCTTTGTCCTTCACCAACCAATCTTCCAAGAGCTTTACATGTTCTTCGAAGTCCAAATCTACTTCCTTTCGTAAGAGACTTCCATGCTCAATTCCATTGCTTGGAATCTCCTTGAGTATTCATTCATGTTCATCATTTCGCTTTGTACCTCCTTTCACAAGTGTTGCATTTAAGTGTTTCTCTTCATCATGGTTTAGAAGAAAGTAAGAGTTATGTCCTCCTTCACCTTCATCACTTGTAACATAATTTGCATTCCACTCTTCCTCTAATTTTGTGGCAGTTGTAGGTAATTTTCCACCATCTTCCATACATGCATCCAGAGAAAATTCATTAGTTTTAAAAATATGAGAATCTTGGATCTCATCCACTACTTCATCCTCATTCTCTCCAAGCAATGGCCCTTTCTCTGGTTCACAAAAGTGCACTTTTTTTTCCTGGTACTCAACTGCTTTGAGTTCCCTTTCTTTCAACCAAGTTCTTATCATGTGCCTCATCTTCTTGCGCAAATTTCTTGCAAACAATTCCTTAACCAACCATTTAACTTTCTTAGAATTAAAAATCCATCCGCATTTTTGGTCTTCCTCATGTTTCTGTAGCTACTCCATAAGTACATTCAATTGTTCTTTAATCTCAGCGAGTTCCCTCTCAAACTCCTCATCACTCAACTTTATCTTTATGTCATTTGCATTGACATCTTTTTTCATTCTCTTATGGCTTTCACCTGAACTTTTGTAATGACCCTCTATGGTTATTCTTCTCTTTATCTTTGTGAGCTTCTCCATGCTCAACAGTGAACTGCAACCAAGCCTCTCCTCTGTAGAAAGTTTCCTCTTCTTGCTACTCAATACCTCATCAATCTTTTTTCACTAGCTTGACCTTTCGGTATTTTCTCTCCTTAGAACCTTCTCGAGCACTCCTCTACTCCTTTGGTTGTTGCACTTACTTGATTTACTTGTTTTGAGAACTTCTACTTGTTCCCTGCTTCCTCTACTACAAGGTTCTTCTGCCACAATTCTTACTTCACTTTTTGTCTCTGTCACAACTTCCAAGCTATGATCCACTATCAATCTCCTTCAACTGTTACCTACAAACATCAATTCCTCTGCACAAATCAACTTGGAAATGTAAAGACCACTTTACTTATTGCATTGCCGCAATTATCCATTCTCCTTGTGTTGCATGAATCTGATCAACTATCCTTTTGTAATATCTCAAACACAAAAATTTCTAACAGATCTGATACACTCTAGATGTTCTCAAAAATTTTGCAGTAAAAACACCGAAAACAAAACAGATCTGAAAATGTAGCCTTTATTTATATTAATAACTGAAGAAATAGTACATGCCATACAATAAATTTCAAGCCCTTGCAATGGCACGTACGACTGCTTATCAAAGAGAAGACAAATGCACTAAAGCACAATCGTGGACCCTGGATGGATCCACTAGACAAAATAACACCCACGGGGTTTTCATCCCTGGGATCAAACTGGAACTGGCCATGCCAAGTTCTCAAGAAAAACATAGCAAGATAGATAAACCTGAATGATCCAAATGCTTAACTTCTATCCCATTTTATAGGCTTGATGGACTCTCTAAAGACCTTATTTTATTATTTTCCCTCGAAAACCAAAGGCAAATACCATGGGCTGACACCATGAGAAAATAATACAGTAAAGACCATGAACAGATTCTGTCCATTTTGACCAGATCAAGAAATGGAATATTACAAATCCTCCTACCCAAAGATTGCTTGCCCTCAAGCAATTCACTGCTATCCTCAACAAAAGTATTGATACCAGGATCCCATACAACCCAGTGTGCTATTCCATACCTCCATGCTACATGATCTTGAATGGATCCTTTGATACCGGGATCCCAAATGATCCTCCAACCAATCCTTCCCTCGATGGATTCATCTAGATCCCAAACAATCCTTTGGCCAATCCTGGCCCTAATGTCTCGTGGATCCCAATGCCACCTAAGTCCTGGGACCTGTGGGTTATGGTACAATAACAATCTCAGCGCTCCATCATTGCCTGTGCCAAAGGGCCAAAGCTGCAATATGCCCTTGGCTGTGAGTGTCATCCTAGGAATCAACCCATCAATAGAGTACCAACTCATAAATTCTCACCAATCCATGCCTTGGGAAGGTTGAATAACTGCAAATCTACTATGCTGATGTTGCTCGATGCTCGATTCATGTTGCTCCACTCGGTCACCTAACATGATGCATTTGGAGAACATTTGTAGTGTTGCAAGCCTTATCTATGTACTCCGGTAGAGGGCTACTCTGGAACCCCCAACTGTACTCGTCTTACTGTCGTGTGAGGGACTTGAGTTGTTCCTCAACACTAGACAATTGGGTCATTGATTCGACACATACCCCTATGAGCTCCTCAATTTTTCCATTCTCCTGTAAGATAGTGTCTCGGACTATCCAGACTCTCCGCTTCAACATCATAAGATCTGCCTTGAAATGCATGATCCTTTCCCGAAAATTCTCTACTGTAAATTCTCGTGCCTTATTGAATGTCTCTGTATATGTCTACACTGGATGCCCCATGACCACAACTTCAACTTGAACCTTTGACTAACCCTCTAGAAATGGCTCATCCTGCATACTATATTTGTCATGTTGCCTTGCATGATCATGCTCATCATGTTGGTTTATTATTACTGTCTCCTCATTTGATTTTTCTCAAATGTCTTCTTCCTGACCTTCTCCACATGGGGGGATAAGTTGTCCACCCTCTCTGATTGCCAAACATGGATGTATTAGTGGACTGTTATCTATACCTAATTTCCCATACTCCTTATGGATGTTCTCCTGGATATCTATAGACTCAACTACCTTATCACCAGGAGGAATTCCCTCCTTCCTTTCCTCATGTACTTTGTCAAACTGATTGATTATCATCGACTTGTCCTGCAAGTTTCTCTAAAAAACATGTTGTTGTTGTTCACCATCTGTAATTGACTGCTTGGATCCTTCATAGGTTCTCTTTTGAAAACTGGTGATTCTGACTATGGGTAAATCCCCATGATCTACCCTTGTTGCCTCCTTATCACCTGGACATGAATGGTTAAGGGCCCAAGGTCCCTTGCAGATAAAGCATAGTCCTCTCCTCCTCAGTTCATTCTTGCTACAGATTTTGTTCTTGCTTCCTCCATAAATCCTTCTCAACTCCTTTCTAGTCAACACCCTTCTGAGCAATTTTATGTTTTGCCTAACCAACTTCTCGACTAGATCATAGGCAACTGGTGATCCTTATGGTTCCTTCCTCCAAATGGTCAACAATTTGGTTCTTAGTATCTTGCAAATGTCAGCATTTCCTTCTAAGAATAGAGACACAATATTTTGCATGCTTGTTTTGACATGGTCTGAATGAGCTGATGTAACACTGGTGTAAAATATTTGGAGCAATTGAAAGATCAACTCATTACATTCCAGATTCAGCGTGAATGTGCCAAAGCTGAATTCTGCCATGAGTTTTAAAATTCTGCACTGTTTCTGAAAGGTAGGAAGCATGATGTTATTCAATCCCTAAAGGGCTTCTACTATCAGCTGCAGTATATCTCTCATGAGATCATTGTTGTAGCGCAGTAGTGGTGATGATAGAGCTATGACTCTGCTGAGACAAGAAGAAACTATAAGCTTGACCTCTTCACAGTGATGTTCCCAAAGTTTCGGTTGTATCAATGCAAGCATGGATGGCTTGAGAGCCCAACTGAGTTTCTTCCATTCTGGCTGCCCCACCTTAGACAGACATGTGTCTAATTCCTCCAACTTATGAAGATCTATGTCTGACTTTGTTCTCTACAATTTGGATCCAAGTTCAAAGAGACAATTTCTTCTTACATCTTCCTTCCAGATATCCTTTGACTGTTGAAGGATAGCATGGATCTTCCGAGAGAAAGACTTGTTGTTCTACTCTTGCTTCTGCTCTGGAAGTTGTTACCATTTTTTATCCACCGAAGTATTGCAACCCAGAGGATTACTATGTTAATTCCTGAGGCATTTCCAAAAATAAAATGATGACATTATGGCTTTGATCTCATACTTAGCCTTCCTTCTTTCTCCTCAACTTTCTTCACTTACCCCACAACATCCAGCTCACGTTAGAGTGAGATGACTCCGCCGATGATGCAGGTAGATGACTCTGTGGCAAGCGGTTGGTCAACTCGCTGCAACCGGTGGCCCTCGAACAATGTTCGACCCTCTTCCGTGCCACAAGAACTGCAGAGACCGTGTTCAATCCTCGTTGATCGTGAATGCTGTGAAGTGAGCGGGGTTGATTAACCAATCAGCTGATGCTCGATTTTCCTTAAATGACCAGAACGTTGTTATGGATGAGGTTGTTTCCCCCTATAGCGTCTTTAATTGGCAGTCTACGTCCCTTTGCAAACTGGATCTATCCTTTACGTTGGCGTGCTCCCATAAATTATAGAGAACCCCGTTATTCTGTCTACGTGAGGAGGGAATGTTGATTCTGGAACTCAGCGATTTTGGGATCGTCCTTGAGGGCGCTTTCAAATAGATCGCATGTCTCCCTTCAAGCGTTGGGTACCTAAAGGAACCTTCCAGACTTCTGCTCCTCGGATGACTATATATATGTTGCTCTTCCTATAAAAGCTTATGCATGGTCATCGCCCTTTATTGCCTTTGAAAACATTGCCCACATCGATCGTGAGACTATTCGGCCCTGGTGACCCCTACATGGTCCTCGTGTGGCCCAACGACTGGTAACTTCTGCGGTATGGTAGTTTGCCCCACCAACAAATCTTGGCAATGCAGGTTTGCAGATATTCAACAATGGAAAAATGTTGTATACGAACTTGATCCTGCTCGTCTCAATCGCAATCGTCTGATAAGGGTTCGATGGCCTTGGATGATCAGATCTTGTTACGCCGTAAGGCGTTCCCATTTGAAATGAATTGCCTTAGCAGCCACTGTGTTCTATTGTTGACCGTCGATTTATGGTGTTAGACGATTGAATGAACTGTGATCGTTGATCTAAAACTGTTCAACTGAACGGTGAAAGGTTAATGAGGAAGCGAAACTAAACGGTTAATGAGAAAGCGGAAGTGGGATGGACGCACCGCCAGCTTCGGCTCCGCATTTTTTAATAATTCGTATCATTGTTTGGAAGAGACGTGCACAGTAGCTCTTAGAATAATCATTCTGTTTGTGCCGTTGGGATACACCGTCGGAATATTTCCACCGACGAGGTGTGCTGCCCCTCACGCCAATTCTTTGTGCATAACAGGGAATTGCTCGTCAGCAGAGCCATATCTAGCTGCACATCACGTTTTGCTCGCCCACACAGCTGCAGTGGAGAAATATAGGGAGAAATATCAGGTCAGGAATCTTTTCACGCACTTACAATAACGCCAAATATTGTGAATATAGTTTGTCAAATTTGAATCAGAGCGGAGCATTTGTGTGCAGAAAATTCAAGGAGGATCTATAGGGTTAGTTATGAGCGCGCCGTGGTACGAACCCTTGGAAGATTCTCCAGAAGAGAGATCAGCTGTTGACAGAATTTTATCCTTCAATCTCCGATGGTGAGTGCCATGACTTTGAGTTATACCCTCGTCTGTGTAAAATTAATGTATCCCTTGTGATAGCAAAGGCTAATGGGAATAGATTGTGGTTTTTTTTAGAGATCATTAGGAATTTTCACAGTAGAATATGAATTTTGTCGAGCTTTCGAATCCTAATATGAATTATTTTTCAAATCCCAAAGTAGAATATGAATTTTGTAGAGATTTAGAATCCAAAAAAATTCCACCATCAGGACCAACCTGGACCAAATTCATATTCTATATTTTACTGTGGAAACGTCCACAAAAATTCATATTCTACCGTGGAAAATCCGAATGATCTCTCTCAAAAAGGCTAATGGGATTTCATATTAATTGTTGAAATTAATTTCTACACGGTTTGCAGGTTTTTGGATCCAATTGTTTTTGGAGATTATCCACAAGAAATGCGTGAAAGATTAGGATCGCGCTTAGGAAGAGTTTCACTGCCTCAGCAATATACCTATTCTGTGCATAGCCTGCAATTACTATATTCCAGGAGGTCACATTTCGTTCAGGCATTTTCTCAAAGAGCTCCACAGCCTCATCAACATGTCCATTCTGCACATATCCAGCGATCATCGAATTCCACAAAACCATATCTTGACTCTGCATTTTATCAAACAAATTGCGGGCATTGTCTATATCCCCACATTTTGCATACATATCTACGAGAGCACTCCCCACAAAGACACCAGACTGCAATCCACTTGCAATTATTTCTTCATGGATTTTCCTGCCCTGTTGCAGAGATCCCAAACTGGCACATACCGACAGAACACAACTAAAAGTTTTCGAATTTGGCTTGACACCATGCAACTGCATTTGCTGAAAGAGCCTCAGTGCCTCCTCGCCATACCCATTGTGTGCATAGCCTGCAATCATCGCATTCCACGAGACCACATTCCGTTCAGGCATTGAATCAAACAATTCCAACGCCTCATCAACATGCCCATTGTGCGCATATCCTGCAACCATCGTCGTCCAGGTAACCACATTTCGTTGATGAATTTTATCGAACACATGCCGCGCATTCTCCAAACTCCCACATTTAGCATATATATCCACAAGTGCAGTCCCTACAAAGACATGAGACTCAAACCCATTCCTAATTATCTCTTGATGGATCTCCTTACCCTGTTCCAGAGATCCCAAGGTACGACATGCCGGGAGTACGCCAGCGAATGTGAACTGATTGGGCTGGACACCCATCTGCTGCATCTGATAAAACAATGCCAGGGCCTCCCAACCAAACCCATGCCGAGCATAGCCTGCAATCATGGCGGTCCAAGATACAACATTTCGTTCAGGCGTTTGATCAAAAACCCTGCGCGCGTCAACCAGATTCCCGCACTTGAGATACATGGTTACGATTTCGGTTCCCAAAAAGGTATCGATCTCGAATCCCCTCTGGGTTAACGCACCCCCGCAATAGATAACCATACTCTGAAAAGGCTACAGATTCGTTCATAGCGTTTAGAATGCGAAGCGCCTCCGTCAAGCGCCCTTCTCTGGACGTCATTCTAATGGAATTGTTGCCTTCCACTATAACAGCATTGGCTGTTGTCTCTCTTCTTTCGAGGGGGAGTTTCAGCATCGGTTGTGGAAACAATGCTGATTTATTTTTCTTGGGTTTCAATAAATTCGACATTTCTAGTTTGCCCTTAGCAAATGCGTACTGGTGATCGTAATGGATGATTGGGACATTTAGTTATTATAGCCAGGTGATCTGCATAGATCATTGTGAACTCTGATTGCAAAATGTGCAATGATCTCCGCAGAATTATAATCTCATGCAATCAATCACATCCCTTTGCGGGTGGTTTTAGCGTGTCATATTCAGGGCACAGCCTCGGAAAATGGAAATGGTAATAAAAATTATTACAAAGTATATTTCAGGTTGAATTGCTAGGGTTGAGTTTTAATGTGTAAAATGGAGCCTAATACTACTATAGACTTTTCAGGTTGAATTGCTACGGTTGAGTTTTAATGGTAAAATGGAGCCTAATACTACTATAGACTTAAAGCACTAGTGCATATTACTACTTCGCTAATTTGTGCAGGAGTATAAACATGAGCATAAACATGAGCAGTGTAACATCCCTATGCGTAAAATATTAATTAATGAAATAGTAATTCTTTTTAAAGAAATTACGAATTAGTTTCAACAACTAATTCTTGTATCCATAGCGCTGTCAATTAAGAATGGCAGACAGGGGGCGCGTGTGGCGGCTTAAAAATGGGAACTGAAGCCACCTGCTTTTCTAGACGGTTTCGAGAAAGACAACCGCCAGATTAACTGCGAGCGAGTCATCACTTCATGTAGGGGGCTTTAATGAGATTATGAAAAAAACCCAATCCCCGAGCAAACTCCGGAACTGTTTTCTTGATGAGGAACGGTTCCTTGGGTGATATGCCTGTTATATATTAGTGTCCATCGCTGAACCGCATATGAAAAAGGCTGCATAAATTCGTATCCAATGAGCCGAGTGTTATCTGCGCGATTGGAGGGAGCTGGGACAGAACTTCATGCTAAGAGGAGGCAACCATTGAAGAACTGAGGCCTCACCTCGAAACACTCAAATACATCAAAAGGTTAAGCTGTAGGAAGATCTTGTTCAGGTAGCGGCTCTCCGACCCAAGCAACTATTGTAATTTAATGTATCTGTTCACTGTGAAAGCTGCAAGGGTGAGGACAGAGTTGCGGTTATGAGAGTTTGAAGCTAGACCAAGAGACACAAATTTGTTTCTTTCAGTCACGAGGGGTAGGTATTGCGGATTTCATGCTTGAAATCACACTCAAGGTAAGTCCAAAATTATGCACACTCTTTTTAAAGAGGCGGTGATATGAGCAAGAAATGGAAATTGCTATGCAAAGAATTTGCCGATGCAAATGATAAGTCTATGGTGCCTTTCTTTTTGAAAAATCTGCGTTGTCTATGAACATATAAGTTTATGCATCCTGAAGGCATAATATTAGAATCTCACTTTAAAGTTCTTAGGCATTAAAATATTGCAGAGATATAAGTCTTGAAAGTATTGGTTGCTTAGTTTATGCACAGTAAAAACTAAGTAGTTTTGTGATTTCCTTGAGAGTGTTAAAAGCTAAGTAGCTTTATTATTTCTTGGGATAAATTACACAAGGTTCTTACTAAGAACCCAAAATATCCTCTTGAGAAGAGATGTATAGGACATATAAAGTTCTTGAGGAGATTGTTGTTTTATATTTTCTTGGCAAAGAAAATGTATTAGGACATGTAAATAAAGATTATATATTCCTCTTGGTAAAGAGAATAGGGTTTTTACTTGAATAACCTAAAGAAGGTTTTTACCTAAATAACCTTAGTATGAATAATCTAATATATTACTACATGTAGATTAAGGTTATATATTCCTCTTGTAAAGAAAATATATTACCGCATGTAGATAAATATTGATTTTATATATATTTTCTTGGTAGAGAAAATATATTACTACATGTAGTTAAAGGTTGATATTCCTATATATAGGAAAAGATGGTTATTATATATATTTGCAACATTAAAAGATAAGGAACATTTATTGTCTTTATATAACATGCATATGTGTTTATGTAAGAAAAGATAGGATGAATTCTCTTTTCTTAAAAAGGTATTTCGTAGTCTTTTCTTTCCTTTCCTGGAAGTGAATATAGATTAAAGAGGGTAGTTTGTGATATATTCTCATGGGTAGTGATATCTCTTGAAAAACAATACTTGGTTATGAGAAAATATGCATTAGTATGAATAAGTATTGTGAAAAGTAGAACAAGAGTTTACTGGAATATATGTACTAGTTAACTAGTATATTATGCGTGCTCATGCATTTGTGAAAGATATTAAAGAATCTCTTAGAGGTTGATCCTTGTTTGAATAATATTGTGACTAATCTTGTTGCCAAGATTGTTGATGACTGCATTGACAGGAAACGATGGTAGATGGTGCCAAGGAAGGTGATGTTTAACATTATGACAGGAAAAAGATTATTCGTTCATGCACATGAAGTCAAGCTGTAGTATTGCCCATTGCTAGAACAATTATGCCACAAGGAACTTTGCATGTGGCGGTATGTAAATAAAAGATTACATGTAAATTGTATTAGCTTGTAGCTAGTTATGTGACAACCAAATGATAACTTATTGTAATGATTTTATAACAATGGTTAAGGGATGGAATCCCTTATAAGCCATTGAGTGAGGGGTGAAAACCCTCACGAGCGTTTAATAAGAAGATTAAACGTTTGCTGGTTTTCACCCTACGGGGTTTCCAGGGTATTTCCGTGTTCAATGGTGTGATTGATGTGATTGCCTTTTGTGTCAGATGGATGATGTTGAATCCTTGATGTTGATGGTTCTTTATTAGATTGTATGATTATCTAATATGTTAAGGTTATCAAGAAATGGATGCATGGATTCATGAGACAGTTTATGTTATTTCAGTGATGATTAAAGATTATGCAATGCTTATGAAACTTACTGTCTTTGATGGCAATTTACTTGCACCAATGAATATTATATTTAATGGTTAATAATGAATTGAGGAGTTGTGAATTGGTTAATTACTTGTGGTAATTTGTACGAAAAATTCTAACTCCCTACTTTTGCCTGCGAGGTTATCGGGGTATGTGACAAGTGGTATCAGAGCTAAAGGTTGCAGTACTGGCGCCTTTGGGAATTGGTAAGCGGAAAGGATATTGAGGTACGCCATCAGTAGGCATTAACTCAGGTACGAGTTTAATCATTCACATATTCATTATGTAGTACACTACTTTTGGCATGATAGGTGTGATTCCTGTTTATAACTTCTTTGAGAAGTAAATAATAAGTTGTTGCATAACTACGTTCATAACGTTGGATTCCTGATGAGGATAAAAGATAATGAAACTTTTGTCGCACTTACAAACAAAATTGAACACTCATTACACGTAAGAACAATATTGAACACTCATTGAGGAAAGTGACAATCAACTACCAACTTTTGATTTGCACAAATGACAATAACAATAATGCATTTATTGAACTAGATCGAAATTACAATGAACAAAACTTAATGAGCCAATGCATGAATATAAATCAGGGGGGAACATCCTTGAATAGGATGAAAAATTGTTTTAAAAAGGACATTAGAAGAACCCCTTTAGATATTGAAAACATGCAATGAGTCAAGTAGCGAGACTTGAGTGTCATATCTAACTTTTGATTTAGCCTTGTCATGGATGCATGAAGGTGATTGGTAGTTGAGATTGGTTAGTGTTGTATGACTAAACCATAGAACGTATATGCATTAATTGAATTGGACTAAGATTTCTACAATTCGTAAACAAGTGAAGTTGATTAATGTCACATGCATGGAATGTGTGTGTGAAGATTCTTACTCTCTCTGTGCTATAGTCCAGTTGTGCATGAGAAGAGTTCTTAATTTTATTCACCATGAGAATGCATGATGAATAGTATATGCTTATGTCTTAATAGATTTAATGATGATTACCCTCTAATTAAGTGGAATCCATTAGCATGGTATGTGTTTATCATTACTTGTTGAGAGGTAAAAATCATTGGAGCCTCGATTTAATGATGGTTGAATTTATCTCCACTATGGGAATGATGAATTTCTTATGCATGTTGCATTCCAGTGTGAACTTAATTGTAGAGGCATGTTCAGTGGGTAACATTTCTAGGACCCATTCATGGTATAACTACATGTGATAATTATCCATTAATAGACTACCTGTGTTAATACAGTTGTCAGTGAACTCTAACTACCTTCCCCAACCATAGATGCTTCCAAAGGAAAAGGAAGCAAGGAGAAGGAAGAAGACCGTGCTGTAGGGACAGACGGAGATGGGAAAAAGAAAATCGCTACGTCTGGTAATGACCAGGTAGAGCAAGCTTTGAGTGTCAGAATCTTGCAGAGACTCTAAGTCTGGGGATGACTAGGTAACACTCGATGTGCATGTGAGTATTAAGGAGTTGGAAAATGATAACTATAATGTGTTGATGTAATTATTTTCATAATGTCTCCTTGAAGTCATTATTCTGAAAGGGACACATAGTACTGTATGATAGTTGTTGCATCTAGCATCAAGTGGTAACTCTGGTGCGTGTGTGACACTTAGGAGATTATGCTTCTAATTGCATAAGTAGAGCCATTGCTTCCGGTAAGGGTGGTTTAACTTGTTGGTTATGCATGTTGATCCAAGGATAAGATAAGTGTCTTGTTAACTTTCTTGAAGAACACGTATGAATGTTTTATATGATTTCTTAGTATAGAAAGTATTTGAATGCATGCAATAAAAGAATGGTTCTTTTATAGATTTTCTTGGTAAAGAAAATGTGCTAAGGCATGCAGTTAAGGATTGATTATTTTGTATGTTTTCTTGGTAAAGAAAACAGGTAGTTCCTATTAGAAAGACTCCACGTGAGTCTTGTGTGTGAAATGCGTGTCTCTTGTCTATAAAATCCTTGCTAAATATAGCTAAAGTATCTTCTTGAGAAAAGAGGATGAGGTATATAAATGTCCTGAGGACATAGCATGGAAGGTGGCCAAGTTTGCTTGAATTAAAATATGTATCTTTATTTGATAAAAGCTTCTTGGAAAATATATATATATATATATATATATATATATATATATATATATGCTAATTGCATTATGATTCTAGTTAGTTTCTAAGTCCTAGTGAAATGATTATGCATTACATGCATGATAAAAGATAACTAAGGATGTGCTTCTAGGCACATAGATATTCATCCCTAATTTCTTGAGGAAAGAGTATACTACATATATACATAAATATAGTCTCATCCTAAGAGTATGCATACTTCATGTAGAAGATGCAGGATTTTATGAGAATTTTCTTGAAAATAAAAATAGAGGTTCTTTCCTTAAAGACACATTAGAATAGTGTTCATACAAGAACCAAAATCCTTACTTGTTTCATGAAACGAACTATGTGCATTGAAGTAAGGTAATTGTGTTAGGAGAACACATGTTGCATATTGGTAGCTATTGTGACTTTGAAATTGTAAGTCAGTGTGTACTTAGAGAAAGTGGTCATGCTAGCTTCCTTGAAAATAATAATCTCTTGGAGAGATTGTCTTGTTGGATGAACTGTGTCGATTGCTTGATTTTGATACATAAAGAATAAGTAAAACCTTGTTTTTGTATCTTGATTTGTATGCCTAAAGATAGATATCTTTAATAATTTCTTGAAAGGGAATCTTGAGAAATCCTCACATCGGAAGATAGAGAAATGAGGATTAAAATGACTTCCTTTAAGAAAGAGGTATGTGGTTTGTCGTATGAATGATGGTGGTCTTCTAGTGAAGGGAATAAGTGTTGCATACATTAAAGAAGGGCTTATATGATAAGCAA
Organism: Pinus tabuliformis; assembly: GCA_031772625.1. Classification (NCBI taxonomy): domain Eukaryota; kingdom Viridiplantae; phylum Streptophyta; class Pinopsida; order Pinales; family Pinaceae; genus Pinus; species Pinus tabuliformis. The sequence goes on from CM062810.1 coordinate 804,179,388, forward strand.
TAGTATGCACAAAGATTAGTCATTGTGACATAAGAGTTATGTTCTTGTATGTTAGAGGAATTATGTTTAATTACACTAACAATGCATGACTAAAGCTAGCCACAGTAAACGTAAGATAATACTCCATTAATGATGATTTGAATTGGAACAACAGACTATGGCAAAATTGGGAATGCTGAGAGTATTAACTCAACTGTTGTTGACATTTATACATTAATGAGTATTTGCATATGCTTTTATACATGAAAATATTGTATGCATGAACATTCTTGGAAATGGAATAGGTGTTAACTCATGCATATTTATAACTAACGTTGTTGATGGAATTAAGTAGTGGTAGCTTAACGGCAACAAGAAAACTCATCACATAAATTGCTGCAATATGAAATGCAATTATAAATGAGAAAGAATGATGTTATATGATATGCATGAATTATGTTATTTGGAAAATTTGCATGCATACAACGTGTATGATGGATATGTTTCCCATCAATCTTGATGTTGTGGACCCATGATGAGGGGTTAAGTGTAAATGCATGGTATACATGCATGTCTGTTGTGCTAATGATAATGTTCATATGGTTCATTGTGTAAATTACTTTGAGAAAGAGATGGAAAAAGAGAAATATTCATGCTATGTCTGGTTGGGATCAGATGGCATAAGAGGAAAGAATTTCCTGTGTACGCTACGTCTGGTTAGGATCAGATAGCGTTTACTGGCGAGACCAGTGTAATTGCGGTCGAGTAGGACCTGCAAGTGCTTGGGTTGATGGCAATACCTGCCCAGAGGGGTTGATGGTACTTGTCTGCCCGGAGTTGGGTTGATGGCAGCGACCTGCCCGGAAGGGTTGATGGTACTTGTCTGCCCAGATCTCCTCTCCCTAGAATTCTTGAGCTGGTTGGCCAGTGGGATTCTATGTTAGACCTGGTAAGGTCTCTATCGAAGAAACTGTCTGGATGTGAAAATGACTCGGTTTGGTTATGGAAACCAGTTTCCATGGGTTGGGAATTCTTTAGTCCATTGTGGTTTCATGGCTAAAGGAATTAACTAATCAGCTATATGTTATGTTAGAAATAAATTTTACATATAGTTGTGCGAAATGTGTTATGCACTTTTAACAGGAAATGAGTTTAATGTTCAATAAGGAGTAATTGGAATAAAAAAAAAAAACTTAACTCCTTTATTGTATTATTGATGTTGCGAACATCTTAGTGGGAGCTAAGACAGTTTTTGCTTGATGCAATGATTGACTGTTTTGATGATTAGAAAATTATGTGCTCTTTTGGTACTTCTCGAGGTACTTTGCGGATGTCTTTGGTAAGAATTCGTTCAGTATGCACGTGGAACGGTGATTTATCATTTGATGATTAGTATTAGTGCTCTTTAAGTACTTATAAAAGTACTGTGATTTAGAAAGCATCTAACATTGCAATTGATTGCTAGTCAAAAGTATTTCATTTGACTCAAAATATAGTGACTAATGTGATTGAATTATTAGTCATATATTACAGGAGTTACTTACCAGGGAAGGTTGAAGAGTTGTCCAACCACTATTAAATGTTTACATGAAGGTATTCATGATTTTCAAGAACAGATGGTAAGTAATGGTAAGTAGATACAGAGAATTGTTATCATGAATGAATAAGGGCCACGTGGTGGCGATTAGAAGTTGCATATTTTTGCAACTATTGATGCTTATAACTAATGATATTTCTTATGACTATATCATTACTATTTTTGTTTGTCGTCTTTTCTTGGAATGGAATCGCTGATTTCAAGAGGAAAGGATCACATTTTGTGTGGTTTAGATGGTAACACGATGAGTAAAATCGCAAGTTCTCAATGAAAGAAAAACACCGAGGACGGTGTTCCTGTTAAGGGGGGGAGTATGTAACATCCCTATGCGTAAAATATTAATTAATGAAATAGTAATTCTTTTTAAAGAAATTACGAATTAGTTTCAACAACTAATTCTTGTATCCATAGCGCTGTCAATTAAGAATGGCAGACAGGGGGCGCGTGTGGCGGCTTAAAAATGGGAACTGAAGCCACCTGCTTTTCTAGACGGTTTCGAGAAAGACAACCGCCAGATTAACTGCGAGCGAGTCATCACTTCATGTAGGGGGCTTTAATGAGATTATGAAAAAAACCCAATCCCCGAGCAAACTCCGGAACTGTTTTCTTGATGAGGAACGGTTCCTTGGGTGATATGCCTGTTATATATTAGTGTCCATCGCTGAACCGCGTATGAAAAGGCTGCATAAATTCGTATCCAATTAGCCGAGTGTTATCTGCGCGATTGGAGGGAGCTGGGACAGAACTTCATGCTAAGAGGAGGCAGCCATTGAAGAACTGAGGCCTCACCTCGAAACACTCAAATACATCAAAAGGTTAAGCTGTAGGAAGATCTTGTTCAGGTAGCGGCTCTCCGACCCAAGCAACTATTGTAATTTAATGTATCTGTTCACTGTGAAAGCTGCAAGGGTGAGGACAGAGTTGCGGTTATGAGAGTTTGAAGCTAGACCAAGAGACACAAATTTGTTTCTTTCAGTCACGAGGGGTAGGTATTGCGGATTTCATGCTTGAAATCACACTCAAGGTAAGTCCAAAATTATGCACACTCTTTTTAAAGAGGCGGTGATATGAGCAAGAAATGGAAATTGCTATGCAAAGAATTTGCCGATGCAAATGATAAGTCTATGGTGCCTTTCTTTTTGAAAAATCTGCGTTGTCTATGAACATATAAGTTTATGCATCCTGAAGGCATAATATTAGAATCTCACTTTAAAGTTCTTAGGCATTAAAATATTGCAGAGATATAAGTCTTGAAAGTATTGGTTGCTTAGTTTATGCACAGTAAAAACTAAGTAGTTTTGTGATTTTCTTGAGAGTGTTAAAAGCTAAGTAGCTTTATTATTTCTTGGGATAAATTACACAAGGTTCTTACTAAGAACCCAAAATATCCTCTTGAGAAGAGATGTATAGGACATATAAAGTTCTTGAGGAGATTGTTGTTTTATATTTTCTTGGCAAAGAAAATGTATTAGGACATGTAAATAAAGATTATATATTCCTCTTGGTAAAGAGAATAGGGTTTTTACTTGAATAACCTAAAGAAGGTTTTTACCTAAATAACCTTAGTATGAATAATCTAATATATTACTACATGTAGATTAAGGTTATATATTCCTCTTGTAAAGAAAATATATTACCGCACGTAGATAAATATTGATTTTATATATATTTTCTTGGTAGAGAAAATATATTACTACATGTAGTTAAAGGTTGTTATTCCTATATATAGGAAAAGATGGTTATTATATATATTTGCAACATTAAAAGATAAGGAACATTTATTGTCTTTATATAACATGCATATGTGTTTATGTAAGAAAAGATAGGATGAATTCTCTTTTCTTAAAAAGGTATTTCGTAGTCTTTTCTTTCCTTTCCTGGAAGTGAATATAGATTAAAGAGGGTAGTTTGTGATATATTCTCATGGGTAGTGATATCTCTTGAAAAACAATACTTGGTTATGAGAAAATATGCATTAGTATGAATAAGTATTGTGAAAAGTAGAACAAGAGTTTACTGGAATATATGTACTAGTTAACTAGTATATTATGCGTGCTCATGCATGTGTGAAAGATATTAAAGAATCTCTTAGAGGTTGATCATTGTTTGAATAATATTGTGACTAATCTTGTTGCCAAGATTGTTGATGACTGCATTGACAGGAAACGATGGCAGATGGTGCCAAGGAAGGTGATGTTTAACATTATGACAGGAAAAAGATTATTCGTTCATGCACATGAAGTCAAGCTGCAGTATTGCCCATTGCTAGAACAATTATGCCACAAGGAACTTTGCATGTGGCGGTATGTGAATAAAAGATTACATGTAAATTGTATTAGCTTGTAGCTAGTTATGTGACAACCAAATGATAACTTATTGTAATGATTTTATAACAATGGTTAAGGGATGGAATCCCTTATAAGCCATTGAGTGAGGGGTGAAAACCCTCACGAGCGTTTAATAAGAAGATTAAACGTTTGCTGGTTTTCACCCTACGGGGTTTCCAGGGTATTTCCGTGTTCAATGGTGTGATTGATGTGATTGCCTTTTGTGTCAGATGGATGATGTTGAATCCTTGATGTTGATGGTTCTTTATTAGATTGTATGATTATCTAATATGTTAAGGTTATCAAGAAATGGATGCATGGATTCATGAGACAGTTTATGTTATTTCAGTGATGATTAAAGATTATGCAATGCTTATGAAACTTACTGTCTTTGATGGCAATTTACTTGCACCAATGAATATTATATTTAATGGTTAATAATGAATTGAGGAGTTGTGAATTGGTTAATTACTTGTGGTAATTTGTACGAAAAATTCTAACTCCCTACTTTTGCCTGCGAGGTTATCGGGGTATGTGACAAGCAGCAGTATTTTAATTTTGATAAATTTTTGTCATGTTTTTTGTAAATTCAGGGTAAAGTTGTTAAACTTCAAGATTTTTGGTGCACCTATTTTTGATAGTACTAAATTCATTGTAATTTTCAAAAATATGATTTAAATTCAGGTTAAAGTTGTTAAATTTCAAGATTTTGGGTGTACCCGAAATTTTTGATGGTACTGAATTCACTGTCATTTTCAAAAACATGATTTAAATACTGCAAGATTTGTTGAAATTTTTTTCGGAGATTCCAGCCAAAAATATGATTGTTCAATTCCTCAAGACTTCACTGTATTATATAACTTTTATCACTTTTAGTATATAGTATACTTACCAATGTTTTTTGGATTATTTTGTCTAATTTTATAATAGTAAAAATATTTAAAAAAAAATCTCTTAAATGTGTTTTTTAAGTTTTTATTTAATATTTATTATCTTACATAAAGTTTATAAGGTAAATAAGTGAGATTGAAATTAACAAGATGAACAACATAGCAATAATTATCACCTATAGCATTTACACTTAGTAAGTGTGACCTCTTGTGAAAGTCAACTATCTTGATACAACCTTAATTCAAACATGTTTAATCATAGTGATTTTCCCTCGAGTAAAATCATTTTAACTTATCACCCTATTTTCAAAACGTTGATAAATATTGTACCCTACTATGGCAAAAAAACAAAAACATTTCATAACTAACTCTTCCATACTATTAAAATATATATATTAAATTTATTTTAAATAAATGCATGTGCATGTCTATGCAAACAAAATTCTCATTTATTTTAGATGGTGTGTGAGGGACTATTAACATTCAAATTTTTAAGAATTTTGTTGATTTCAAATTCTAATTTTTACGCCGTAAGGCGTTTCCCTCTGAGATCAACTCCCCTCTCTTCCTACCTGTCATCTTGTAATCCACAGGATTATCTGTTAGACGATTGCAACCATTTCCGCCGTTGATTGGGGTTGCCCAAACGGTTTAGGCGTTTCATCGAATAGTTTCATCCGGGCAGCAAGGTTTGTACCTCAGATCAAACGCTTGCCCTCGCAGATCAACGCTTGCCCTCGCTCTGGATTTGGTTTCAGGCTCGCTGTTCTCGGCGGTCTTCGTATTTTTCATCTCCGCTGGATTCGTTCTATGGCAGTTCTGAAACTTTGGCAGACGAGAAGGAAAACAGGAGATCTCGGCACGATTTTGTCGAGTCGAAGGATTCCAACATCAAGGGTCGCCGCTTGAGAACCGATTTGGCCCTGAAAAAGACAGATTTGCGGTCGTGCAGAAGACCTTCCGGAAATGGCTCCCATCGTGTTTTGATGCCCCACAAGCCTAAAACTGAGGATTTTGATGCAGAAACTGCACAGCGATCGAGTCCCCAACAGAACCCTGATTTGAATGATAATTACCCGCCCCCGGCAAATTCTCCCGTCAAATCCGAGCCGGATCGGAACGCTGAGGGGGATCGGGATCAGACCTCTATTGGCTGTACAGAGAACTCTGAATTGCGTACTGTGGATACCAATGCTTCTGAGAAAAGCTCGGCTCCTATTCCACGAGGGAAAAGGAAACAGGGTAAGAAGAATCCGGCGGCTTTTGGGGCGGCTACTACTACGACAGATTCTGAAACGTGGAGGCAGAAACAGAATGAAGTCGGAATCGAAGAAGAGAGTGCGGAATCCATGGATATCGAGGGCAAAGAATTGAAAGGTACTAGAGACGAATGCCAGAAAGGGCTAACAGTGGATAGCGATGTTCTAAGCTCTGCAGGGGCAGGGGCATTACAAAGAATGTGATGAATCCATGGATGCCTGGAATCATACAAGGTCTTCTGGAGATAGCCATATGGAGGATAGAATGGAAGGCACAGATGAGATTGAAACTTCCCCAATGAGCAGACGAAGCAGAAGGGAACCCAAAGTTCCGGGCAAATTGCTGCCTCTTCTGGAATGCTTAAGGGCCATCACTTCTCACAAATTTGGATCCCTCTTCAAGCATAAACTTGAGAGCCAGGTTGCTTTTCTTGTTCTCCCTTTTCTATTTACTATTTGATTGATTTCATGGCTTTTTCATTGGTTTGAAACTGTTGTTACCGATACTTAAGGCGGGCTCTGTGATTGTGCAGAATAAGCAGCAATACAGGAACATTATCAGGCGACACATGGATTTGGGAATGATAAGGGCAAGATTGGAGGAAGGGTCTTACTCTGGCAGCCAGGAGTTTTTCCGAGATTTGCTTCTGGTTTTCAACAATGCTCTTATATTCTACCCCAAGTCCTCTCAGGAGCACAGAGCTGCGGTGGTGCTTAGAGAATTGGCAAACAATGAGATGGCGAAGATATTCGAGACAGAAGCTTTGCTAAAACAGGAAGGCCCATCCACAAGAAAAAGGGACCCCAGGGCCATTCAGGGGCCCCCAGCCAATGCCACCAAGTTCAATCCCAGCAGCAGAAAGAGAAACGCAAGGCCATTATTAGTTGGGGCAAGAGCTGCACCGAGATCCAAAACCACCAGCAGATTGAACGCTAAGGAAGAACAATACAACGCCCAGGAGCCACCCAAGGAAGCAATTGAAGTATCATCCTCTGCAGGTCTAAAACCTGAGAATGAACCAGAAGACAAATTTGAAGCTGAAGCACCAAATAGATCAAAGATGCCCAAGGCTGGAGATGAAAGAAAAACCTCTGGAATCAGCATTCAACCTAAGAAAGGCTCTGGTTTTCATAACGATCCCAAGAAGAACTCCAACACCGAGCCCAAAAAGACCACGGTCGGCAACACCCCACTGGTTGAGTCGCGGAACAATTCTCATACCCACAAGAGCAACAGTCACAGCCACCACCACAACAACAATGGCCGCAGCACAGAGCAGCTTTTAGGCAAAGTTGCAGCAATGAAGGAAGAGAAGGGCACTCCTCCTCCTGAGCCCACCCACAAGCAACGAACATCAGATCAGGACCAGGCCTCTCCCTTGAAAAGAGGAGTTGGAAGGCCACCTAAGCATGTCAAAAGAGCATCAGGAGCAGAGGATGAGCCACCATCAAAGGCCACAGGGGATCCAGAAGCAGCTTCAAGGGCGAGAAAAAGACTCAGAAAATGAGAGCAACTTCCTGTTTTTGGACATGGATTCGGATTCTGCTCAGGCCACCCCAGCTGGACTATTTTGTAAATACAGAGAATTTTTGTTTAGTCGAATAGATGGAGATGAAATTCCATGCAGGTAAATTATCTATATATATGCATATATTCTAGGGAAAAAGCTTCCATCTTGTCTGTAAAAATTGTATCCAGTGCGTTTCTGTTGATTGTTCAGCGATTGAATGCTTCCAATTGAGGCAACAATCCCCAAACTGGGCTCTAGATTAGGTTCCTCCCCTGCCTGAACAAATTCTGGTAGGAGTTATTATTCATATTTTTCCCCTTTCTGAGTGGAAACCCTGAATTCAAATTTTGACTAACTTTTGGTTGCATTCAAAGAAAATTTATGAAGGTGGTGACAAACAGATCATAATGGCTGTTTAGTCAAAGGTAAGTTGTTATTCACTGGTACCCATCAATACAGTCCTATCATAATTCATGGTTAATACTTATTTTAAGATTTTTTTTTTATATTCGTAAATGGTAATTAACCTAAATAGCATAATAGGCCATTGAATAATAAAGATGGTTAAAACTGCTTCTGCTTGGCTAAGAGCTCATCTTCCTCGGACGTAAGGAAACAGGTTAACGGCCCAAGACCCAGAGGCATCTGGCAGGGGTGAGAGCCTGCTCCCGATTACGGACCACCAGCAGGGTTATGCCAGGTGGCGTGGTTTTCCTATTTAACAGTGATGAGTCAAACCCAGCATTAGCGGATAGCAGCCAGAGATGGCTGTCCTCACAGTTGGTTTGACACCTGAGTTGATAGGTTTTACCACCTTCGGAAAAAAAAAAAAAAAGATGGTTAATACTTTATTTTTAGATTTTTTTTTGGTTGTAAATGGTAATTAACCTAAATAACATAATAGGCCATTGAATAATAAAGTATGTAGCAGAAATAGTTCTTTACGCCATAAGGCGTTTCCCTCTGAGATCAACTCCCCTCTCTGCCTATCTGTCATCTTGTAAGCCACAGGATTATATGTTAGACGATTGCAACCATTTCAACCGTTGATCGGGGTTGCCCAAACGGTTTGGGCGTTTCATCGAATAGTTTCATCCGGGCAGCAGGGTTTGTACCTCAGATCAAACGCTTGCCCTCGCAGATCAACGCTTGCCCTCGCTCTGGATTTGGTTTCAGGCTCGTTGTTCTCGGCGGTCTTCGTATTTTTCCTCTGCGTATTTACTCCACTGGAAGATTCGTTAGCTGCATCGGGGGAGACAAGCATTGCTGCTGAGCTGGGGAAGGGACAGAGATGGAGATCCCCAGGACAGATAACGATTTGACAGAGTGGTTGAATCAGGGGAGGCAGGCCTGCCCCTTGAAATCTGTCGATTACTATTCTTGCGCGAAGAAAACTTCTGAACACTCCAACCAGGTTAAGATGGCAGAACTGTAAGTCACTACATTGTTTGATTATATTTAATTTATTATATATAATCAAACAATGGGTTTTTTTGCTGCTTCAAATCTCGCTGAGCAGCCGCTGTGTAACGTAACCTGTTCTTACAGTCATGAGCTTGACCAGCAATGCCCTTAGCATGGTAGATGCTCTGGATACATACGGACAGAATATGGTCCTATGGAGGCCTCCAAAAACAGAGAGATCATCCAATTCCTCTAGTACTGCAGATTATTACCATCATTATAATCAAATTTGGGATGTATTAGAGGTTGATAAATTGGTTCCCGATGTGACTGTGTCCAAGGATGAATCCTCTATGAGTATTCAACAGGCGGTGAACAGTGCACCGGATAAATCTGAGCGGAGATTCGTGATACATATAAAGGCTGGGGTGTATAAGGAGATTGTTAGGGTTCCTCCCAGTAAAACTAATCTTATGTTTGTGGGTGATGGCATGGGGAAGACTGTGATCACGGGGTCTATGCGTGTGCCATCCCTGCCTGGTGTTCCAAGTACATATGGCTCTGCAACTGTTGGTAATGCTCATCATTGTTCCTCTTCCTCTTCATATTAAGTTGGAATTTATTTCTTTGCCTGAGTTTGGTTTTGTTATTGTGTTTGATCATGGTGTGGTTCCTGGCAGATTTGAGATGCCTTGAATTGAAATTGGAAAATCTGCTCTTCCAACATGTTTGATCATTACACATGGTTCTTGCGGACCACATCCCTCTGTGATTTTTCGGGTCAACCTTAGTCCATATTCTCTCCTCTCTCACCTTTTGTCACTAATTCACCCCAAGAGACATTAAAAGAGCTGTTAGGATCTTGAGCACCAGCAAAGAAGTAGATGAGTAAGGTCTGCAAGTTGAATTTGCATTGGCTTTCCCTCTTCATGGTCATCTTCCAATTGAAGGATATTTCTGATAGAAATAATTACAGGAATATTATGATTGGGCGTGCCTTTGTCGAACTCTATGTTATGGGCGTGAACGTGTGGCTTTCTCAACATATAGAGGAACAAATTCAAAGCTATGGGGCAACCAAGTCTTAGAAGAGATTATGAAACTAGTGACCACATTTTTAGCCTGTGTGCTATTATCAAGGAAGCTGACGTCCCTCATCTAAAGTCCTGTTGCTTTGTGGATTTTCAGAAGGCTTTTGGACTCTGTTCCAAGGGAATTATCGTTCTGGAGACTACGTGAAATTGGCATCTTTGAGTGTCTCATAGTTGCTTTCATGAAATTCCATGGGATATACATTAATGGGTTAGAGCATAACCGAGCGAGTACTTCCACAAGGGAGATGTTTACGTTTTACACCATGTTTTGTTTACCTTATTCTTATTTGCAGAGGATCTGATCCTTTTAGCCTCCTCCCCTAGGGACATTCAGAGATAGCTTGATGCCCCTGCCAATGTGATGGTCATAGAATGATGGTGGGAACCTTAGTGAAACTGAGGTTGTGATTTAAATATCCAAGAGCACCCTAACAAACTTCCACTTCTTCTTCAAAGGAAGCGAGGTGGAGATTACCATTGCTTATACATCTATGGGATCTGATCCATAGCCCTTAGGTTTAGCTTAAGGCATGTCTTTCAACCCAAACTTAGAAAGGGTTATAGGTCTCTCTCCATGCTTGACCGACAATACTTCCATATGCATTTTCAGGACATCTCTTCTGAGATGCATTTTTTGACACAATTAACAGACCTATAGTACTATATGGTGTTGAAATCTTGGGGCCTACCTCGTTACCACTTGACTGCGCGCAGGCTGAGACAGTCCAATTCCTCATGCTACAGTGTATGATTTAGCATAAACAAACAGTTCCACAACCCATTGTACAAACAATTTGGCATTCATCCCTTTTTCCTTGAGAGCATTTTTGGACTTGTCTTCTTTCTTCACGGGAAACTCCTATCTGGCCCTTTGCCTTTTTTAGATTGCCTCCACAGGCCCCTTTGTCTAGCGAATGTGCTGTTTTTTTAAAGGCGTCTTCAGTTCTTCAAAGAGTGCCTCCCTCCTTTTAGCTATTCTCTAGATGCCCTAGTGACATCCTAGCCCCTGAATGGAGATAAACATGGATATCAAAGAGGACGTCTATCTACAGTAAATTCAGGTCACTTGGATTGAATCCCACAACGGTTTCACAATCAAATGACCTTCTACTATGATCACTTATTGTACAAGTATGATCTAGGAAGCAATTCTCTTTGATACATTTGCAGATTTTTATGGGTCTTCTTGCAGAACCCAAAGGGCTTTAAACGCTTGTTCAATTCTGTGGCCAAGGAATCCACTACCATTGCTTCCAATTCCTTCTGCATGGACATAAAGTGTGCCCTTTCTGCCATGTTGCTAAGAACTACTGGATAAAAATGCCAAACCACAACACTGAGGGCCTGCATGCTGGTTAAACTTAAAAGCCTGAGGAAAGGTAGAGATTTGGATGACAAGACTTCTTTGGAGACAATCAATTGTGAAAATGACCATCCAATTAATGAGAGAGAAATTTTCTACTTGAGTTCAACCCAGATTAATTCCCTTGCAAAGGAATGCTGATCTAGAAAGCATCAACAAAATACAAATGAGAGGAGAAGGAAACAATCAAAATCCAGCAGTGCTTGGAATGCAATTCGTCATTTGCAAGGGAAGCAATAATGCTTTTCTTCAGATTGTAGGTTGCTGAAAAGAAGAGAGCAATAACATTTATTTTTGCAGATTCTGCACTTCTTTCATCCTATTAAAGCAGCAAAAAAATTAATTATCGTTTTACATTTTAAGAATAAGATATTTGGAACCCTTTCATATGATAGGTGTAATGTCGTTCAACATGCATTGGGGTTTGTAAGTTTGAGAAATTTCAATGGGCATATGCTAAAATCGGATCCTCTGTTTATTCTGATAACTAGATAAATATGTGTATGCTATTTCTAAACAAAGACGGAATTTAATACTTACAATTACCATCGTTCTTTGGTTTTGAACTCTTATCAAAGGAAAATTCAATCAATCCATATTCCTCGATCCCACTAAATCTTGTTTTAGATGTTGAGGATTGCTAATTTATTTGTTTTCACAATTGCAGTTGTAAATGCTGATGGCTTCTTAGCACGGGATATAACATTCGAAAATGCAGCAGGGCCAGGTAGTCAACAAGCGGTAGCCCTAAGAGTAGATATTGATCACTCTGCCTTCTACAACTGTGCCTTTCTTGGCCACCAGGATACATTGTACACTCATATTCTTCGTCAGTTCTATAGAAACTGCAGAATAGAAGGCATTGTTGACTTCATATTTGGAGACTCGGCAGCCATCTTTGAAAATTGTCTCATTCTGCTGCGTCCTCGTCAAATAAACTCAGACAAAGGATCATCAGATCCTGTCACTGCACAGGGTCGAACAGATCCAGCCGAGCCCACAGGATTTGTTTTCCATAACTGCACTATCAATGGAACTGAAGAATATATGAGGGCTTACTATGCCAACCCAAAAATTTACAAAGGCTATTTGGGTCGGCCATGGAAGATGTACTCCAGAGAAATCTGCATAAATTCATATTTGGGAGAGGCCATTAGCCCTGAGGGATGGATGCCGTGGGTAGAGGACTTTGCTCAAACTATTATTAACACCAGAAATAAAAAGACAACCACAATGAAGAATAATTTAAACATCGTTGGAACTAATAGATTCTAGAACAATATAAGTTTGGATAATACTTTGATCATTTGAAGAATAAGGTACTTAATTTTTAACAGCATGTTATTCTCGACAACGTCATGGCTTATTCTGTGTGAAAATTTGCATACACTCTCTTTGATTTTTCCAAGGAGTGATGTTATTCAAAATATATCTCCCTGTGGGTGTCCTTATGCTGCACACAAGCAATGATGCATTTACTTTTTTCAACTTTATGTATGTTTATCATTTCCATCCATATGATTGTCTTCCCATGATTTCTAAGATGTAATTGAGTTTATATCCATCCAATTGTATTATAGGCTCCTAAACCAATGGTAAGATCAGTTATTTTAGATTTGTTGACAGGACTAGATAGACACGTGGGATAAATCTTATATTTATAGTATACTCCTCTTTAACGTTATGAGTTTGTACACATGTTTTAACACTTTCTCAGCTCTCAATAAAAATCAGAACATTGTGGAATTCTTTTAGGATCAGAAGCAACGCTAGTGTTGGAAAAAGCATGTAGCACTTATAATGTATCAAACTTAAAATAAGCCAGAAGTCTCCATTTTATCTGGGATTCCTCTTTGTTCATCCCTTGTCTGACACTAAGGTATATAATGTTCTGAAAAGTCTCATTGTGATATCCACTCATACATGCTAGACAGTAAGGCACACCTCTGTGTTGAGATTCAATTCTAGATCCATAATTGTTTTTGACTTTTATTGATTTTTCTTTGTCAAAAATGTAGATTAGCATTGCCTCGAATTGGCCATTTGTTGATGATAAAAAATAAACACCGGTAAAGAAACAAAATTGCATAAAATTTTGACTTCTTTCTTCTATGCTGTTGTTTCTTATGTCATTTGCATAAAATTTTGACTTCTCTCTTCTATGCTATTGTTTTTCATATCATTGCCTTACGGCGTTTCTTTTGCAACATGTGTTGCAAATGCTAGTAATACTCTATTGAAATGTATGGAATATATGTTATGGCAAACCAATAACACTAGGGTTTGGTAAGCAATAGTAAAGCTCTTTTAAGGTTTAGTAAGCTTTAGGGTTTGGTAAGCAATAGTAAAGATCTTTTGAAATGTATGGAATATATGCTAGGGCAAATCAATAACGCTAAGGGTTGGTAAGCAATAATATAGATTTGGGATTTAAAATTCATGGAAGGTATTAGTAGCAATTAAAAAAGGAAAATATAGTATTCCATATTCATGGGGCGTGAGCTTCATTGTTCTTTTTAAATTAAAATATATTTGTTAATTTTTTTACACATTAATTTTTTATGTGTAGGAGATTGGTCTAATTGTCTCACTTTAAAATATATTGAATTGAATGAATAAATAAAATAAACATGGTACAAAACATTACTATAAATTGCAATAAAATGATCAAAGCACTAAAATGTAAAAGTAATGAAATCATTTAAAAAAAATAAATCACTAAAACCACAACTATATATATATATATATATATATATATATATATATATATATATATATATATATATATATATATATATATATATATATATATATATATATATATATATATATATATGTAAAGTATCAAATGCATAGCATAATAATAATTAATAAATAATTTGAATCATCGATTAAAATGTCATTGGAATAGTAACTATATCATTGTCACGAAACTAGATATTATTAGAAAAATACTCTTTAATAATATTGAGTCTTTCACAATATAGTATTGCTTATTAAAGCTAGTGACCTTTAATTAGTATAAAGTTATTAATTATATTTATAAACTAATCATCAACAATTTTAACTCTCAAATATTTATAAGTAAAAAATATTTTAAATATACATATAATAAGATATTTCTCTCGGATGTGGGTGCTTAAGGTGAGCGGCGGACAGATGGGGAGTCACATGGGCAGGGGTCGGCCCATGTGTGACACGCAGTACTTCGCGGGATGTAAGAGCGGTTCGCATGCTGGAATATCAACGAGGGCATTAATGCTGGTCTTGTCTTCCATAATTTGTCTCCTGGCTAACTGTGCGATGGCGATTAATAAACCGGGAGCTCTACTACACTTGCGCATTCTTCTGCAATCGTCTGGCATTCCACTGCAACACTGACGCATTACTCGGTGGAGCGGGGGAATGAGCAAGGGCATTCATGCTGGCAGCTGATAAGGAATTTGATCTTGTTGAAGCTCTGCATTTTTTAATAATTCTTTTGTGCCAATGGGATGTGTATCACTGTTTGGAAGAGACGTGCACAGTAGCTCTTAGAATAATCATTGAATCACCCACCACTGTTGCTTTGCAGGCCCCTTGAGCTTCAGGAAGCTGGAGGCCTTTGAAGAGGGCTTGAGCCTTCACTTGTTTGTTCATGAAAATACCAACCTGCCGTAATATCGACTCTCTTGATTTCATCTGAAGTCAATGAAGGCTCCCTGCCCCTGCCATTCCAGGTTTCTTTTAAAGGTGCCATCAAGGAAAAGGGTTGTTATACCTTGATCCAGCATCCAGGGTTTCACGTCTTAGAGAGACACATCTTGAGAAATAGGTGGATGGTCCATATTGTCTTCCCAAGCTTAATGCACTTGCCATTGCGTGGGATACTTGATAGGTGTTTCCAAAGGAAACGGGCCAAGGACTCGCAAAATGGCGAGACAGGGGATCCTTTTATCACCGACTTTGTTTGAAATAGTTATGGCGAAGTCCATCTTTCCACCAGGACGCTTTGTCGGACAAATATTTCAACAACAGTTTGGCTTCCATGGCTTGGTTAGATATCATTGGATCTCTTATTGCCAAGCCCCACTACTCTCAAATGGGGCTCGAACCATAATCCAATTGATTAAATTGAATATTTTGTTGTCCGTTGTCTCCTTTCTACAGGAACCACCTTATCTCTCTCCCAAGGATATAGGTAACCTACCGGTGCCAAGAGGGTTGAAATCAGGAAAAGTGACAATACATCTTACCTGGATTATCATATTGATATTTTCTGTGACTAGATTGATTCATTATCCTTTTGGCTGTACTTACCCATGGGTGTTATTTTGCTCTTATTACATTCCTGAAAGATTTGCGGAAGATCTCAAAGCGCTCTACTTTGTTTAATCCGTCTGTAATGATTGTTTTCCATGCTAGAAAAGGATATGATTTTTTGCTCCATTCAGTTTGCAAAAATATGCTTGAGCTATTTTGACATATTTAATGTTAATTTTTAGATATAGGAATGGTATTGGGTTTTTCCCTCATGGTACAGAAATGGAAAGAAGATGAAGTGGACAACAATAATTAGAATTATTCTTAGAAATTAGTTAATGGTTGGTATTGAAATAAAAATAGTTATTGTTTTAAAAAATGTGATTTTATAATAAATTAATAACAATGAAATAATAACTCTCTTGTTTATATTCAGCCTGTAGGCTATTCAATTCCACATCATTCCATTATTATTTACAACTCATTTAATTGTCAATCTCATGCTATGATATTGGCTTTATCCCCAATCCAACATGTACTGCAGATTTACCTTGATCTTCACTTGTGTTATTGTATGTTTTTGCAATTTCTTGGAAAGATTTAATGCATTTGGTCTTTTATCGACTCCTTTGTAATGGTGAGATTGTACTGTGTAATAACTGTTTTCCTGTAGCTTTCGTATTTTGGATATGAGGCATTATATCTCGAGAAACACATATAGACTAACACTCTCTTTATTTTCCTGTAAATAAAACAGAGAGTTTCAGGTGCTTGAATCAGGGGCGGAACACTATAATGCTAAAGAGGTTCAAATTTGAAAATTGTTGAATGCCTTTCCTCCATAACAACCGAACAACTCTAGCATAACAAGTGAAACAACTCTTTAACAAAATGGAGAGGGGAGGTGCAATTAAAACAACTCTTTCAAAAAATGGAAGCTCTCTCAAATCGGGCAATGATGACTCCCGGGACTACCTTTTGAGTTCTTTAATTTCCTTCGAACTCTCTTCTCCTTTTAGCAAACATTTCAAGGGCAAAGATAATTGCATTTCTAGCCTTCCCATTTTTTATTCCTTTATTGTGGTGGTTTTCGCAACAATTTCCACCATAAGTAGCGTTGTTGTGGACGAAGTTTACTATTTTCTTATAGATGACATTTTGCTCCTTCCTTTGAACGTTTCGAACAGCTTTAGGTACCATTGTTTCCTTTAGAAATGACGGTTCCATGTTTAGTTCGTTGTTTCGTTATGATGTCCTCTCTTTAACCGTGGTAACCTACGTTGCGTTGTATTTGGTATAATGGTGTCTCCTAAAAATTGTACCTATCTCAGTTGTATCGACTCTGAAGGTCTAGGAAGTATTTGATTTGCTTGAAATTTCTGCTATATTTCAGTCTCACTCTCTCAAGCAACAATTTTCTTTGAAAACAAGTTCGCAATTCTTTTGGCAGCTTTATACGGTTCAGTTTACAATCCCCTGCCACACTTCTCAGAGTACCAAGATAATTTATATGTTCTCTTTTTTGTTTTAACTGTCTTTTGTGTCGGTTGATGTATGACTAAATATAATAATATAGTTGAACTACTCATATTTTAATGTTCTCATGTAGTTTTTACTACACGATAGAGTTGAGGTCTCTCGGGTTTCCCCGTAATCTTACCCTTGGTAGTCTACCGACATCTTTGAGGTCTGTTCATAGGTTCCAACCAAATCATGTTACAAACCACACATGATCTGAGTGACATGTGGACTAGCTCAAGAGGAAACCAGAGCAAGGTACTTCCTAACTGTTATTCTACCCCGGATTCAGAGGAGTAGCCAGGATTTTATCCATAGTTTCTTTCCTTCCAACTTTAGATGGGATCTCACCTCAACCTTCTGCCTTGGTGGTCAATCAACATCTTTGATGCCTGTTCGGGGTTGTGCCAATTAGGTTACATATTATACATAATCAGACCGAGTTATGGACCAGCTCCAGACAGATCAAGAGTATGGCGCCTTCCACCCATTAGGGGTAAATCAGCTCCAGACTGATCCAGAGTATGACACCTTCCACCTATTAGACTAGGCCATACATAATCAGAGCGAGTTATGGACCAGCTCCAGACAGATACTTTGCAGATCCAGAGTATGGCACCTTCCACCCATTAGGGGTAAACCAGCTCTAGACAGATCCAGAGTATGGCACCTTCCACCCATTAGGGGTAAACCAGCTCCAGACTGATCCAGAGTATGGCACCTTCCACCCATTAGGGGTAAACCAGCTCCAGACGGATCCAGAGTAAGTTGCACTATTGGAGAGGTGAAAGGTGCTCTCATTTAATAGACAATAACCCAAGATTAACGTAGAGCCCAAATTTTTTTTCCCGTTTCGATGCCTTGAGACGTGAAGATTCAAGAAATTTGATCGTTTTGATGCCTTGAGACATGAAGGAATTTGATCTTGTTGAAGCTCCGCATTTTTTAACAATTCTTTTGTGCCAATGGGATGTGTATCACTGTTTGGAAGAGACGTGCACAGTAGCTCTTAGAATAATCATTGAATCACCCACCATTGTTGCCTAGCAGGCCCCTTGAGCTTCAGGAAGCTGGAGGCCTTTGAAGAGGGCTTGAGCCTTCACTTGTTTGTTCATGAAAATACCAACCTGCCGTAATATCGACTCTCTTGATTTCATCTGAAGTCAATGAAGGCTCCCTGCCCCTGCCATTCCAGGTTTCTTTTAAAGGTGCCATCAAGGAAAAGGGTTGTTATACCTTGATCCAGCATCCAGGGTTTCACGTCTTAGAGAGACACATCTTGAGAAATAGGTGGATGGTCCATACTGTCTTCCCAAGCTTAACGCACTTGCCATTGCGTGGGATACATGATAGGTGTTTCCAAAGGAAACGGGCCAAGGACTCGCAGAATGGTGAGACAGGGAATGCTTTTATCACCGACTTTGTTTGAAATAGTTATGGCGAAGTCCATCTTTCCACCAGGCCGCTTTGTCGGACAAATATTTCAACATCAGTTTGGTTTCCATGGCTTGGTTAGATATCATTGGATCTCTTATTGCCAAGCCCCACTACTCTCAAATGGGGCTCGAACCATAATCCAATTGATTAAATTGAATATTTTGTTGTCCGCTGTCTCCTTTCTACAGGAACCACCTTATCTCTCTCCCAAGGATATAGGTAACCTACTGGTGCCAAGAGGGCTGAAATCAGGAAAAGTGACAATACATCTTACCTGGATTATCATATTGATATTTACTGTGACTAGATTGATTCATTATCCTTTTGGCTGTACTTACCCATGGGTGTTATTTTGCAAATGCTACCTAAATGTGATGTACTTGCCATTAATATGCCTCTTTCTTACAAAACTAGGTGCGCCTTATCACAATTTCATAAATAATCTCTCCCATTATTCACTCAAACATCAATAGCACCTATATATTTTGTACAACTTGTGAACAAAAACCTCATTATTGTTTCTCTTGCCCTTTCCTTTTGGTTACAGTAGGGGAATGTTTAACAAGGAAGGTGTTCTCTACCAAGCCTAGCTTCTCTCTCAGAATCTCAACATCCCCTTTGCAAAGGGTTTCATTAGAATGACAACAACTCGCATTTAAAGCATTTCTCCACCCCTCCTAATTAGAAATACAATTTTGGGTTCTCTACTAATTTTCTCCACACCCATTTAATATAACAATGGACATAGAGCATGTATATACTTGTGTGTTGGAAATACCATTTTATACTTTAATGTTTATTATTTTTGTTTTATTATTATTACTTGAATTTCTTCTTAACAAGTGGTTGTGTTTCTTTTGGTTTTAGTGAAAGTATGGGTTCCAATGTTGGCTCTCTTATTATGGAGTATAATTCATCTTTGAGAATTTTTCAATTATTAAAGTAGGTTAGTCAATTGCTTAAAACATTAAATTTATTTCAAAAAGTTTTTGTTACCTTATAGGTTAGACACTGGCTTGAAATATTAAACTTATTTCAAAATGTTTTTGTTACTTTATAGATAAGGCGTAGATTTCTTGGCTCTATGATGAAAATAATGAAGGGAAAATACATGTTAATATGTTACTTGTGCTCTTTGACTGAAAAATACACGGAGAGAGAAAAATGTATATTATGCTAATTAAGGAATGTTTTTCGCTTGTCGAACTTATAGTATTGAATTTAACACACTAACACTTTACAACAATGAACTAACAATATTCATGATGAAAATAGCAATATGGAAGATTTATCTGCAGGATGAAAAAGGCAATATGGAAGATTCCGATCACGTTCCAATGCATTTCTTAAAATGTGGATGTGACAGAAGGTTGTTGTGGAAGTTGTTGTTTGTATATGGAAACTTTCTTGATCATTGTGCATAATCCTAATGTTGATAGATATGTCTACTAAATGCTTCCAGTTAATGGGGCATTGATTTGAGCATTCAATATATTTTTATTCTTTATCAAAGTATTCTTTTGTTGTATTTGTATTTTTCAATTTATGCCTTACGGCGTCTCCTTTGCAACATCTGGTGCAAATGCTAGTACAATAGTCTTAGAACCAATCCATAATCATTTCCACAAACCAAATGAGATAATCGATCGACCAGCGAGGGTGGTATTTGGTACCACCAAAGTTGGGTAAATGTCGGTTAGGGTGCAGAGAAATCTCACTAAAGTCACTGCATGAAAAAATTGATGTATCAATCAACTATAATCCTTACACTGGCAAGATGCACAACTTTTATACCACTGTAATATCCCAAACACCAAAATATCTAACAGATCTGATACGCTTTAGATGTTCTAAAAAATTTTGTGATAACAAAAAAACATAAAACAAATCTAAAAATGCAGCGTTTATTTATATTAATAACTGAAGAAATAGTACATGTCATACAATAAATTTCAAGCCCCTGCAATGGCACGTATGACTGCTTATCAAAGAGAAGACAAATGCACTGAAGCACAATCGTGGACCATGGATGGATCCACCAAACAAAATAACACCCACACAATCGTGGACCATGGATGGATCCACCAAACAAAATAACACCCACAGGTTTTCGTCCTTGGGATCAAACTGGAATTGGCCACGCCAAGTTCTCAAGAAAAACATAGCAAGATAGATAAACCGAATGATCCAAATGCTTAACTTCTATCCCCTTTTATAGGCTTGATGGACTCTCTAAAGACTTTATTTTATTATTTTCCCTCGAAAACCGAAGGCAAATACCATGGGCTGGCACCATGAGAAAATACCACGGTAAATACCATGGACAGATTCTGTCCATTTTGACCAGATCAAGAAAGGGAATATTACACATTTCTTCCAATCTCAAAGAGCATAATCATCTCTGACTCTCTTCTCTAAAGAGCTAACCAGCTCTAATACCACTTGATAGCAGGAAAATCAAATTTTCCAATCACAACTCATCCAATGGTCTATACTTAGATCTCCATACGATCTCAACATAACCCATAACTAAATTCAATACAAAATTCACAAAAAATTTAACTGCAAATCTCTCATCAACAGTTTGACCAATGATTCTTGGTCTCCAGCATTTAATACATGCAGTAAATTTAATTTCACTAAATCTTCAATAAGATTTATTTGCCCAATTCACACACATAGGCACTTAATTCTACCAATTCCAGATTTTAAGAATTCTTCAATAATCTTGCACATAGACACTTCATACACATAAAATATGAAACTTCATTTCATTAACAAAACTTGTACATACAAAAATACTCAAAACATTTGTTTCTCTCTATGAGGATCTGATTTCACTTTCATTTGGCCATTAGCCTTGCTTGTAGGCTTACAATGATTAAATACAAAATTAGAAGAAAAGTAGATTTTCCTACTTCATAAATCACTCCTTGATTTATTCCATAAAGCTCTCATGATTTATTCCCTAAATCTCTCATGATTTTCAAGGTAAATTAGTTTTTCCCTTATGGACAAAATCTCGTCTATCCATAACTTTTCTAAAACTATTACTCATCAGTTATAAAACTCATAAAATATACCAATTTGGAAAACACAATTTATTTACATAAAAGAATATAAATTATTCTCAAAAATCAAGTCCCCATTTTGAAGTTTATTCACATGAAGACTTAATGGTTTCGAAGCTCTAATACTCCTGCATCACATGTTAATTTGATTATGTAGCTAGGATTTTGCATAGAGGGCATACAAGAATGTAAAAACAAAAACAATACAACTCTATCAATGAGGATTTGTTGCATGACTCTGTATGAACATTGTCAGGAACAACAATCTAATAGTGGCGAGGTGGTGAAAGCATCAAATGCAGAGCAAGATAGTGGCGAGGTGGTGAAAGCATCGAATGCAGAGCTAGGCATCTATTGGAAGGCAATGAAGGTATGTACGTCAATTAACATTCACCACATTGTGTACAGTGGAGCTATTCCCCACAATGTGTACAATGAAATTATCCCCAGCCTCAACTACACCAACCTCCACTTCACCATTGTTCAATGTTATCACCTTGAAATACTAATAAAAAATGCAACAGAACATTTTAAAAGGAAGTGTGACTTATTATAACTTTTTTTGCCAAATTATTTATTTAGAAATGAATTTTCACATCTTACAAACAACCCAATAATGTTGAACTTTGATGAATTTTCACATCTTACATATAGTGAAATAATGTTGAACTTGGGTGAACTTCACTAAAGCTATTAAGTCCCCTCAATACATTATGAACGCATAAAAATAAATGAAAAAAATTAATTTATAATTAAAAACAATATATACAACACATTTATATATTTTTAATACATTTTCGAAAGAATATTGAGATGGAAATATTATGAACTAAAATTAGCTTAGATTTATTTTAATTTCAGATCTATCAAGTGTCAAAATAAATAAAATTTGTCCAGATTTGTATTAATCAGACTTATCAAGTGTCAAGACGAGGTGCAAACCTTTCCTCAAATTTTACACTCAAAAAGAGTTTTGCATCTTGAAAAATTTGATCCCTCTCAACCTTAATAAATCCAAAGTTGAAAATTAATGTGCTAATAATGTTTTTATAATAATAATATTCTTTTATTCTCAATATTTTCCTTTCCAAAATAAAACTTTGCTTCATTGATATTCACATAATCAAATAAAAAAATAAAAAACATACATTATTGTTATTCACATAATCAAATAAAACACATACATATTAATTTAGCTCTATAAACCTATAAGTTATATATAACTATCCACTCAATAACAATATAAACAATAATACACATTACAAGCCCATTGAAACTGTCCCGGGAAATACACAGAAACTGGCAAGTCCCAGCAGTCTAAACTAATAAGCGACCCAAAAAGAACTACAGTTAAAACCATAGACCACTAAATATTGGCCAAAAACAAGACTCGGGATTGCCTATGTCCATCAGCATCACTTTATAACAATTTAAACACTTTATTTTAAATTTTCAACTATAAAATTTTCGTCACAAAATTATTCTTGTGAAATTCAATCTGTCCCGAAGGCCACTTATAAGCTCTGCGCAGGCCCTGTCTTGAGCTGGCCAGAAGGAAGTCAGTGACCCAAAACATATCAATTCATAAAAAAAATTGTAATTCAAATGGACACATAAATTTTTATGAGTGGGAAATTCCTAAGATTGCAAAATTCGTAAGAGACACTTTTGCAATAAAAAAACGGTTTCCATCAAATTGATAAATATAACCCTGACATTGAACTGGAACTGAAAAAAATACCAAACTGATTTGATCTAAAACCGATGACAAGGGAATGAACGCTTTTCATTAAACTGTGCCATCAGAAGTAAATTGCCAAAATTCCACAAATCATATTTGTAATGATAAAAACATTTTTGCATTTGTTTCACTTATTCTTATTAGTCTGTAAATGATGTTTAAATCTAATAAATATCTTGCCCTGATTCAAATTTACAGGAAAGCGCTGTTACGATGGGCTAGTTTACTCAGCCTGACCAGAATTATAACCAATTCTAAACATCTCACACACAGATTGCAGAAACTGGAGACAACCGCTCCTGTTTAGTTGCTTTTCATATTTGAATCCATCCTTCAACCTTTCGCTCAACTGCTCAAGTACAACGTCACTCCACTGAAGTTTGGGGCACTCCTGAACGTAAAGAATCTTTAATGACATCAAATGTTCCACATCTGGCAGCTCTAGTATCTCGAGGCATCCATCAACATCCAGTATGCTCTGGAGCTTCTGGCAACCACAAACATCTAACTTCTTCAAAGAAGTCAAGTACTCCACAGCTATCAGCACTCGTATCTCGCGGCATCCACGAACATTTAATTCGGCGAGTTGTGTGAGGTGCCCCAACCCTGGTATGCTATGGAGCTTCTCGCATCCCCCAACATCCAACTTCTCCAGAGAAGTCAAATGTTCCAGGCCTGGCAGCTCTTGTATCTCACGGCATCCACTAACATGTAGTTCTTTGAGCCGTGTGAGCTGCCCCAACCCTGTTATGCTCTGGAGCTTCTCGCATCCCCCAACATCCAACTTCTCCAGATAATCCAAATGTTCCACGCCCGGCAGCTCTCGTATGTCACGGCATCCACTAACGTGTAGTTCTGTGAGTTGCGTGAGCTGCCCTAACCCTGCTATGCTATGGAGCTTCTCGCATCCCCCAACATCCAACTTTTTCAAAGAAGTACAATGTTCCACACCAGGCAGCTCTAGTATCTCACAGCATCCACGAACGTGTAGTTCTATGAGCCGTGTGAACTGCCCCATCTCTGGTACGCTCCAAAAATTTTCACATTCTCCAACACCCAACTTCTTCAGAGAAGTCAAATGTACTACACCTGGCAGCTCTAGGATCTGTTGGGTATTTTTTGAATGGAGAAAATACCAAAACCAAACAAATAAATACCACAGAGCCAATGCTTTGTTTCATTTGTTCCAAGATCTTTACACAAGGAAGCTTTTAAAACCAAAATAACTCATAAGACAGCATTTCACAGTCACAAAGACATTTCTATTAATTTAGAACAAAACACTGATACATTTTTCTTCCTCTGTCCAAAGAGGGATTCACTAAACAACGTTCTGTGCTCTTACAGATTTTCCACTGCTGTGGAAATTACATAATCAGTTTTACATTGAGGGGCCAAAGCAACATTACAGCCCCTGTTCCTGATGTCTCGCACTGCTGTGCGTTTACAAAGAAAAAAAAATCGCACTACTGTGCGCTGCCGCAGCCACAATACACATTACATAAAAAAAAAACTTTGTTGGAACTCTGCGCAGCCACCACACCATTACATTACCACAATACACTGCGCACATACATCACACTACCACAATACATTTTCAACAAACATAGTGCGCAGGCACCATTACAAAACTCCACCAAAACTACTGCGCGTATGCACAATGCATAAAACTGATACGCCCATACCCATATTAAAAGGACCTCCAACAAAACACTGCGTAAAAACATATATAAAACAATATATGATAATGTGCCCATAACCATTTAAAGGCATCCACCAAAAAACTACGACCAACCATTAAAAACCATTAATTCTTCCATTCTCGGCGGTCAACAAAAAAAACTTCCACACCACGCAAAATCTGATTTGACGTAGGCCGGTGCCACGTGTCGCCACCACAGCGCATCGGACCTGGTCGTTAACTTCCGCGCAGCTTCGCGCCGATCCGAGCCTCCAAACTCGATCTGACGGAATTCGCACACCACTCTCGCCCAAACAAAACGAACTTTAACCTCCAGGGAACAGCGGATTTGGCTGCTGTACAAGGGACGCGTGGCGCGTCCTGATTGTGTCGGGTCCCCCTTCACGGATACCGCCTTCTGCGAATGGTGGTGCGGGGAGACCGGGCCGGTTTTCCAAAAAACCTCCACGCTGTTGAAATTACAATTTAACACTCCCCTTTAATTTCAACTGCTGGGCATTAGGACATACCCAAACACTTCCTCTCGTAGAGGGATTCCTTAGTACTGCTGTTACAAGGATATCATCCTCACATAGAGGGATTCACCAACTGCTTCTGATGCAGTTCACAAACAAACAAAGTTGTCTTCTTCTTAATAGAGGGATTAACCTGAAACTGTGCTTAAGAGCACCTTCCTCATGACAGAGGGATTCACCATTACAATGTGCTGAAGAGCACCTTCCTCATGACAGAGGGATTCACCATGTGGCTATGCTTAAGAGCACCTTCCTCATGACAGAGGGGTTCACCATCACAATGTGCTGAAAGCACCTTCTTCATGATAGAGCGATTCACCTGTTATAAAAACATCTTCCTCTTAACAGAGGGATTTACCAAACAATGCTAAAAAGCATCTTCCTCTCAACAGAGGGATTCACCAAATGACTGCTTCAAATGCAGTTCCAAAACAAACAATCATTGCACTGTTGTGTGTGCAAACTCATTACAATGTTCTTTTATGCTGATGCATATTCTCTACTGCATTGTTGTGCCATCTTCTTTACTGTGTCTATCCCACACTGCTGTGTCTACACTTGCACTGCTTCTGCACTTTTCAAAGACAAAATACTCTATCTTTTCTGGGACAATTACACTGTCCCAATTTACAAGTTTACACTGCTGTGTGTAAACATTTCTTACACTCACTGCTGTTGCATATGTTGCATTTCAATTCAATGAACAACAAATTCATTACATTTACCTTTACTGCTGTAAGAAAAATTTCTTTTGCATGTGCTGCTGTCCATTACATCTCATTTCTTCAACAAAACTTTAATGCTGCTGCATCTTTCTTGTTTGCATTGCTGTGTGCTTCTCCTTCTTCACGATGGGAAAACTTTTCTTCAAGCTGCTGCTGTCCATACACTTGCTGTTGTGTTGCTGCTGCAATTTGCACTGTTGTGTGCACATACACTTGGCACTTCATTCTCCACAAAAAATTAACACGGGCTGCTGCCTTTTCTTATGCACCCTTGCTTCACACAATCTTAGTCTTCATTTTTTTTACACAATGCACTACTGTGCAATTCCTTTGGCTTTCTGCTGCCACACACATTCTTATACATCCAGTGTGCATTAAAAATCTGTTGTCCTTGTTTTTCTTTATGCATTTCTTTGCATGCTGCATTGCATAAAAAAAAACATTACATTTTTTTTACTGCTATGTGAAAGAATTTCATTGCATTCTCAGCCACTGGGCATTTACGTTCTGTTGCGTTTTGCCTTCTTCTCATTTTCTTCTCACTGCTTTGCATTTTCATTCCCAATAGAAAACATTTCAATCTGATGTGTATTATACTCACTCTGCTGTGAGTGTATCCTCTCATACTACATAAAAGGAAACTACCTTCCATTGCTATGCATTTCAATGCATGTGTTCCACAACAAAAATTTCAAATTGTTGTTTTATATTTTGTCTTCCCACTGCTGTGAGGGTTTCCTTGCCATGCATACTTTTCTTCTTGCACCGCTGCTCTTCACATTTGAGTGCTGCCTCCTTTTCTTCTCTGCTCTTATGGCAGATTTAACTTCATATTTTTCCTTTATAAAAAGGTCTTCATCAAAAGGTGATTGTTAATACAGTTCAGCAAACAAAAATTACAAGCTCCCCTTTAATGTATGCTTGTCTTCTTTCACATTGCATTTCCTTCCTTCTCCATACTTGTGTAACTTTCTTCTTTTGCATGGGTCTAGCTTGCATAAGAGCCCATGTTAAGTTACAGTCTCGTGCCATATGCCCAATGTTATGACACTTGAAACATTCAACATTTTTCATGAATGACATTTCATGATTTCTTCTAAAATTGTTTCTTGGAGGTTGTCGAAGACCACAACATTTATCTTTATGAAATGCTCTACAGTCTTTTGCCATATGACCAAAGTTTGAGCAAGCATAACAATAACCATAAAATGAACTTTGGTACCTGGGAGATGGAGGTTTCCTTGATGTACTTCTGAACCCTTGCTGCCTTGAGATCCTTTGTTGATGACCATTGCATCTTGCCTCTTTGACATCAGCTACATTTCTTCTTGGAGCTTGTTTTCTTCTTGGAGCAGGATTTCTTCTATTGCAGCCTTCATTTTTCTCCTTGCCTTTGATGGAACTAGGAGCATCACCATCTCTTTCTGGCTTCTTCACATCTCCTTTGCTTAAAGCATCTTCATCCTTGTTTGAGGGTTCACCTACATACCCAAGTCCTGATTTATCAGATGGAGATCTGTGATAGCTGAGCATGTCATCCAAAGCTTGAGAGCTTTTCATGATCTTGTTCATCCCTTCAACCTTCTTCCTGAGGAGGACAATCTCTTCTTCCAACTTTTCACATTCATTACTTTTCTTTGCTAGTTGTTCCTCAGTTTCTTCCTTGCTACGAGTAACTTCAGCTGCTACTATTTTGGAGATAATCTCTGTCTTCATTTTGGAGATTTCTTCATCTTCTGCTTGACTGCTCTTCATTTTATTTTTAGCTCCTTGTGCCTGCTTCCTGGCTTCTTGTAGTTCAGACTTAAGGGAGGAGACATCTACCTTGTATTGTCCAATCTCTTCTACAAGTTTGTTCACTCTCATGTGCCTTTGTTCAAGTTGACTTGTCAAGACATCTGCCTGCTTCTTTGCTTCATTCAGCTTATTTGTCATGGATATGACTTCTTTATGATGTTTCCTCTTGCATTCTTCAAGTTCCTTCTTAAGCTTGGCAAGCTCTTCATCCCTTTCTCTTACTTGAAGTTTGATGAAGTCAACCTTCTCATTCTCAGCTTCTATGATGGGTTCTTCTTGACTCATTGTCATGGTCAGTGCTCCCTTTGCATGAAGGTCATGCAGTCTGTCCCATATATCCTTTGCTGATGTGTATTTTCCTAGATTCTTCTTCACAGAATCAGGGAGTCCATTCAAGATAGTCTTTGCTGCTTGTGCATCATACTCCATGGATTCTTTATCCATCTTGCTATCATCAATCACTGACTCCCAGACTTCAATCCCCTCAGACATTAGGAAAGCCCTCATCTTTATTTCCCATACATCAAAGTTTCCATCAAACTTTGGGGTTTCAAATAAAATGTATTCAAATAAATTGTCTTCTATTTTAATAGAGGAGGGAGACACATTTTTAACAGGCCTGGAGGCTTTCTTCTTTGACCTTGCCATTCTTATCTAGGCTTTAAATACTTGACTGTGTTTTCTTTTAAATCACTGACTGTTCTCTTAACAGTAACAGAAAGGAAAGCTTTGAAAAATACCTTAACTCTTTTGGCTGTGGCTTCACACTGCTGGAGAGCCTTCACTGCTGCAACAAGAGTCCTTCCTTCAGCATCTTTGAGCCTTCAAAGAGCCTGGACTAGCTCTGATACCACTGTTGGGTATTTTTTTAATGGAGAAAATACCAAAACCAAACAAATAAATACCACAGAGCCAATGCTCTGTTTCATTTGTTCCAGGATCTTTACACAGGGAAGCTTTTAAAACCAAAATAACTCATAAGACAGCATTTCACAGTCACAAAGACATTTCTATTAATTTAGAACAAAACACTGATACATATTTCTTCCTCTGTCCAAAGAGGGATTCACTAAACAACGTTCTGTGCTCTTACAGATTTTCCACTGCTGTGGAAATTACATAATCAGTTTTACATTGAGGGGCCAAAGCAACATTACAGCCCCTGTTCCTGATGTCTCGCACTGCTGTGCGTTTACAAAGGAAAAATCGCACTACTGTGCGCTGCCGCAGCCACAATACACATTACATAAAAAAAAACTTTGCTGGAACTCTGCGCAGCCACCACACCATTACATTACCACAATACACTGCGCACATACATCACACTACCACAATACATTTTCAACAAACATAGTGCGCAGGCACCATTACAAAACTCCACCAAAACTACTGCGCGTATGCACAATGCATAAAACTGATACGCCCATACCCATATTAAAAGGACCTCCAACAAAACACTACGTAAAAACATATATAAAACAATATATGATAATGTGCCCATAAGCATTTAAAGGCATCCACCAAAAAACTACGACCAACCATTAAAAACCATTAATTCTTCCATTCTCGGCGGTCAACAAAAAAAACTTCCACACCACGCAAAATCTGATTTGACGTAGGCCGGTGCCACGTGTCGCCACCACAGCGCATCAGACCTGGTCGTTAACTTCCGCGCAGCTTCGCGCCGATCCGAGCCTCCAAACTCGATCTGACGGAATTCGCACACCACTCTCGCCCAAACAAAACAAACTTTAACCTCCGGGGAACAGCGGATTTGGCTGCTGTACAAGGGACGCGTGGCGCGTCCTGATTGTGTCGGGTCCCCCTTCACGGATACCGCCTTCTGCGAATGGTGGTGCGGGGAGACCGAGCCGGTTTTCCAAAAAACCTTAACTCTTTTGGCTGTGGCTTCACACTGCTGGAGAGCCTTCACTGCTGCAACAAGAGTCCTTCCTTCAGCATCTTTGAGCCTTCAAAGAGCCTGGACTAGCTCTGATACCACTATTGGGTATTTTTTGAATGGAGAAAATACCAAAACCAAACAAATAAATACCACAGAGCCAATGCTCTGTTTCATTTGTTCCAGGATCTTTACACAGGGAAGCTTTTAAAACCAAAATAACTCATAAGATAGCATTTCACAGTCACAAAGACATTTCTATTAATTTAGAACAAAACACTGATATCCATGAACGTGTAGTTCTGTGAGCTGTGTGAGCTGCCTCAACTCTGGGACTGTCTGGAGTTTCTCGTGTCCCCCAACAACCAACTTCTTCAGAGAAGTCAAATGTTCCACACCTGCCAACTCAACTATCTCACGGCATCCACGAACGTTTAATGAAGTGAGCTGTCTGAGCTGCCCCAACCCTGGTATGCTCTGGAGCTTCTCACACCCCTCAACATCCAAAGTCTCCAGAGAAGCCAAATGTTCCACGCCTGGCAACTCTCGTATCTCACTGCATCCACAAACATGTAGTTCTGTAAGTTGTGTGAGCTGCCCCAACCCTGGTATGCTCTGGAGCTTCTCGCATCCCCCAACATCCAACTTCTTCAGAGAAGTCAAATGTCTCACACGTGGCAGTTCTCGTATCTCTGGGTGCCCTTTAACAATTATTTCAGTGAGCCGTGTCAGCTGCCCCAACCATGTTATGCTCTGGAGCTTCTCACATCCCCCAACATCCAACTTCTCCAGAGAAGTCAAATGTTCCACGCCTGGCAGCTCTCGTATCTCACCCAATCCACGAACATTTAATGTGTGAGCTGCCCCAACCCTGGTATGCTCTGGAGCTTCTCGCATCCCCAAACATCCAACTTCTTCAGAGAAGTCAACTGTCCTACACCTTGCAGCTCTCGTATCTCACGGCAGTCACGAACATGTAGTTCTGTCAGCTGTGTTAGTTGCCCCAACCCTGGTATGCTATGGAGCTTCCCGCATCCCCAGACATACAACCTCTTCAGAGAAGTCAAATGCCCTAAACCTTGCAGATCTTGTATCTCAGGGCAGTCACGAACTTGTAGTTCTGTCAGCTGTGTTAGTTGCCCCACCCCTGGTATGCTCTGGAGCTCCTTGCAATACGCGACACGCAATATCTTCAAACAATTCCCTGGTATACTCTGCAGCTCTCGTATCTCAGGGCATCTAAAAACGTTTAGTTCTGTAAGCTTTGTGAGTTGCCCCAACCTTGGTATTCTCTGGACCTTCTTGCATTCCCAAAGATGCAGCATCTGCAAAGAAACCAAATGTTCCACACCTGGCAGCTCTCGTATCTCACGGCATCCATCAACATGTAGTTCTGTGAGCTTTGCGAGCTGCTCCAACACTGGTATGCTCTGGAGCTTCTGGCATTCCAAAATTTTCAACGTCTCCAAAGAAACCAATTGTTCCACACCTGGCAGTTCTAGTATCTCATGGCATCCATGAATATTTAGTTTTGTGAGCTTTGCTAGCTGCCCCAACCCTCGTATGCACTGGAGCTTCATGCATCCCCAAACATCCAACATCTGCAAAGAAACCAATTGTTCCACACCTGGCAGCTCTTGTATCTCGCAGCATCCACTAACATATAGTCCTGTGAGCTGTGTGAGCTGCCCCAACCCCGGTATGCTCTGGAGCTTCTTGCACTCCGTAACATGCAACTTCTCCAGAGAAGTTAAATGTTCCACTGGCAGCTTACGTATCTCAGGGCAACATTGAACATCTAGTTCTTGAAGGCTGGGACAAACACCCTGATCAAAAAATATCTCCCTTATTTCTGTGCCTGACAGGCTTAACTGCTTGAGCCCAAACATGCATCTGTTATTGGAGGAGTTCAAATTATTCAATGCACTTTTCACTTCCAATAATAAGTGTGTTTCTCTTGCTCCTTCAACCTCCTTTCAAAATGGATGTTCCCTCAACGGACAATACGATGCGAATAAACTTCTCAGATTATTCATGTTGAAAATTTCTTTTGGTAAGTATTCTAGTCCGCAATTATATATGACAAGTGCATTTCTCCAATTCTGAATGGTATCAGAGCTGTAGCGTGGCTTCTGTTTACCAGTTTCGGGGTCATGTGTTGTTTTCTGTTCATGTTGCCTCAGGGCTTCAGCGAAGGCTCCGTCTTTGACCGTCTAGCGGACCATAGAAGGATCGACCTTGTACAACATTGGAATAATAAAAGCCCCCAAATTCTTCATGAGAAAAAGTTCATCCAAACACCACTTAGATTGCGCATACGTTGGAGATAAAATTGCAACGTGACAGAGGCACCACGGATAGCGTTTTCTATCTGACAAGAAATATTGTGGCCCTCTTCCAATTCCTCCCTGTCCAAAAACACGCTCAATCCTTGATCACGAAGGCCTCTGAAAATATGGCTGGCAAAGCCCTTTTTTACGTCAGGCCCGCGATGATTGATAAAGATTTGGTAATTGGGACAAGAAGTGGAGGCCGTGCAGGAAGAAGAAGCAGCAGCAGAAGCATGGTCACAGTCGAGGGAGCCCATAGTTAGGTTTGCCATTGACACAGGATTATGGAAATTTTAAGATCTATCAACTAATGGGTCTCACCTACTA
The DNA here is from genome assembly GCA_031772625.1 of Pinus tabuliformis. Classification (NCBI taxonomy): domain Eukaryota; kingdom Viridiplantae; phylum Streptophyta; class Pinopsida; order Pinales; family Pinaceae; genus Pinus; species Pinus tabuliformis. Next base: position 804,212,117 of record CM062810.1, read on the forward strand.
CTAATTTCCCATTGATTGACGGGTGAGAAGTATCCATCTAATAATATCCACGAAACTCACTTAGTTGACATTCATTATCTTTTTCTTTTACGGCCGACCAATCAACTTAATAATCTCGACCAGTATATTTGATTAGTAAAAACATTGATTTGAACATAAGGATTTCATAAATTTTAAAACCATTTATATATGATTAGGATTAATATTTTAACAAAACAATATATCATAATTAAAGTTTCTTTTTCAATGAATATCTATTTATGAAACAATTATTAGTAACAAAGTTTTTTATATTTATTTATGGATGTAATAATTAAATATAATCTAAAAATGGGTGACAAGGGTAGAAATTGGGAATTCCCCTCACCATCAAAGCGTAACTATCTATTCACGTTATATTCTTTGTTAGTTTCGCTCAGGTGGACCCAGAATGGCCATGGGCCAGGCCACTCGCGTCGGCTGGCAGGAGCTCTTGGAGGGCTGGCAGGACAGGAGTCATTTCTTATCGCGAAGAAAGATTATAACTACTCTTATCACGCATGTTATCGTGACGTGAGAGTTAAATTTATTTGATTTTTTTTTTTGATGATGATGATGATGGTGGTGGTTAACGTCCGCTGAGACCAAATAATGATCTATCGGACATAAAAAGACAAATTATTTATTTTGATTTAAGATTTTATTCCTATGCTCAAAAAGCTTGGAGAGAAACCTCTCGAGCTCACTATAATTTTGGCATTGCAAAAGGCTAGGAAGGTCAGTATTGTAACAAAGGTTGTGAAATTGAGATCTAATGTCGTTGTATGCAGGGCACTCTAAGAGGGAGTGGTTTTCATCCTCGATGCTCCCATTCTTACAAATATGGCAGATCCTTTCCATCCATGGCATTTTAGGAACTACCCAGCGGCCAGTTTCGCTATGGAGCTCATGAGAATTCGTTCTAATATTTGCTGTATTAATTTTCTTTTTTGAGCTAGTTAGAATAGAGAGATACTTTTGATCTTCAAGGGTGGGGTTGATGACCTTCTTATAATAACTTAATTTTCTTTTAGACACTAAATCTTTCTCACACCACAATTTTTCTTTGAACTTAGAAGTAACAATATCTTTAATGTTATTTATGTTTTGCAAAGCATCATTCTCATTGATCTCCCAATAGTTTAACCAGGCCCTTGTGTCCTTATGCCATCCTCGGTTAAGCCTTAGGTGATTTTGGCTGGAATTTAAAGCTAGCTTAGGAAGTCTATGATTGTCTATGTTATTGAGCTTGTGCTTGTACATCAGAAACCTGAGCATAGCTAGGCTCTCAATAGAAGAAAGACCTGCTTCTATAAGGAGAATAGGATAGGGTGTGTTACTTTTAATTTTCAGGTTGTAAGTTATAAAACGCTTCTGGATTTGCTCAATCTTCCTCCATGATTCTCTGGAGATGCTGCAGCCCCAAACTTCACAGCCATATAAGATAACAGGAGTGACTAAAGTTTCAAAGAGGAACTTCTTTTTATCCCACATTACGAGGTTTGCTGTTTTACAGTTATTTTCAAGACCAAAATAAGCTTTCCATCCCCCATTGATCCTTTTCTCAATGCTATGGTTCCAGTTGAGCTTGGGATGGATATCAATTCCTAGGTACTTGTAAGAATACACTTCCTCCAAGTTATTATTGTCATACGTAAAATTAGCGCAAGTGTCCTTCTTAGATTTGATAATCATAACTTTTGTTTTGTCTGTATTAACAGTCATACCCATGGTAGAGCAGAAATCCTTAAGAAGCTTGAGTTGCTTATCAAGATCATAAGGGCACCTTGCCAGAAGAACAATATCGTCAGCATAGAGAAGAAGGATAATGACTATCCCAGCTAAGATTGTGCCACCACATCCTGCTTCTTCTAAATAACCTTCGAGCTTATCTATGTAAATGCCAAATAGGGTAGGGGAGAGGGGGCAACCTTGTTTAACTCCGATGTTACACTTAATATCTTTTGACCACCCCTCATTGTTCTTTAGCTTGGCAATTACATTCTCGTATAGCCTTATAGCAGCAGCTCTTAACTCAAGAGGAACCTTTAGCTCTTCTAACCTATTCCAAAGGTTGTATCTAGGAACCGTATCGAAAGCCTTTCTAAAGTCTACAAAGCAGCAGAATAAATTGGATTTATCATTACGACATTCCTCCGCAATGATCCTTAGCGTAACAAGGTGGTCTGTTGTTGAGTGATGCCTTCTAAAACCTGCTTGGCCATTAGCCCGCTTACCTTCACTTTCAAGCCATATGCTTAACTTTTTTTCCAGAATACTACCATATAATTTGGCTAAGAGAGGGCTGATCATAATTGTTCGATAATTAGAGGGGTTATTTGTATCTCCACTTTTAAAAATAGGGATAATGAGGCTCTCAGTCCAAGGTTTAGGGAACCCTTGCTTAACAGCTTGATTGAAAAGCTTGTGGATGTGGGGGATGAGGATAGGGCCTCCAATTTTTAAGATTTCTGCCTGGTAACCTTCAATGTCCTTAGCTTTCCCATTCGCGAGGCGATTAACCCCAAACTTAATGTCTTCTAAAGAGAAGACTTCTTTCGTTGTGAGTAGGGTTTCCAAATTATTCGTGACATTAGGAGATTCATAAAGTTTTTTAAGATAAGAATTCCAATCGTGAAGAGCGATTTTATTATTATCCTTAGTCTTCCTAGTCAGAATCTGCCTCCAAAATTTCTTAGGAGCTACCTTAGAGAGGTGTAAGAGATTCTCTTGTCTTTGACGAATGTACTGCCTCTTTTTCCTTTTAATTAGGGTTTTGTATATTCTTATCTTGTCCATTTTAAGAGAATCATCAACAGCTTCCTTAATTGCTCTCCTCGCATTTTTACAATCTTTGTCATACCAAGGATTGGTTTTGCTATTTCCTTTATTATTGGAGACTTCAATTGAGAACTCTTTAATAAAATATGAGAGGGTTGTAGTAAAATTATGATATAGGTCTTCTATGTTATCTATACTAGATAAAGGAGGCAAATTAGTTTTTAATTCATTTAGAAAGAGGTCCTTTTTATTTTTATCAAATATTAAGTTCTTTTGTAAGGGTTTATTAAAATTTTAAATTATTATTTTAAATATATATAGTTTACAAAATTCTGAAATTTAATATTTGTTTCCAATTTTATTTAAGTTATATTTTATTTAATTTTATAGAAAGTGTATTTAAAGAAATAAAATTATTTATAATTTATTTAATTTCAAAAAAAGTGTGTTTAAGGAAATAAAATTATTTGTTTTTCAAGAATGTCACTTAATAAGAATATAATTAAGAAATTGTTCTTAAAGGTACAAAAACACACCGAAGGAAGATTTGGAAATATAATCATGAAAATCTAAATCACTAAATTTAAAAACTTGTATTTCTCTTAGAATAAATATGATATAAAGATTATTTGGGAAAAAAATAAATAAATAAATAAAATATATATATATATATATATATATATATATATATATATATTTGAGATATATAAAATGTATGACTACACGACACAACTTGGTGTAGCATGTATTGCTTTGAGATAAAGTGGTTTACCCAATGTCCAACAATCTCCTCGAGAACGAGTCAGGTGTGATTCGAACTCAAGACCTTTGGCTCTAATACCACTTGTTGGAATCACGATTATCGTTCCACCAAAACCCGTAGGTGTTAGTAAACGAACACATCTGCACAGTTGATGGATCCACGAGAGGCGGTTAAGCACATGTCGTGAAACACACAGGGAGCACTGGTTTATCCAATGCCTAACAGTGTTTAGACTATGAGGATGATCTAAACAAAATTATGGAAAAAATGCCTAACAATGTTTAGACTATGAGGGTAATCTAAACAAGATTATGGAAGAAAACCAGATAATTGCTATTCATTAATCTTTTGATTTGGATGCCTTATGCTTGACGCAAGACTCTAAAAGTGATCTAAACAAGATTATGGAAGAAAACCAGATAATTGCTATTCATTAATCTTTTGATTTGGATGCCTTTAGATGCTTACCTCTCTATGTGTGTTTTGATTCATGTAATCATTATATGTGCTACAAAAGTTTCTACATAATGTTATATCATGGTAGCATTTTTAATTTTGCTACATCTTAGTAGTGAGACTCAAGAGTTTTCATGATTCTCCTCTATCATAGGAATATGGATAGAATGTTCTTAAGTTGTTTCTTTAGCTTATTATTCTACAACCTACTATAAAAGTCAATATGTAATTCTATTTCTACTCAATGTGAAATTAATATTTATTTTTTTAATTAGTTAACGAAGTGGAATAAATTATTTACTATTTAAAATAAATATTTGTTTTTTCAATTTGTTAACGAAGTGAAATAAATTATTTAGCTGTATATTTTGAAAATAAAATTTAATACACAACTACCTTTCCAAATGCGTCTCACATACTATTAATTTCCCGTTGATTAACGCGTGAGACGTATCCGTCCAATACTATCCACAAAGTTCACTTCCTTAGTTGATCTTCATTATCTTTTCCCTTTATAGCCGACCAATCAACTGAATAATGTCGTCAAGTATATTTGATTATTAAAAACTTTGGATTTTATCAATTTTAAAACCTTTTATATATGACTGAAATTAAAATTTTAACAAAATAATATATTATAATTATAGTTTATTTTTCCATTTCAATCGATATACAGTTATTAAACCATTATTAGTAACAATTTTATTTTTATTTATTTATGTAATAATTAAATATAATCCAAAAATGGGTGACGATTTTTATTTATTTATGTAATAATTAAATATAATCCAAAAATGGGTGACGAGGGCAGAAATTGGAAATTTGGTTGAGAGTTAAAGTTATTTGATTACTGTTTTTTAAGATTTTATTAAAATTTTAAATTATTATTTTAAATATATTTCATAAAATCGTAAAATTGAATATTTGTTTTTATATGTTTTTTCAAGAATGTCACTTAATAAGAATATAATAATGATTAGGTAAGATAACTACACTAGTTAGTTTGAAACGCGTCGACAAATGATATTCCATGTGATTTTCGCGGAGAAATCTCTCACACAAACTAGGTAAGATAACTTTTCATTAACAAGAATACAATGATGAATTGTTGAGATATTTTTTTATTTTCGAGGTGAAAATAATACTTTAGTGGTTGTATGCAATCAAGAAATGTAAAAATTTTAAATGTTACATATATTTTATATTAAAATATTTTGTTAATTTTTGGTTTGTTATTATTTGTAATAAAATGAGTAGATGGTATAAAGTAATGGAGTTTATGGAGGTGGAGGAATTGTGTGGACGGCTAAAAGTGGCTTGAATCTGGGCAAAAAAATTTCAAAAAATCATGCAATAGCAGTTTTTAATCATAATTTTGATGGTGAAAATGGATTGGGCACCATCAAAAACTTCTAAGGCACCAAAAATTGAAGATTAACCACTATAAATAGGATTTAGAAAGATTCCATCCGAATTTTATCAAAATATGGCCAGAATTTCCATAATTTTCAAGCCAAAAAAGCAATCTCTTTAGACTACGGCTAAAAGGCTAAAAGAATATTATTTAAGAAATAGTATTATAATTGCAAAAACATAAAATATTGTTTATAATATGTGTATCAAAACCTTAAATATGTTGGGTTCCTCAGAATTTTTGTTACTTGGGATCTTTATTTTCTTAATTTCTTCAGCAATGGCTAATTTGCTCACTTCTAATTGTTTAAAATTTATGTTTTAAACTAATTTATGTTTTTTATATATTTTGATTTTTTAATTTTAATTGATTGAGTATATTTTTTATTATGTTTTATTTATTTATTATTGAGCTAATATTTAAATGTTTATATGTATTTATAGACATTACAACATCTCTCTTGTATTGAAATGCTCTCCTTACTAAATTGTAAAATGTCGCTCAATTCCCTATTCTAAATTGCAAAACACCTTTGTGCTTCTTATTCTAGACTGATTCTAAATTGCAAAACACCTTTGTGCTTCTTATTCTAGACTGTAAAGTGCCTCTGTCCCTATTCTAAATTGTAAAGCACCTCTCAATACAAGGAAATAAAGAATTATACACACAACTAGTTTAACATTTAAACAAATAATGTACATGAGTTGTTATTCAAGGAGTTGAGGGAACGGAAGTTTGGGGGGTTGATCCCTAACCGCCCCATCCCTCTGTTTTGTGCCTTTGTCTGTCTAGTTGTCAAGTCTTCATCTTCTTTATGTGTTGTCATTGTCGTTTTATGTATTGGACTCTTTATTGCGTGCATGGGTGTTTCGTTGCAGCCCTCTACTTTCTTCGGGGTCTTTCTCCTATTACTGTGAATATTCTGGTTCGAGTTGGGAAATGCTCGGGGTTCTGCTTTGTAGTGTTGTCGCTCAACTTCTCTCTGTCGTTGTTGGTGCCCTCTTCGGTTGGCGCTTGTGTTTGTTTGCATGGATGATGTCGCATGTTTATTTCTTGGGTTTGTTTCCCTATCTGGTATACATTCGATGTCTAGTTTTGCGCTGCTTGTTTTGGCTTTCAGGGCAACTTGTGCCCAACTATATTTTTTCCTGGGATTTTTCCTATGGGTCATTGAACCTTGTTCATAATATGTGGGAGTATTCACAATCCTTTTGTTTCGTGGGGGTCTTTTCCTTACCTTTGTTTTTGCAATGTTTTCCTTTCTATGCCCTAAGGTTTGTCATTCTTATGTGGACCCTAGGGTTTTAAAAATGATTGTCTAAAATGTGTAGCATATTTCCTCCAAGAATGTTTCTTGGTGTTGTCTTCAGGCTGGTCTTTTTGGGTTTCATTTTTTAATAGTATTAGTTCTTTTTTACATTATGTAGCTGTGGAATATGATTTCACATATATAAAATGTAATTTCATTCTTATTTGATGAATAAAATTACATGGCACTTTCTATTTAAAAAACCAACACACATTTAATATTTCAACACTTTAATGATAAATAAACACAACCTCCAAGAGGGAAAATAAGTTGCTTCTACTAATATCATAAATATAGAGAAAAAGACTAAAAGGGATGAATAAAGAGAAATTAAAACAAAAGAAATTTAGGCAACATCACTATTCATAGTAAGTAGAAATGTAATATTCAACAATATTATTATTTGATAAATAATAATAAGATAAATAGAAAATAGAAAAAGTAATAAGTACAAAATTAACAATAATAATATAACAAAATATTATTTTAATTTTAAATTTAGGGAAAATAATAATAATAATAAGATAAATAATAATATTATTAATGGATAATTTGTAATAACATAAATACAAAATATGAAAAGTAATAAATACAAAATAAATAATAATAATAATAATAAGATAATAAAAATAGTCCGTAGTCTAATTTATAGAGGAAATGACTTTTTTCACTACATTTTTTCTGGTTAATTTTAATCAAAATCTTATGGAGATTTTTAAAAAATTGAGTTTAAATTGTCTAATCTCCATAATTCCTCTACCCCAAGGGTTTTTCATGGTGTTGAATACATTTATACATTCAAAAACATATTTTAAACAACACAAAATATTGAATTTTTCAGGGTGTTGAATCCATTTATACATTCAAAAACATATTTTAAAGGACACAAAATATTGAAATTGTATTGTCAGATTTTAGTGAATTCCCTTGAAAAAGATATTTCGTCTATAAATTAGACTATACCATAAAAATATTATCTTAATTTTAAATTTAAGTAAAATCTCTATTCATACCATGTAGAAATGTAATATTCAACAATACTATTAACTAATAAATAATAATAAAATAAATACAACATATCAAAAATAATAATTGTTTATATAAACTGTAATAATTAATTAACTTAGTTATTTATCTAATAAAAATAAAATTTAAATTTAGTAATATGATTAACAATTTATTATTATAAAGCCCATAGGGCTTTGGATTGATGGTGAATGGGTGCACTATTAAGGCACTCTTTGCGATAGGTCATTGATTCAAATCCCCCGTGAGTATTTACCTACCAAAAAAACAATTTATTATTACAAAACTAACTTATAAATTAAAAATTTAGAATTTAAAAAAAATATATTCTATCACATGTAATTTTATTTTTTTTAATTATTAACCTTTCATATAGTAAATTTATTTATATTTATAGTCTTAATTTTATTAAGAAAAACTTATAAAAAAAATTAATTTAATTATAAATCAATAACCACTGGCAAAAAAAAATACTGACGACAATTCTTCACCCAACCATGTTTCTCAATACCCGCTCTACCAAAGTTTTCCATCACAACTCCAAGTTAATAAAACACTCTCCTCTCGCCTTAAATCAACAGGAGATCTACGCCAAAGAAAATGGAGAAAACCAATAGAATGGAACCTTAAATGTTCTTCACGTTCTCCCTAAGATCTTGACTCCATGCACACACTTCAAATATATATATATATATATAAAATTCACATGAAAGCCTCTACCATGTCATCCCTCATGTATGCATGCCCATGTGACTAATTCTCATTATTAGATTAACTAATCTTTCATTGAATTGTGTACCTAATATTAATATTTTATATTTATAAATAACTTATTTTATAAGATTTTCTAATGCAATATACAAATTCAATTTTAATAAGTTTAACATTTACACAATATGTAGTTATTTTTATATTCATAATAATATGTATAAGAGGGCACTACCATTCCATGTGCTCTTGACTATATTTTTTTTAAATGCATAATTTGCAACATGGACACACATTCATGTATCAAATCATGTCGCTCATAATGGTTTTCTTCTCTCCTTCGTTTTCCACACTTTTCTACAATCACACCATTCACACTCTTGACATTATGACACATAAACCTTCAACTATGGCATAAGTCCCTTTGTAACTACAATTAACTAGCATATGATTCATCCATCATGATGTGACTAAAGTAGTTATGAAAAGACCATCTCTAGGGAAATGTAAATATAACTACCTCCATTTCGATGACCTTCGAAACCTATCGAGATATGTGGCCCTAAGGCTCATTTTAAGAGGTGCATTGACTATCATCCATCTGCAAAGGTTGGCCCCATCATCTCATATGGCACTCATCCCTAGGGATCTTAAAAGGTACATTAACCTTGGGAATTTGGAAGATACCTTGACCAACTAGACATCTCATAAAACTAATCCAATTTCACTAACTAATACTACAACAACCCCTTTGGGAAAATTCCCCTCTTACAAACAATTGTAAACATTCATGTATTTTGATTATAAATTAAAAAGGACGAGAATTGGGACATGGATTCTAGAGTTTAAGGAAGGAGATTGCTTGGGATTTGATGGAACCTGGATTGGTTTCGTGACAACCATTGAAGGGCTAGCAGGTGCGCCTTAAATGTATTGGTTTTATAAATTAATTAAGCATGAAATAAGGACAACAGATGTCATGTCTGCGTTGGATAATTCCACAAGGAAGAGAGGAAAAAAAATTAAGAAGGATGGGTTGCATTGGAAACAGGGACAGTTGAAGTCAACCAATGGGAGAGTGGGGTAGGGAGATAACACAACAACATCCTCACCACTACTCGGACATAAGAACCACCGTGACAGAGAGGAGAAGCCAGAGGCGATAAGAGTGCTTGCCCACGTAATCAAAACTATTGCAACGTGATAGAAAGGACCCGCGAGGAAGGAACTGGAAGGGGTATCGAGAATGGCACTGCAAGGGGAGGAGGCATTTGTGAAGAGAGCATTAGTATGTAGTGAGGGGAGAACAATAGAGAGAATGTAAGACAATAGAGAAAGAAGCTCAGGGAAACACGAAAAAAGGAAAGAAATCCTTAGGGAGAGGTTCATAGAAGCATTCGTTGTGCTGTAGAGGAGGAAATAAAGCATATGACAAGAGGAAAAGAGCACATAGCTTTGTGTCACTACCAGAAGGCAAGGAGTATATCAACCATTCAATTACCATTGGGAGGTAGAAGAATATCTTCCAGGTGAGGAAAATAGTCTTTTGATTCCCTGTAAGACTAGAGGGTGGAGATGGTATTCTTTGGATTCCCTTGACATCTTGGGTGGAGGCTTTCTCCTTGGATTCTAGCAAGGAGAATTCCTTAGACTTCCTTTGCTTGTTTTCTATCTTTTATAGTGGATTCTATATTCCCAGGATCGAGTGGAACCACTGTGTTAAGGACTTTTTGAGGGTGGAGGTGTTAAGCCTCTAAAGTCCCTCATTCAGTTTAGGGTGGAGGTGGTGAGCCTCTAGATTCCCTCTTCTAGCCTGTACTGGTAGAGCCGCAATTCTTATTGGAGTAGATACAGGGTGGAGGTGGTGGACCTATAGATTCCCTATGAGATATTGAAAAAATGATGTAGTTGGTGGGTGGAGGTGGATAGTTCTGTGGATTCCTTGTTCCAGCTAGAAGAAATTGTTTAATCCCTTAAGCATTTATCCTCAAGCTCTAGAAGGGGTGACTAATACAAGAAGGACTTGGTCATAGTGTGTCTAAGGTTGGGTAGAGATTTGAAGACCCAATCTTAGTTGTTTGGACCAATCTATCAAAGATAAGTGTATGCCTATGACTCTCATGTCGAGGAATGAGACATCCCTGGTAGAATGAACATTGTTGTTTTAAATGCATGGATATGGATGATCCATATTTATGAAGGAACGAAATGACATACAGATATGAACAAAAACACAAATATACAGCAAAAACAAAACTTCAATTCATTAGTAACAAAGTACTGAAAATTGTTTACATGCTCAATGGAAATAAACTAGCTTAGGCGATGGTAGCTTATCTCTGAGAATAAATGTGGCAGATACATGCCTTCTGAACTATGTTACAATGAGGTTCAAAGACTTAATTTATTATTGAGGATCAATGGAAAACCCTAAACATCCAAAAACCTAACCCTAGGAGATGAAGCACCAAAAGTTAGTGGGCCTCGTTGGGGTAAATTGGTGCATCAACTTCCCGGGGTCGTAACTTTGGTATACGATCTCCGTTTGATGCATATGATACCTCATTAGAAATAAATATCCAAGGAATACAACTTTTGACTAAAACACCCTTGCTATAGGTTAAGAAATTTGACTGTTTTCCAAAAAACGACTTCAGAAATTCAGGACCCAAAAAACTGCCAAAAATAGTAAATTATGCTACAATAAGGGAAACTGAAAGAAACAATCAAGTGGAATAGATGGGTGGTCGCCAATATCCACTTGGATCAGTCCCCCCCGCCCCCTTAGGAAGCAATGGTCCCCATTGCGTTGAGTGTCTCCATGAGATGGGGAAACTTTTGCTGAACTTGGTCCTTGATGAGCCACTTGCATTGGTGCAGGAGTTGGTCAACTTTGACAACCCAATACAGTTGGATTTTTAGTCGATGAGTGTTCTTGACCTACGTGTCCATGATCCAATATTTTGTGTCCTATTTTATACAATCTGGGTTTATCTTTGTTGGTGTGAGTTGTTTTGCAATGTCTAATGTGTCTAATAATGGTGGAAAGTATGGTCGAAGGCGGTCCACATTGAACATTAGGTGTAGGCCAAGGAGGGGGAATGTTGAGCTCAAAATAATTGTCTCCCACAATCTTGGTGATGGTGTAAGGCCCATATTAGAGTGGCCTGAGCTTCCGATGGGCTCCGGTAAGGGGTTCTTTCTGCAAATGCAACCAAACTTTGTCACCCACCTGAAACTTGTGTGGCACCTAATGTTGATCATGTCACTACTTGTACTTGGCATTAGACTTATCCAAGATGTCATGAACTTACTGGAGGATGTGTTGGATGAGTTCAATAAACATGGTTTCTTTATCAGCCTCGAACTATACATGTGTGGATTTTTTCTGTGTAGTCACATGAGGCATGCAGACATCAATAAAACACAATGGTTGAAATCCCAGACCCACTTGAAAGGGACTATGACCAATTGAGACATGGAGAGCTTTGTTATAGTTGTGTTACATATAGGGAAAACTCTCATCCTAGGTTCGTGGTGGCTTGGAGTTGTACATGCAGATCATGTGTACTATCATCTTGTTGATGACCTGTGTTTGGCCATTAGTCTAGGGATGGAATGTAGTCATCTTGGTGAGCTTGGTGTCCAATAGTGTCCAGAGGCTCGACCAAAATGTGCTCAGGAACCTGTTATCCCGATCTGATATAATGGTCTGCGGGATCCCAAAATGTACCCACACGCATTCAAAGAAGAGCTTGGTAGTGTCCTTTGTTTTGATACTCTTATTGCATGCCGCAAATATAGTCATCTTAGAAAATTTGTCCGAGACCACAAATACACAATCATTACCATGCTTGGTAGAAGGGAGGCCAAACAGATAGTCCATAGAGATGGATTCCCAGGGCAGGTTGGGAGTAGGTAGAGGAGTGTATATGCCTTACTTCTCGATGGTTGGCTTGGCGATGGCACAAACAGTGCAAGATTTGATATAATTTCCAACATCCTGTTAGAGTTTTGGCCAATAAAAGTACTTCTATAGTATGATCAAAATTTTCTCCACACTGAAGTGTCCTGTGACTCGAATGAAGTGCGCCTCCCAAATCATCTTGGCACTCTCGCTTGAAGGAACACGAAGGTGGCCCAGGTAGCATAATAATGCATCTTGGAGGTGGAAATTGGGAACTTGTTTTCCAACCACTAGCACCTGGTATGAAGTGCAAATAGTTGAAGATGGAAACTCCACTCTTTTACCTTTCGGAAGTTGTGACAATTCTCCAATATTTTGATATGCAAATCAAAGCTCCTAGCAGTTTCCAATGCTTTGATCTTCAAACCTGCAAAATATTGTTCATGCACCTTTTGATCCGAACTTAAACAAGAACGCAACAAATTACAGATATAACCATAAATACAGAGATGCAACAAAAATAACACTTCATTTCATTAATATCAAATACTGAAATATGCTTAAAAACAGAATGGAAATAAGACTAGCTTGGGTGATGGTAGCTTATCTTTGAGAAGAGATGTGGCAGCTACATGCCTCTGAACTGTGTTAAAATGAGGCTTGAAGGCCTATTTATTATTGAGAAATAATGGAAAACCATAAACATCCAAAAACCTAATCTTAGGTGATGAAGCGCCAAAACTATGGGCCGCGTTTAGGTAAATTGGTACATCAACTTCTCGGGGTCATAACTTTGGCATACAATTTCCATTTGACACCCAAAATACCTCGTTTAAAGATCTATCTGAGGAATACAACTTTTGAGTGGAAAACATTGATTGAAGGCCCATGTTTGCCCCAATTTTCCCAAAAAAACGTCGTTTAGGGCATCAAAACAACTCTGGAAGTTTAGGACCCGAAAAAAAATGCCAAAAATAGTAAATTGTGCTACAATTAATGAAACTGAAAAACTGAAAGAGACAGTGGTGGTGTTCCAAGTGGAATAGGAGGGTGGCCACCAACATCCACTTGGATCACCTTCTCTAGGCATTCCGCAACTCTAATACCATGTAAAATTATTAGAGCACAGGTAAGGACCTAGTTGGATAATAATTACATAAACTTGCGAGAATTGAAAAGAAAATTGGAAGAGGGAATGAATTTGACATCTCAATATTGATAAAAGAACCAATATATAAAGAAACTAATTTAAACTTAACTGCATGCACGCACTAAGAGTAACTAAAGCTAACTAAAGCTAAGTGTGTTTTATGCTATGCTAATGTGCATGTAAACCACATGCAAGCACTAAAACTAACTAAAGCTAAGTAATGTCAATGTACACCAACAGGTACCATAAATGCATATGTTGAAACAAGAAAAATGTTGTTCATTATACATGAGAGGGATACATAGTAAAAAAAATTATCTGAAAAATAGGTGTAATACTAATCTCGAATCCAATTAGTGGTGGAGTTGAATTTGAAGTGAATAATTAAAAATTACAAAGTTACAACTATGCTAGATCTCAAGAATAGACACCCTTACCAAATATAACCCTGTAATTGCACTGAGAGGCACATTCTACAGCCCAACATGACCTCTATGTGTAAGTATGTTCGTGCTCAAAGTTGAATTTTAACTAATGTCGACCAACATAAATAAATAAATAAATAAATCTAAATAATGTTTATGTTCGTCTCTCCAATAAATAATAATAATGAAAATAGAAAAAAATAATGTTGGCCCGAAACAAATATGAAAATAGCCATATTAAAAAAAAACAAACAAACAAACTACAATACAATTATCTCATACATTTAGATAAAAAATAAATAAATAAATACAATACAATTATCTCATGTGTTTAGTAGTTTCTTTATCATATATGTTGAATTTGAATGGATCATAAATTTACCTTCAACCAAATTTTTTACTACATTAAAATTCCAAATTATCTAAAATTTTAAAGAACTTTAATCTTTACTAAAGCCAATACCATTTCTTAAATCCTAGTAAATGATTAATTCAATACAAAGAATCCAAAGTCTTGCCTTAAAATCTTTTAATATTTCTTTTAATTAATTATTTGTAAAATGAATTTTTAAAAGGAAAACCGTATCCTATGGATATATTAAAATCTCTATACACATAAATATTTCCATGTCAAAGATGTCATATTAGAAAATATTCATTTGATGTAGTTTTATTATAAATTTTGTCATCATGCCATGTAGAAAAGATCATTAAATATAATATTAATATTGAAAGATTAATATTATTATTAAGTCTAATATTAATATTAATATATTATAATATGAATATTATTCAAATTAATAACTTTTAATTAATACAATATTAAATTTAATATACATTTTTTTATATTATAATGATATATATTAACTTTAGATATATATGGGAGGGAAGAACAAAGACATAGAGTGATAAAGGTGGAGAGATAGAGGGAGTGAGAGAAAGGAGGTGAGAAGGAGGGATAGAGAGATGGAGTTGGAGTAGAGAAAAGGAGGGTAGAAGAAAGACATAGAGAGAGAGGGAGTGAAAAGGAAGAGATATAGAGGGAATGTTTATGCTTGGCAGTGAGATAGAGAGACAAAGAAGGAGAGATGGAGAGAAGGAGGGGAGAGAAGGAGAGAGGGAGGGATATAGTGACGGATTTGAAGGGCAGAGAGAGAGGGGGGGAGGGAGGGAGGGGAAGGAAGAGAGTGAGGACGTGAGAGAGAGAGAATGAGAGAGGAAGGAAGAGAGAGAGGAAGGTAAGAAGAAAGACACATAGAGAGAAAGGTGGAGAGAGTGAGAGGGAGTGATAACAGAGATGGAGAGAGAGGGAGAGAGGAGAGCATAAGGGAAGAGAAATCGAAGGGGGGAGAGAGGGAGAGAAGGGGAAGAGAGAGAGTAAGGGAGAGGAAGAGGGAGGGAGAGATAGATAGATATGGAGAAAGAATGTGTATGTTTTGGGGGTGATATAGAAATACAAAAGAGAGATAGAGGGAGATAGAGATATAGATGGAAGGTGAAGAGAGGGAAGAAGAGAGAGATAGAGAGAGGGGGAGATAAATAAATATGGAGAGAGAGATAGAATGTGTGCTTGTGGGGGGTGAGATAGAGAGACAAATAAGGAGAGATGGAGGGAGATATAGATATAGATGGAGGGGGGAGAGAAGGAAGAATATTTCTTGCACTAGATGCATTGATTTCAATGTAGATGGTGATTTGTAATCCTATTCGATTTCTTGCAATGGAGGAGATAAACTAAATTAGAGGGGAGAGGATGAATGAAGAGAGAGAAGGAGAGGAGTAAGAGAGGGAGAGAAGGCTAAGAGAGAGAGACGGAGACACAAAGATGGAGGGCGAGAGAGGAGGAGAGATAAGGAGATAGGGAGGGAGAAAGCGACAGGGTTGGAGGGAAAAGAGAGAGAGAGAGAGAGATTGATGGGGGGAGAGAAAGGGATAGAGAGGAGGGATAAGAGAGAGGAGGAGAGAGGGAGTGAAAAGGGAGAGATAGAGAGAGTGTGTGTATGTTTTGGGGTGATATAGAGAGACAAAGAAGGAGATATGGAGGAAGATATAGATATAGATGGAGGGGGGAGAGAGGAAAGAAGATTTCTTACACTAGATGCATTTATTTTAACATACATGGTGATTTCTAATACTATTTGATTGCTTGCACTAGATGCATTGATTTCAGTATAGATGTTGATTTTTATGATATTTGATTGCTTACACTAGATGCATTGGTTTCAATATATATGTTGATTTCTAATCCTATTTTATTGCTTGCACTATAGATGCATTGATTTCAGTGTAGATGTTTTCTAATTCTATTTGATTGTTTGCACTAGATGCATTGATTTTAGTGTAGATGGTTATTTATAATCCTATTTGATTGCTTGCACTAGATACATTGATTTCATTGTAGATGGTGATTTAGAATCCTATATGATTGTTTGCACTAGATGCATTGATTTCAATGTAGATGTTGATTTCTAATGATATTTTATTGCTTGCACTAAATGCATTGGTTCCAGTGTAAATGTGATTTCTAACCGTATTTGATTGCTTGCACTAGATGCATTGATTTTAATATAGATGTTTTCTAATTCTATTTTATTGTTTGCACTAGATGCATTGATTTCAATGTAGATGTTGATTTCTAATTATATTTGATTTCTTGCACTATATGTATTGATTTTAGTGTAGATGTTGATTTTTTATTATATTTGATTGCTTGCACTAGATGCATTGATTTCCATGTAGATGTTGATTTTTAATCCTATTTGATTTCTTGCATTAGATACATTGATTTCAGTGTAGATGTTTTCTTCTAATCATATTTGATTGCTTGCATTAGATGCATTGATTTCATTGTAGATGTTGATTTATGATTTGATGTAACTAGATGTATGATGGTGCATTAATTTTAAAGTGATTGGATTAACAATGTGATTGATTTTAGTGTTAGCACAAAAAAATTATTGAAGATGTGCATTGATTTTGGTGTTATAGTAATTCGACCTTTTAATATTAGAGAGCAAGAGAGAAAAGGTAAGATGTTTACTACAATAGCTCGAGTTAGAGATTTGAACGGTTTACGATTTCAAGTGCACTTTTCATATAATCGATATGAAAATATGGCAAAACCTAACAGCGGTGACAATAAGAATAGTAGAAGGAAATAGTTGAGATTGATCACAATGAAAACTATTTGTAATTGACTACATTCTTATTATTCACATTTTTTGTCATTCAACACTATTACATTGTCACTTTGCATTCAAATTTTTTATTTCATCATTTTTCATAATTAAAGTTATAACAATATCTACCATCTCAATAGATTTAGGTAACTCAACAAATTTAAAATTAAAATTACGCTTCAAGATATATTTAGTAATACCTGGAGAGACACTATTAAGAATTAATTAGTTGTCAAAAACTGTGATACCTAAAATTAAATGAAATAGATGTGCAATATCAATCCTCCTGCAAGTTATTGACACGATTGTCTTCCTTCTTCATCACCAACTAATTACTAATAGACAATTACATACACACATAGAAATATAACACAAAAAATGTAGCATTCACAAACATTACCATCCAAATCCAAACACATAAACATGCAAACCACTCAAAACATCCAAACACAGATGTACAAACCATTCAAGGCAAGCAACATAGACTAAATTAAAAAACAAAATTATATGGTCATGTCAGGCAAAGAAAACATAATATAAATTTCAAAGTATGAAATTTATCTCAAACAATACATAATAATGATAATCTAAACATATGACATTGTTGCCCTCATCTGAACCAGCCTAGATCCATCTGACTCCAAATCTATCATGCGTCGAGAGAGATCAAATCACTTGAGGTATAAACCTTTTCTCAAATTCTACACTAAAAAAAAAAAGGTTTGCACCTTGAAAAATTTGATCCTCTTGATACATGATAAATCCAAAATTAAATAGATCTCGACTAATCATAATCATTCATCAACCATTATTAAAGATATATGCAAGTCATTTCAACACTAATTTCATTTGAAAATTAACTTAATAGAAAGAAGAAAAAAAATCGTCTTGCTCTCAATCAATATTACATTGTGCTCACAATATTTGATATAAGTTTTAACTCCTTGCAAACTCAAACGTGACTATTCCTCGAGGTAATGCTACTTACCTCGTCAAAAATATTTACATTATTTTGTTGTAACTTTTATATTATTGTTATTTCTCCTCGTCAAAAATATTTATATTTATATTATTTTGTTATAAATTTTATATTATTGTTATTTCTCCATGTAATAATATTAAAAACATTTTAAATAATGTAAGATTATCTTGTAAATGGACAAAACAAGAGGGATAAACTCGCACAATGGATAGATGCCATACCGTTCTTCAAAAACCAACTGCAATTGAAGCAATGGTCATAAATCCTGGTTAAAAGAAAATGCACAAGCATCATTAATAATGCAAGAGATGCATCGCAGTGCGTTATTAGTCCCTGCCTCCGGCATAGCAGGGACTATAGCATTCGATCGAGCGTTGACCAGGTATTAGTTCTTCAGTTGACCGTAAATTTTCAGTGTTTGAGCAATTTTAACCAAAGTTTATCCCTGGCGATATCGGTGTAAGAAACTTATAACCAAACTTGTGAATTCAAGGTCTTATTACAAGCTTCACGTGCCCTGATGTTATTTCAACCGGGACAAGTAATTTTATCGTAAGTTTTTCAAAACAAATGTTTTGCGCAAGCGAGCTGCCATCTGCTATTTCTTCTGGGCACCTGTCACCTCTTCTACACTCCTGTCTCCTCTCATTGATAACTCCCTGGCAGCACATGTCGCTGAATGGCCGCTGCATGTAGTCTCATCTATTGCAGAAAATTGAACAATGCGACAGTATTGCTCACGCTACAGTCTTTCGACAGTGGAGTTCCCACCCAGGTATAGTGCAGTGTATTTCAGGCACCGCCTTGATACCTTACCTGCAGGTTAGAACAAGAAGGATTTATTGAGAATGATGAGGAGTCGAGAAATGGCAGACGTCAGGTAAGGTTTCGGGGCAGTTCGCTTGAATAAAGCAAGCCAGGGCTATAATGATGGAAAGGCAGCATGACAGAACGCATGATTCTTCTTTAGATTCTATCGTTGATGAACCAGGTGGTGAAGATCCAGAGCGTGAGTGAAGGAGGTCTTGTCTATTCTCTTTGGCCAGTAAGGAGGGACAGGCGGGGGAAAGCATTTCACCAACTTCGCATACTCAAGTGGCAATTGGATTCAGGGCAGAATGTTTCCACATTTCATATAGAAAGAATTGCAGCGACGGTCTTGAAATGGAATGGGCCTTGGAGGCTCACCTTTTTAGTCGAAGGTGCGAGGCAAATGGCCACCAGGGATGAGATTTCACCTTTGCCCAGACCATGTCTCCTCACGAAATTTTGAGGTCTTTCCCTCCTTCAGAGCAATAATTTTCTTCAGAATCCTGCCCTCTTTGACTGCAGAAGCCTAACTTTCATGGACTTGTTAGTGAATAATCTTCAGGGTCCGATACCAGTCGGTCTGGCTTCTCTGGATCACATAATGGAATTAGGAATATCTAGAAATTCCTTGACGGGTAATCTCGATGGGAGATTTCTGGCCAATTGGACGAATTTGGTGTCGCTTCAGCTGCAAAACAACTTAATCTCAGGGAGCATACCTCCGGAAGTGGGGATGTTGAAGAGACTCGAACTCCTATTCCTCTTTCACAATTCCTTTGAGGGGCACATTCCGGCAGAGATAGGGAACTGTTCCAACTTGCAGAAGCTTGACATTTCACATAATTCTTTAACCGGACTGATTCCTGCCGAGCTCGGAAAGTTAACATCTCTCGTCATACTGAATCTCTTTGAAAATGGCTTGACGGGAAGAATTCCAGAGGAACTCAAAGAATTGAAGGCACTGACAATGCTAGACATTTCCGGCAATAATCTGATGGGATCCATACCGGAGGGCATATTCCGGCTTCCTAATTTGAGCCTTCTTTATCTGCATAACAACAATTTATCTGGAACAATCTCTGGCAGTTTTGGAAAATACAGTAATTTGACAAAGGTAAGCCTATCCAACAACAGTCTCACCGGAAACCTTCCTCCGCAGATGGTAAAGACTAATTTCATATTGTGTTTGGTGGCAAGAAGTTGAGAGGCGGTGGTAGCCAGCTACTTGAGAGGTGGCAGACGGTGGTAGCCAGCTACCTGAGAGGTGAGAGGTGGCAGCTATATAGTAAACTTTGCATAAAACGCCAATAGTTATAGTAAACTTTGCATAAAATGCCAATAGTTAGTTGTCACCACAATTTTCCACACTTTGGATAAAATATAACTTGTCACCACATTTCTACATTGGTATAAGCGAAGCTTGCAATAAGAGGTCCTTTCTTGCCCGCTTTGGGGAAAACAAGAACTGCACTTGTCTTCCACAATCGAAGTGCACTGAGCTCGGCGTCTCTCGACATCTCTGTTCTTCTTCCCTCCACACTTCTGCATGCAGACTGTTCTTCACCACCCAAGCTCTGGCTCTCAAGCATTTTGACCCCTCCAGAAACCCTAGATTTATTCTCTGCATCAACCTCGTTTGCGGACTGGTGGTGTTTGAGGACAACAAAATCTTTGCGGATAGGGAGGATCCATTTCATAAGAGGAGATCTATGTGTTTGCAGACAACAAAAGCTTGGCGGATATGTAGATCCATTTCATAAGCAGGATCCAAGCCAGATGAAGAGTCTCATCTTGGAGCTAAAGTCCGAAGATCTAGAAGGGGCAACCACTTGGCTGATGTTGGAGCTAAAGGCCGAAGATCTAGAAGGCGCTGCTGCATGCAAGAGCCACTTGGTTCCACATGGTTTTTTTGGGTTTAATTTAGCCTGGCTGGCTTTCTTGGCTTTCCTGTAACCTGCTTTACTGAAATCAGAAAGCGCGGCTACACGTATTAAGGTCCTGCCCCTTTTGGGAAAGCAGATGGGCTGAAGCACCCTGATTTCACCGCGTATGAATCTTTGGGGAAAACAAGAACTGCACTTGTCTTCCACAATCGAAGTGCACTGAGCTCGGCGTCTCTCCGCATCTCTGTTCTTCTTCCCTCCACACTTTTGCATGCAGACTATTCTTCACCACCCAAGCTCTGGCTCTCAAGCATTTTGACCCCTCCAGAAACCCTAGATTTATTCTCTGCATCAACCTCGTTTGCAGACTAGTGGTGTTTGCAGAGAATAAAATCTTTGCAGATAGGGAGGATCCATTTCATAAGAGGAGATCTATGTGTTTGCAGACAACAAAAGCTTGGTGGATATGCAGATCCATTTCATAAGCAGGATCCGAGCCAGATGAAGAGTCTCATCTTGGAGCTGAAGTCCGAAGATCTAGAAGGGGCAACCACTTGGCTAATGTTGGAGCTGAAGGCCGAAGATCTAGAAGGCGCTGCTGCATGCAAGAGCCACTTGGTTCCACATGGTTTTTTTGGGTTTAATTTAACTTTATTTATTACTTTATTACTTTTATCTTTTATTTTTAATCAAAGTTTTTATTTTTAATTTAATAAAAAATATAATTAACCATTTCACCATGATTGTTCAGTGAACACGATTTTGACTTGTCGCTGGACTTTAACAACAACCACAACGATTCATGTCCTATGTTGTGACAACTGCATTTTCAGTATCATTTTCTGAATGTTCCTTCATTTTCTTGGCAGAGGCCGGTTATTGATGTTGAGGCAGTAACAAAAGGGAGTCGATCCCATACCTTTTATATTTCTTTACCAAAAATCCGTAAGATTTTATGGAGATGTTTAATTAACTGAAGGACAGTAGAAACTCTACTGTTCGCTTTCACTTTGTTTGCCATCTCAAATCACCCTGTCCAACTTTCGGTTGTGGCCGCTGGGTTTTACTGATATAAATTCCATTATTGATGGCTGGGTTTCTTCCATCAATTCCTTCATTCATGTATTGTACATTCTATTGTAGAGTCTTTTCAGAGATTTTGATTACAGAATGGCGCCTGTTTCATTGCCCCCGGGTTTCAGGTTCCATCCCAGTGATGAGGAGCTTGTGAGTTATTATTTGAAGAGAAAAGTTCATGGACGTAAGATAGAATTGTACATTATCCCAGAAGTTGATTTGTATAAGTTTGAACCTAGCAAATTAGAATTCCAAGACATAGCTATTTCAATTTCATATTTGGGTCCCTTAATATTTTGCATAGTTAGCTCCTGAATATTGCCCTGAGATTAATGCACCCTTGTTTCTTCCTCATGGAAATTGTGTGCACTGCGCGCACTATGCTTTGGCTCAGCCAGTGTCTTAAACTTATTCTTCTGTGTTTATGGAATTCTTGCTCAGGTCTCAGTTTGCATGTATATGATAGACTTTCTTGAAATTAGCTTCAACAGAGCCATATCTGGAAGCCCACAAATGTTTTAAGTTCATTTGTGAAATTAGTCTGGGTGCAGGCTCTTTGAGGTGTCGAAGCGCTGATTTTGATGCCGCGGTGGCTATAGACTCGGAAATTATTCCATGATTTGAAGATGCTAAAGTTTTCTTCTTTTAATGCATTTCAGTTTGATTCTTGTGAGGATGTAGAAACTCTAGCCATGCATGTCTAAGTATGAGCTAATTTAGACTGTGGATGCCTCATTAAAGCAGAGTCATTTGGCCCACTATCAGTGAGAGTCAGTTTTAACATACTATAAATGTAGCTTCCAAAACTTTATTTCTTGGATCAGAAATAGTCATCTGATGAAAATTATAGAGTCCAATTTTGGTATAAAAGCCTTAGATATCCATTAACCATCTTATTATTGATGTTTGGTGTCTGAGTTTAGCGTGAAAATCAACTATTAGCTGGATTAGTGCGGGATAGAAGCACTTGAAAATATGAGCTACGAAATGTAGGTTGAGGTTGGGATGCGTGCAAATTGTTTATTTGAAAAACGCATGATATTAATAGAAAAGCTGATATAATGTCGGATGTCCCATTTCCCTTGCCAAATACATGTGAACCTGGAATTAGAATATGGATGATGTTTATGACAACTTTTACAAATATCCTGTATAGCAATTTAGTCTAGTTTAAGGCGTGGACAGTAGTTTTAGATGTAACAAGAGTTATACTTCAAAATCTGACTCGTTTTTCATGCCTGTTGCAGATAAGTCTTTCCTGCCTAACAGAGATTTAGAATGGTGCTTTTTCAGTCCACGTGATAAGAAGTATCCCAATGGAACACGCACAAATAGGGCCACTAAAGCTAGTTATTGGAAAGCTACAGGAAAGGACAAGAAAATCAGCTCGAAGTCATCTATGATTGGAACAAAGAAGACCCTAGTCTTCTATGGTGGGCGTGCACCGCAGGGAAGAAGAACAGATTGGGTGATGCATGAATATCGTCTAGATGAGACACAATGTGAAGCGGCAGCTGGTGTTCAGGTATCCTGATTGAATTGGATTAAGTTTTCTTTGCCCATTTATAAAACTAGAGAATGGGGTTAAATAAACTTTAAAGCATAAATCATAGTCTCTCTATTATTTGTATACTCTTTGAATCAGAATTTTCAGTAGCCTTTCCTGCTGGATTTTAAAAATATTAAGAATAATTCTATTTACTTGTAGAAACAGAGTGTTTGAGAAGAGTATGGAATATTTTTCTTATTTTAAGCTGGAGGTTGGAATCCCTCCTTGCTCACACTTAGGCACAATGATTTTGACTGAGATTCCAAGCAACTGTCATTACCAAGATTTTTTTTTTTGGGTCTTTTATTCTTCAACAATTATCATAGCCTTGATTTGTCACTGATCTGTTTAATATTATTTTCTCTTATCAATGTGCCAAGCTAAGAGATTTATCTGTGCATTATGTGGTTTTCAGTGACCAACAGTGTTTATAGGCTTTGTTCTCAAGTTTTCATCCTTCTGCCTAAGCTATATCTTGCAATTAATTTATGCTATCATATCCCCAGTATTCTTCTGAATTAGTTATATCAAATAATTAACGATATTCTTATGCCATTTATCAAGGTACTCAACTGCGAAAATTTCATTTTGTTGTCTGCTTCAATTATTGTTAGAGTAATTCCTTGATGCAACCCTTGATGATGATTTTCTTTACTTTTACAGGATGCTTTTGTTTTATGCCGTGTTTTCAAGAAAAATGGAATAGAGCCAAGGATTGGAAGCTCGAATGAACCACCAATACAGAGGAATGCTTTTCCTTCAGTAATGAATAGTTCCTTTTCTGATAAGATGACCAAACCTGATGCTGTTGAAGATCTGTCAGACAAAAGCTACCCACAAGTGAACCAGGAAAAGGCCGACATCCAGGCAGATACTACATTGCGATCAGAAACTTCATTTGAGAGACTGCATGATATAACTGATAACAGTGCTACTCTTAATCAGTGGCTGGAGTTTCTACTGGATGACTCCAGCCCAAGTTACATTTTGGCATCCCCTGCCAATGCCAGAAATGATTTAAAGGTGTGTACTACTGTAGACTCTTGTGATGATTACCTGGCATTAGTAAAGCTTTCCTACTTATGGTAATCTACAAATTTGATCTGTAAAGTAAGGTTTACTATCTAGTAATGTCAATATATAATTGTTTTCCAGGTCAGTTCTATGATTGGGGGTGCAAGATTGGAGCAGGAATCTCTTTGGCCAATGTTTAAAATAGATAATTTTTCACAAGGCGTAGCTGATTTAAGCTTCAACCAATTCACATCTCAGATTGAACCTATGTTGAGTCATACAACTGATGCCTGCTTTGAAGAGGAAGATGTTTTAGACGAAATACTAAAGGTTGCACAGGCAGCTCAGAATGAGGATACTCATAACGAACATCCTTTCCTTATGGCCAAGTTATCTGGTAATTTGGTTGGAGATTCTCTCCAATTTGATAATATGTACAATTTATGGGGAAACTAAATAATCATGGAGTTATTATAAAATCAAAGATAGTGAAGGAGCTGGATAGATTAGCTTGTACAGACAGTCGTGGATTTCAGGAATGTTCTCGGGATTTACCATGGAATGGATGTGAGTAGGTTTTGCACATCCATATTTAAACAGAGCTCAAAGACACTGGATCAACGAATTTGCAAAGGAAAATGAGTACTTTTATTGGTGGCAGGTTAAATGTTCATAGGTCATATATGCTTGCCGATTGTTGTTATTGTAAGATAGTAGTATGCTAATCAGAAATTTTTAAATGTGTCATATAGTTTGGAACTAAAATTCTAGAACTGATTAACAGTGGATTTTTCAATTTTTCTTTATTGTATGCAGGGTAGCTGGTCCAGTATCTCAGAACTTCATTTATGAACAGATGTTTTGGTGTATTAAATTGCCACCACAGTTATTCTGGTGATTTTGGCAGTTTATTGTGGATTGACAACAGCTAGCCCTGAAGTAACATGTACCATATCCATTTGTATGAAAAAGAGACCCAGTAAGTCTCTTTTATCATTTTCCCCCAAAGTTTACAAGATGATTTTTTCCCGAAAGTTTACAAGATGATTTTTTCCAGTAAGTCTTCCTTGCCATGGATGTTATGGTCCGGGGCGAGCATGATTGGCGGGCTCGATAATCTTCAATTCCCCGGGATTGATTGAAGCCAATCTGCCAATCTAACTATGCAGAGGTAGGGTCGTTGAAGCTCTAGCCTCAAGCTATGAAAATAGAATCTAAGAATGGCTACCCAGGTTTAGCATGGGATTCTAGAAGGTCACGTGAGCTGCATGCCAGCTTTACGTGTCCATCTCATAACTCAAGCCGTCATTGTGCTGTCTAGCACTTCCATAATTATAACGAATGACTCTTTATTCTGTGTTTAGTGTTTGATGGTGCTTTTGTTTTTTTTAAGGTTACAACTCCAACACATTCATGGTGAAAGCGTTAATTATAACGAATGGCTCTTTATTCCGTGTTTAGTGTTTGATCGTGCTGTTGTTTTTTTAAGGTTACAACTCCAACGCATTCATGGTGAACGCGTTTGTTCTTTTTAAGGTTACAACTCTAACGCATTCATGGTGAACGCGTTTGGTAATTTTCATGGTGAAAGGTTTATGTGGAATGAATCATTCATGGTGAACGCATTTGGTAATTTTCAGAACTTGAGTGGATATTAAATTATTAAAATATCATTTTTTTCAAGTTTGAAAATGGCCAATATAGATCTTATCAAATGCTCTGAATCTTCAATGTCTATACGATTATTTTACTTGATTTTTCTGGAAATTAAAAATATTTGTGCTATTGTTTACGTTCACCTGGTGTGAGATTGGACTTGTTAAAGCAGTTAACATATAACCAACTACTCAGCAAGCTTGCTCCCATGGACAGTTGTGTAAATAGTTTTAATCCATTACCAATCAGTCTCATACAGGCGTACTGCGCTTATAAAGTAATCTCTTATAGGCAGGGACTGCCGCTACGCAGTTGCCCTTGTTAATATACAATTGATTCTAATAATAAAAATTGCTAAAACTTTGGACCAAATTGTCACTCACCCCAAGTAATTGTGATTTTGATGAGCGAAAATAGTGACCAATACCATTAGGTAAACTAAGAATAAACCATGTGGCTGATCTAGGATGGAAACCTTGAAAACATGTGTTAATTTATAGGGAAAAAATAAAGAAAGAAACATACACCATACATTCAACTAAAGTGATATAAGAACACTTGTTCATCTATTCCAATTTCATAATTTTCAAGAATACCCCGTGAGACTCGACGTCCCTTTTCCGTGACAATCTCAATAATTATATTTAATACCATATAATAAATATCATTAAATTCACATATACTTCGCAATAAACATCATTACATTTATATCAATTCCCATATAGTGAACGAGAAACATTATTAAATTTTTTTAACAATTTCTCCCTGCATATTAATATTATTCGTGTTTTAACAAATTCTCCTTTGCATATACTCGCTAATCCGCAATGGATTTTTTTTTAATTAATAATAAATCACTTCTTTGTTAGGGGCAATATTAAAATTTATTTCATTTAAAAATATAAAAATGATAAATCGAAAAAGAAAAGTTTTGGGAAAATATATATTTTTTAGAATAGCTTTAGATTTATAAATTATGAACGATCAGCCCCACGGGGTAGGCGAGTTGGTAATCACAATGCGGTGAAGTTCATTAGAAAGGCGGGCTCTGTACTGAAGGTCATGAGTTCAAATCCTCCGGACTAGCCCAGAGCTGTGGAGAGGGTCGGGCGCAGTTCCCAAGGGTTATAGTGGTAATGGTCAGAATCGGCCGGGCACAGTTCCCAAGGGTTATAGTGGTAACGGTCAGAATTGACCCCGTCCCAAGGGTTATAGTGGTAACAGTCAGAATAGGCAGGGCGCAGTTCCCAAGGGTTATAGTGGTAACGGTCAGACTCGACCCCGTATTACGCAAGTTGCGAGGCTGCTCCAGTGGCCAATTCCTTTGTAATAAAAATAAATAAATTATGAACGATCTATTTTCATTAAGACATGGCCTTTAATGTTATATAGATAAACCATAAATAATAAATCACGTAATATTGAAATTCACTTCATTTAAAAGTATAAAAATTAAAAATTAAAAAAGAAAAGCTTTTGGAAAAAGATATATTTTTTTTTAGAATTGCTTTAGACTTATAAATTATGAATGATTTATTTTTATTAAGACATGGTTTTTAATGTCATATAGATAAACCATAGTTTGAAAATAATGCATGATAGCTTTTGAAAACTTAAAGTGCATCTTTGACTTACAACGGTAAGGTGCTTCTTTTCTGTAATTAATTAAAGCACGTGTTTATTTTATTGAGTTGGAGACCCTAGGCTTATCATTATTTTTGGAATGTTGGTTGAGTGCATGTTTGTGTTTATTGACCAATATAGATTCATCTTAAGTACTAATCTAATATGAGTCTCATTTGAAGTACTAATCTAATATGAGTCGAGAGAGATTACCAACCAAGATAGATTCATCTTAAGTACTAGATTTATTTTTCATTATTTACATTGTATTTTTGAATGCTAAATAGAGTATATATAGGAGCAGATAAAAAATTTAACCATAAAAACTTAATTTTTTTTTCTATATATAAATATATATGAAGTTGATATCGACATAAATTAGTTAACATAGATATTCAAATAGTTTATTTAAATCTCTTGTTGAAATATTTTTGAAAAATATAAGATTTAAACATCTGATTCACACACTTTTTTATTCTAATTACTTTACATTATATATATATTTTTAATTATAGCCCACATTATTTTTCGATTTAGAACATAATTTTTATTTTTTGTTTTTATTTTAAAGGGGTATGGACAGACAGACAAACTTACACATCCCCTCATATTGGGTTGTAGAATGATCCTCTCGACTCAATGATTAACCTCTCATCTTTCATAAGCTTTATAATAAATCCTATGCACACTTAGATCCTAGGCCCTCAGCCTCATGTTTCTTTGTATTTCAAACGCCTGGCAAAGAGCAGATGTATGTTCAACACTGTGAAGCGGAGCTGATAAGTGAAGAGTGTGAGTAAGTGGAGCTTACTGGTAGGGGTGGTGATACGGCATATAAGGGAGATAAAACGAAGTGATGGGTCAGTATGGGTCGGTATCAGTGGATGCATGGTACTAGAAATATTCGACATGTTATGAAGTTGTTATGAAATCAGGGAGAACATTAAGCACTTACCACAATATTAAAAGGTAATATGTCAACAAAAAGATCTTTGGTACATAAATTACAACAAAAGAAGGGGGCATGCATTCTCTCTTATACAACATTTGCCTTTGTTGAATAGTCTTCTTCTCCACTGCCTTTCCTTTTTCAAATTTGTTGGCTTTGTTGACTGCAAGGGAGTTGAGTCTCTAGTCCAAGGGCAAAGTCGAGCTTTAATTTGTGCATGGATTTCATGAAACTAGTTAACTTAGTAGTATTAACAAGTGATTTTTTACCTCCATAATTGGGTTATCATGGTAAATATAATTGGTATTAACAAGCCAACTTTTAACTCCATAACTGGCTTATCAAGGTAAATATCTTATTCTCTGTTTGATTGATGGTTGGGTTATATTTGTAATGTGTTGTAGACAATGGCCTTTCTTAAAGAATCAAGAAAGCGGGCTTCATTATTTCAATCGAATGCCTACAAAAACCAAATTCTCAGAGCTCTATTCCTTTCCTGCAAAAGGACAAATTCTTTGTTAGGCCAATAGGTGATTTTGTTCCCTCTAATTCTTCTCCAGACCTTTCTGGCACCCTTGAGTAATGTTGGATTTCTTCTTGGTTACATGTTTGTGAAGGGATATTCATTGCCTCAACATGCTCATCAAAGTTTCTGGTTTTACTACTCAACCATGTTTCCAAGATTCCTCAGTGCATGGAATTTGGGAGTTATAACCAACAGGATGAATCCCATTGAAATTGTATCTAGGATCTTGAACTAACCTAAGGTTGCCCTAAAAGTATTCTTTTGTTTTGTCTCGAAATCTGCCACCTAGGATCTTCGGGAATCTTACCACACTCATCATCCTCATCATCACTCCTACAAAAGGCGGATGTCATAAATGCATCTAGGGAGTCTCCAAAATGTTCCTAACAATCATCATTCAAAAAATTATGGTTGCCATCCATTTCTGCAATAATCAAGATTCCAAACATTTGTTTTTTAAAAGTCAGTGGAAAAATAATAACATGTGCAATTTTAGACAATTCATTCTATTTAGGGAGATGACCTAAAGAGATTGTGGAGCATGAGAGAAAAACACTAGAGTATATTTAGCTATAATAGCAATAGTTCATGGACAATATTTATTTTTATTGCTCTTAAACAAAGTATGTGCTTATTTTTCATGAAAAAATTAAGTCTAATAATTTCCTTTTTGTTGTTGGAGTGAGTAGGAATTGATTTATCTTTTTAGTATAAGGTTGGGAAACGTACATGTAAGACCGATGTGAAATATGTTAAATGTTTATTTCTGGCAATTTAGTATCAACTACTATATTGCAATGTCCCACATCACATTTGTCAGTTTGATTTCATTATTGTTGAAGTCAACAAGCTTATCAAATATGGATGTGCATGCAAGTTAAGTGTGAGAGCAGGTGTGGCGAATTTCCTTAAGTTTACCAAGGATTCCTTTATACACATAGTTTTGAACATATACAAGTAAATATCTAGAGGTAAAAGCAGATAACTCGACGAGGGGGATTCTCACCCTATGGGATCCTCAAAAACTTGGAATCCTGGATGCTGAAGCTTCTAGGAATTATATATCGATGGTGATTCAACCTTTGGGGGATAAGGAGATTTACATGATCACTAATGTCTATGGTCCTCAAAAACTAGAAGACAAACTAAAGCTGAATCTCACATCCCTAGAGGAACTGAGGGAGAGACATCCTGATATGCCCTGGATTCTGGCAAGGGATTTCAATATGATCAGATCTCTTATAGAGAAAAAAGGAGGTACAAGAAAACTAGGCGAGGACTCCATTGCCTTCCAGAACTTCATGAATAACATGGGGCTAGTGGACACAGAAACAACAAATGGCATTTTTACTTGGAATAATAAGAGGGGAGGAGCTTCTCAAGTTGCCTCTAAATTACATAGATTCATAATCTTAGAGGAACTCCTTCTCATGTGCCTTGATATGTCAACTTTAATCCTTCCCTTCGGAGGCTTGGACCACTAGTATGTTCAGATGGAAGCTACTTTTATGGGTACACCAAGGAACAGACCCTTTAGGTTTGAAAATATCTGGCTCTCTCACCCTGACTTCACCAGCAATATTGATAAATGGTGGATGGAAGATATGCCATTTCAAGGCACTAAAATGTTCATACTGCAGCAGAGACTCAAGAACATCAAATCTAGGCTTAAAGATTGGAATAAACAAGAGTTTGGAAATATTTTTAAAGCTAAAAAAGAAGTTGAGAAGAAAATCTAGGAGATTAATCAAATCAACATCTTAGAGGGTCTTACCGAGGAAAGGAAAATTCAGGCTGACTCTCTTCAGAAAGATTGGGAAGAGTGGTGCATGCAAGAAGAGATTTTATGGAGACAGAAATCGAGGGTGCAGTGGATTAGAGAAGGAGAAATAAACACAAAGTTTTTTCATAGATCAACCTTGGATCACAGATCTCATAACAGAATTTCCACACTTAAAGATTCTCAAGGGAAAGAGCTTGTCTCACACATAGAAATAAAATCTGTCCTAGTTCAACACTTCCTTAGCATAGCAGAGGAGCATCTCGTTGACAGATCTCGGTTCATTAACAAATTCACAAAGTTCATTCCTAAGCTTGTAACCAGGGAAGACAACCACAATCTTAACAGGTTAGTGTCTGAAGAGGATGCTAGTGAATTTATCAATGATATGCAAAATGGGAAAGCTCCTGGCCCTGATGGTTTCAATGTGGATTTCTTCAAAGCTTGTTGGAAAACAATCAAACAAGATATCCTTTAGGTTGTGGAAGACTCTAGAAGATCCAAAGCTGTTTTGAAAGCTCTTAATGCCTCTTTCATAGCTTTGATTCCAAAGCAGGAAAAATCTATGACACCAGACAGATTCATACCCATAGCCTTATGTAATGTGGTGTACAAAATTATCTCCAAAGTGATTGCTAATAGACTAAAGCCTCTTCTTCCTGCTCTCGTTTCAGAGGAGCAAACTGGTTTTGTGGAAGAAAGATAGATTCTCAACAACATCATACAAGCTCACGAGGTGGTATACTCTCTTAAGAGCAAGAAGCAAGCTAGTATGATCATGCAACTGGACCTAGCGAAATATTATGATAAGCTAAGTTGGGCGTACATCAAGGAAGTGCTAAGAGCTTATGGATTTGACCACAACTGGATAAGATGGGTTATGGCCCTTGTATCCTTGGTCAGTTTCTCAATTCTGCTTAATGGATCTCCCTCTAGAACCTTTATACCTTCTAGGGGTCTCAGACAAGGGGATCCGCTCTCCCCCTTCCTCTTTGTTCTCATGATGGAAGGACTAGGTAGAGCGATCAAAATGGAAAATGGTGAAGGAAGAATCCAGGGTCTGAAACTTACCCCGGATGGGGATGCCTCTACTCATCAACAATTTGTGGATGATACAATGTTGCAGGGCATTCCTACAGTCAAGGAAGCCAGAGCTTTCAAACAACTCCTAAACGACTTTGCTTTGGCGGCTGGTACAGAGGTAAGCCTTGACAAATCAAAGGTTTTTTTTTCAATACTGACATTGCCATTCAGAGGAACCTCACCAGAATTATTGGGTTTCAAAGGGCTCAGTTACCTTCCAAGTACCTTGGAATGCCTCTTACTGACAAACCTCTGAGTAAGGGAGTGTGGGAGCCGGTCACCAATAAACTTCAGGATAAAGTCAGGAAATGGACTTGTAGTTCTTTGAACTTGGCGGGGCGTCTTGTGCTTACAAAGGTTGTCCTGCAGGCTATACCCATTTTCATGTTTTCAACACTCCCTGCTCCCAAAGGTGTTATACAACAAATCAGGAGTATTCAACGAGCTTTTCTTTGGGGCAAAGGGGAAGAGAAAAAGAAGTGGGTGTTGGTAGCTTGGGACAAGCTCTGCAAACCTAAGGCCCATTGAGGTTTGGGGCTTCATGACCCTGAAATCCTCAACAGAGTTTTGGGAGCAAAATTTCGGTGGAGGTGGCTCAAGGAATCAACAACCCCTTGGGCAAAGCTTTGGAAGAAAAAATATGAAAATAATTGGCAGGAGACGGATCATATCAGAATGTCAGGGCTCATCAAGGGCTCCCAAATTTGGAACCTTGCTTGGGAGAATAGAGGCATTGTCCAGCAACACAGTTTCTGGGAGATCAGAGTTGGGAACCTTGCACGGTTTTGGGAGGATAACTAGCAGCAAGAACCAAATTTGTTTAGAGAAGAACTAACCGCTCTCAAAAATGACACTAATAACAAATCTCTACTCATGGTAAGTGACTTCTGGGATCAGGTAAGGGACAATGGCAAATGGCGAATGTGGAAGAATCTTGGTTACAGTGAAGAGAGTCCTTTGAAAGCACAGGCGAATTCCCTAGCTCTAGACTTGGAAAAGAGGAAGATTTTAGTGTCTTCCTCGTCTGACCAACTGAGATGGGGTCGAAACACCGAAGGCACCTTTAACCTCAAAGAAGCTAAACGCATGGACCTAGGTTTTGATTATCCAAACCCTAACCAGGTTTGGAATAACCTTTGGAGGAACTCGCAATGGATGAAAGTCAAGTTATTTATGTGGTTAGTTCACCAAAAGAAGATTCTCACTTGGGAGAATCTTCTGAAAAGGGGATTTGTTGGCCCATCCAAATGCCATCTATGTGGATTAAAGGAAGAAACGATGGATCATTTACTAAACCACTGCCCCTTCACCTCTACCTTGTGGGATTGGGTGGCGTCAGTCTTCAGGCAAATTGACAGAGACAGACTTAGCATCACCAACACATTGAAGAATTGGAGGAAAGACTTCTCAGGTAGCGAAATCATTAACAAGGCTTGGACTCTGATTACAGGCTTTATTATCTGGGATGTTTGGAAAGAATGGAATAGCAGGATTTTCAAGAACAAAACAAGCTTGACCCAGTATATCATTGGCCAAATTCTATGACAGATCAAAGATACAATAGGAGCCCTTATGTGGAAAATTCCTGAAGACCCCTCCTCAGTCCAAGAGGCTTTTATTCTGAGGCAGTTGGGTTTCTATTCTCTGGTTCCCCTTGGCGTTGTTAAGGGTGTGAGAAAAACAACTGCTGGTAAATATATATGGCATCCTCCTCCTCATGGTTTTTTGAAAATCAATATAGATGGGGCCTCTAAGGGCAACCTAGGGATGGCTGGATTTGGAGGTGTCATAAGAGATGAGTAGGGGAGCATAAAGGATATCTTCCACAGTCACTTGGGGACTGCCACTAATAACATGGCAGAGCTCATGGCCTTAGAACAGTGTCTGGAAATCCTGATTGAGTTAAATTTATACAACGCTATCATTGAAGCTGACTCAGAATTGGTCATTAATGTAGCCAAGAAAATGTGCAATGGAACGGCACCTGGAAAAGTGTCGAAACATTGGAGGCTCTTGCAGGTATTTTAGCACATTCACTCCCACTTGCGAACCCTGAGAACAGTAAATTTTGTTCATGTGCGAAGAAAAGCCAATATGTTAGCTGATCGTCTGGCAAATGAAGGTGTGATATGCAAGGAGAGTTATATCTGGTATGACTGGGATTCTATACCCTCTAGTAAACTGAGGGAAGATTGTCATAGATAGGTGGCCAAAGATATAGAGTACTTCCAGATCATGAATAATGAGCAGGAGGAAGACTAGCGTGAGTGGGAAAGAGAAGGAGTCCCAGAGCCTGGTTGAAGTGTCGGAGCAAATCCTAACCGTAGATCCCATAGTCAATGCTTACGCCATATCATAAACAGTGTGCTTGGAGGGAGTGGAGGATGGGATAAACAACGTGCTTATTGAAGGGTCGCACACCATAAAATCTGTTGGCCTTAGATATCGAATGGATATCAGGTTTCAAATTGATTGGAAGTTAAGGGGTTGAGTGGACCCGATATCTTTTTAGACCAAGGTTATAATATATATCGGGTCCGTAAAGCGGGTAAATATCGCGTAAGTTTCAGCAGCAATGACTTGTGGACCGTCAGATCAAATGGGTTTTGATCAACGGTGCAGGATCACCGTGCAACTCGGTTGATCAGAGTGATTATCTACCGTCCGATTGAAGGTAAGATAGACAGTGGATCTCAGTAGATTGGAGAATTTTTCAACCGTCCGATGGAAAGTTATATCGATGGTGGGGTTTGAGGGTTAAGTTTTGGGGAGATTGAGCGGTAAGATTTGAAGGAGAAGAATTGCGGAGAGATCGACAGTCTGTTCATTTAGGTTTTGCCCAGGGGGCTTTGGTGGGTTTGAATGTAAGGTTTTGGGTTCGGATGTCCCGGTTGTTTGTTGATCTTATACCGGTCTGTCTTTTGTTGGTCTTTACACTTGTAAAGACGTGTACCATATGTAATCTTTGTTCGGTTAATTGAAGGATCCACTCTTACTTGACCAAAAAAAAACATATACAAGTAAACAAAATAAAATGAAATATATAAAAATAAAATGAAAAGTGTCAACAATATTGTTAGTGTAATCATTAAATGAGGAACACAACTAGATTCCTCAAAAATGCAAAGTAGGCATTCAAAAGATTCTTTTTTATTTTATTTTTTTTAGCTGAAAGAACATTACAATTATCTTTTTTGGCTTGTTGAATATACAAAGAGAAAATTTATCACTTCAACAACAATTTTACTTTTATCTGATACAAGAGTGGAGGCAGTCTTAGATTTTACTTGTTTCTTAGTAGTTGTTGCATACCTATATTACCTTCCTAGTTGTAAATTGTGTTTTATGAGGGCTTTACAGTTCAGAAAAAATGTTGGGCATGTTATGAGCACAATGGTGTGCAATCCTCTCAGCCTTGAGGTGAAAGCAACAAAGTTGTAGAGAAATTTGTGTTGAGATTGGGGTATGTAGAGTGCTCTATTGCTTCATTGATGGAATGTACATATTAGATCACCTTTGTATTGAATAATTCATTGTTGAACAAATTGTCCTTATAATTGCCCAAGATGCAATCATTGTGTTGTGAACTCTAGTCTTCTTATATTCAATTTGTCATCTTTTCAAATACCTAACATAAGATTGTTGTGACATTAAGGCTTAAGTGTCCATGTGCACCTTTGATATCATAAATTTGTGTTCATCTTTTTTTATTTTAGTTTTATATTTTAAATGTTTGTAGGAAATTATTTATAGCTAAATTAGAACTAGAAATAATAGATTATGAAAACTCCAAAATTGCAAAGCAATTGTTTGTTTAATGCATTTATCAAATGTATAAAAATATCAAATGTACTTAATTTAAAAACAAAAAAATTATTATAATTATAATGATAATTTTGAACAATTTTTATATTCATAAAAATATATTTTAATGTATGAATAATTAATTTATAAGCACAATTTTTTTCAATTTAAAAAACATATCGGAGTCTCTTGCACCTTTTGAGGCAATTGCTAGTATATCTTTATTTAATTTGAATTTTCATGTATTAGTCGATGTCACTATACAGAGAGTCGTGTTGATTTGAATCGTTTCATATTGACCCAATTTTAATTTGATGGTAGGCTTCTAAATACATGGAGAATTATGACCAAATAATTGTGAAAAACACATGGAGAGGTATGCCCCGACCATTGTGGAAGCAATGAGAAAGGTTATATGTTAAAAAAAAAGACTCAATTATCACTATTCTGATTTGATTATAACCTATAAAAACATCATTGATTTCATCCTAATTTTAACATTCACAAATATACCAGGTTTCCATTGGAAATATTGTCTATGATCGCTAAGTTGAAAAGCTACCATGAGATTTCAAGTCATGATTATTAAATCTTTATTGGATATTTTTTTTTAATATACAACGACTAATTTTGAGATATTTCAATGAAAAAGGTTTGCATCTTATTTGTTTTTCCTAAGGGCATGCATAATTTAACATCACAATTCCGAGCACGTATTTATAAATTGAGTTTTAAAATTTATTTACTACCTTTGTTGTATTAAATGTTCCCTATTATACTTAAATTTCAGTGATACATTCCTTCAAAAGTATAATATTTCAGTTATATATTCCTTCAAAACTCTAGATACAAACACGTCATAAATCACGGCAAAAGTTTGAAAATTTAGGAGTGTAACTTATTTAGTGAAGTTTAAGGGTGTCAACCAAGGACAAAAGAAATTCTACATGGAGGTGAGTACCATTTGACCCATTCAAGCAGGAAAATCGATTTTTCTTGGCACAACTCATCCACTGGTATATACTTAGATCTCCATACGATCTCAACATAACCCGTAACTAAATTCAATACAAAATTCATTAAGAATTTAACTGTAAATTTTTCATCAGCAGTTTGACCAATGATTCTTCATCTCCACCATTTAACACATGCATTAAATGTAATTTCACTAAATCTTCAATAAGATTTCTTTGCCCAATTCACACACATAGGAACTTAATTCTACCAATTCTAGATTTTAAGAATTCTTCAATGATCGTGCATATAGACACTTCATACATAGAAGATATGAAACTTCATTTCATTAACAAAACCTATAAATACAAAAATACTCAAAAACACTTGTTTCTCTCTATGAGCCTGATGTCACATTCATTTGGCCATTAGCCTTGCCCATAGGTTTACAATGATTAAATACAAAATTAGAAGAAATGCATATTTTCCTACTCCATAAATCACTCCTTGATTTATTCCATAAAGTTCTCATGATTTATTCCCTAAGTTTTCATGATTTATTCCCTAAATCTCTCATGGGTTTCAAGGTAAATTACCTTTTGCCTTATGGAAAAAATCTTGCCTATCTACAACTTTTCTAAAACTATGACATTAATTATAAAACTCATAAAATATACCAACTGTGAAAAAAAATTATTTACATAGAAGAATATAAATTCTTCTTAAAAATCAAGACCTCGTTTTGAAGTCTTTTCACATCAAAGACTTAATGGGTTGGAAGCTCTAATGCTCGTGCATCAGACTCCCAAGGTAGAAAAAAGTTCATGATCTCCTGATCATGTTTCATTAATTTCTGAATCCTCTAGGATCCCAAATTTTGACTGTTGTTGTTCATATGCTTCTTCTTTTGTCACCTTCAATATTCCTAGTTTCCAAACCTTGTGTTGTTGGTGTCCACTTGCTTTTCTAATGAAAATTATTATAGTTAGCTTTTCTTTTCTGTTGGTTGTCATTGTCCTCTTGTTATACCTTCTCTCAATCATCTTGTTCATCACCATCCACAACATGTCTATTTCCTCATCTAACATTGGCTTTGATTGTTGTAACTTGCTTGCATCACTCAATTGTTGTTGCATTTCCATTTGTATAAGAATCACATAATTCTTATTACCTCTAATTCAAAAAATTTATGCTGACCATACCTTATAGTATCATTCACCTTAGTATCCTTCAAGGCAAATTCCTCCTCCACTTCCAGTTGTGCATGTTGGATATGCACCTTTGGATCTAATAGTTTCTCTTCCAAATAAGCTAATTCTTCTAAATCAGCAAACCAAACTTGAATTGTTTTATAAACTCTTTGCAACATTCATTACCTTTGTCCTTCACCAACCAATCTTCCAAGAGCTTTACATGTTCTTCGAAGTCCAAATCTACTTCCTTTGGTAGAAGACTTCCATGCTCAATTCCATTGCTTGGAATCTCCTTGAGTATTCCTTCATGTTCATCATTTCTCTTTGTACCTCCTTTCACAAGTATTGCATTTAAGTGTTTCTCTTCATCATGGCTTAGAACAAAGTAAGAGTTATGTCCTCCTTCACCTTCATCACTTGTAACATAATTTGCATTCCACTCTTCCTCTAACTTTGTGGCAGTTGTATGTAATTTCCCACCATCTTCCATACATGTATCCAGAGAAAATTCATTAGTTTTAAAAATATGAGAATCTTGGATCTCATCCACTGCTCCATCCTCGTTCTCTCCAAGCAATGGCCCTTTCTCTAGTTCACAAAAGTGCACACTTTTGCATAGAAAATTTTAGGGGCGAATGTTCGCCCTTTGGAGAAATTAAGTGGTTTTAAATTTTTAGTGGGCGAATATTTTGTATCGTGGTACGTTTTTACAAATCACCTCAAATAGCCCACCTTATTTTAAGGGAGGGTAAAAAAGGTAAATTTAGCCCTTGAAATTAGGAGTTACAACCAAGAATAGGTTTTATTTAAGTGAATCCAT
Source organism: Pinus tabuliformis (assembly GCA_031772625.1). Taxonomy (NCBI): domain Eukaryota; kingdom Viridiplantae; phylum Streptophyta; class Pinopsida; order Pinales; family Pinaceae; genus Pinus; species Pinus tabuliformis. The sequence goes on from CM062810.1 coordinate 804,250,956, forward strand.
ACGCCCATTTTCAGCAATAGGTTTTATTTAAGTGAATCCTATGGGCCAAAGGCCCAAATACCATATTTATAAAAGAGGTATGGTAAATTAATAAAAACATAAATAAATGAGAGGTATGGTAAATAAATAAATCATTTTTTATATTTACTCCATAAGTCACCTTATATACATTAAAGGGTGTAAACAAATAAAAACATAAGTAAAGCGGAGGTATGGTAAATAAATAAAACGTCCTTTTATACTTACTCAAAAGTATGGTAAATAAATAAAAATATAAATAAACTAGACGCATGGTAAATAAATAAAACCTCTTTTTATATTTAGTCCATAACCCTCGTTCTATTTATGAAGGCTCAAGAAATAGGTTTTATTTAAGTGAATCCTATGGGCCAAATACCATATTTCTAAAAGAGGTATGGTAACTTAATAAAAATATAAATAAACGAGAGGTATGGTAAACGAATAAAACATTTTTTTATATTTACTCCATAAGTCACCTTATATTTACGAACACTCAAAAAATGCGTTATATTTATATTTAGGTGAAACCTATGGGCAAAATACTATGGGACAAATACCATGGACTATGTTATTAATACCATGCAAAAAAACATTATCAACCCTATATTAATAAAAATAAAAATGGCACATGGTATTGATCCATGGTATTCACCAAAATGGCACATGGTATTGACCCATGGTATTCACTTGGAATGTATCCTATTTAAATTGGGGAATTAAACCAGCATAGATCCATCTTTACTCTCGATCTACTAACCCCCGAGAGGTATCAAATATCGTGATATGCAAACTAGCATAGAGTGAAAAAATATTTGATCCGATCAAGAGTAAAAATGGATGTTGTAATTTAATGTATATATTTGATCCGATCAAGAGTAAAAATGGATGTTGTAATTTAATGTATCTTAAACATTTTAGCTTGGTTAAAATAAAAATCAACTATTAATTTTATTAATTTTTATAAATTACTAGTAATTTTGAAGCTCCAGGTAACCCATGGTATTGACCCATGGTAATACCATGGTATTCATAGCATAGACTATTTAAAGGGGAAATTCTATCATCTTAGATCCATCTTAATTCTGGGTCTACCAAGTGTTCAAAGGGATAAATAGATTTCATCCCCCTAAGAGTGGTAGATGTGTAGTTAAGATGGATATAGGTTGGTTTTTATGATAATGAAGATATTAAATAGACTTAGGAAATTATATTGTAAAAACATCTTAAGGTGAATAGTTAAAGCATAGACATTGGACAAGTATATTTGTATACTTCTGTTTTAAACTTAAACAAATCTAGGGCTGTAAGGAATGGATTGATTGCACTAGTCATCCTTCTATAACTTTCCAACATACGCTGGAGTAAACAGAGTGTAATTTGGGTAATTTTTCTAATTGCAAATAGGAACATACTTGTGTATTGGCAGGGTGGTTACGAGGTCCCTAGATGAATTTGAATTTTTCTTGGTTTTATATATATTAGTAGGTTTTTTCTCATGCTTTCTGTGAATGGCACGGGTGAATTTTATCCTACACCCACTAGGTTATCGATATGTAATTTCGGTAATTTTGATTTCAAAATATATTTTAAAGAAATGAAATGATTTCATTTGTGTATTCAATAAACACAAGATTTTATAATTGAGTAAAATATTCGCCATGCCTCGTGAGAGATTTGCCAAAAAATTATATATACATATCATATCACTGATAAAATCGCCTTCCATTTTTCCTATATACCATGGAGATTCACCCATTTATTATACATGTAAATTTAGGGGGGGGTTCTTAAAATTTTCCCTACTTTTTTGTCCTGGTACTCAACTGCTTTGAGTTCCCTTTCTTTCAACCAAGTTCTTATCATGTGCCTCATCTTCTTGCGCAAATTTCTTGCAAACAATTCCTTAACCGACTATTTAACTTTCTTAGAATTAAAATTCCATCCACATTTTTGGTCTTCCTCAGGTTTCGGTAGCTACTCCATAAGTACATTCAATTGTTCTTTAACCTCACAGAGTTCCCTCTCAAACTCGTCATCGCTCAGCTTTATCTTTATGTCATTTGCATTGACGTATTTTTTCATTCTCTTATGGCTTTCACTTGAACTTTTGTAATGACCCTCTGTGGTTATTCTTCTCTTTATCTTTGTGAGCTTCTCCATGCTCAACAGTGAACTGCAACCAAGCCTCTCCTCTGTAGAAAGTTTCCTCTTCTTGCTACTCAATACCTCATCAATATTTTTCACTAACTTGACCTTTTGATAATTTCTCTCCTTAGAACCTTCTCGAGCACTCCTCTACTCCTTTGGTTGTTGCGCGTACTTGATTTACTTGTTTTGAGAACTTCTACTTGTTCCGTGCTTCCTCTACTACAAGGTTCTTCTGCCACAATTCTTCACTTTTTGTCTCTATCACAACTTCCAAGTTATGATCCACTATCAATCTCCTTCAACTGTTACCTACAAACATCAATTCCTCTGCACAAATCAATTTGGAAATATAAAGACCAATTTACTTATTGCATTGTTGCAATTCTCCAATCTCCTTGTGTTGCATGACTCTGATCAACTATCCTTTTGTAATATCTCAAACACAAAAATTTCTAACAGATATGATACACTCTAGATGTTCTAAAAAATTTTGCAGTAAAAACACCGAACACAAAACAGATTTGAAAATGCAGCCTTTATTTATATTAATAACTAAATAAATAGTACATGTCATACAATAAATTTCAAGCCCTTGCAATGGCACATATGATTGCTTATCAAAGAGAAGACAAATGCATTGAAGCAAAATCGTGGACCCTGGATGGATCCACTAGACAAAATAACACCCACGGGGTTTTTGTCCCTGGGATCAAACTGGAACTGGCCACGCCAAGTTCTCAAGAAAAACATAGCAAGATAGATAAACCCGAATGATCCAAATGCTTAACTTCTATCCCATTTTATAGGCTTGATGGACTCTCTAAAGACCTTATTTTATTATTTTCCCTCGAAAACCAAAGGCAAATACCATGGGCTGACACCATGAGAAAATACTACGGTAAATACCATGAACATATTCCGTCCATTTTGACCAGATCAAGAAATGGAATATTACAAATCCTCCTACCCAAAGATTTCTTGCCCTCAAGAAATTCACTGCTATCCTTAACAAAAGTATTGATACTAGGATCCCATACAACCCAGTGTGTTATTCCATACCTCCATGCTACATGATCTTGAATGGATCCTTTGATACCAGGATCCCAAATGATCCTCCAACCAATCCTTCCTCCGATAGATTCATTTAGATCCCAAACAATCCGCTGGCCAATACTGGCCTCAATGTCTCCTGGATCCCAATGCCACCTAAGTCCTAGGACCTGTGAGTTATGGTACAATACCAATCTCAGCCCTCCATCACTGCCCGTGCCAAAGGGCCAAAGCTGCAATATGCCCTTGGATGTGAGTGTCCTCCTAGGAATCAACCCATCAATAGAGTACCAACTCATAAATTCTCGCCAATCCATGCCTTGGGAAGGTTGAATAACTGCAAATCTACTATGTTGATGTTGCTTGATGCTCAACTCATGTTGCTCCACTCAGTCACCCAACATGATGCATTTGGAGAACATTTGTAGTGTTGCAAGCCTTATCTATGTACTCCGGTAGAGGGCTACTCTGGAACTCCCAACTATACTCGTCTTACTGTCTTGTGAGGGACTTGAGTTGTTCCTCAACACTAGACAATTGGGTCATTGATTCGACACATATCCTTATAAGCTCCTCAATTTTTCCATTCTCCTGTAAGATAGTGTCTCGGACTATCTAGACTCTCTGCTTCAACATCATAAGATCTGTCTTGAAATGCATGATCCTTTCCCGAAAATCCTCCACTATAAATTCTCGTGCCTTGTTGAATGTCTCTGTATATGTCTACACTAGATGCCCCATGACCACAACTTTAACTTGAACCTTTAATTGACCCTCTAGAAATGGCTCATCCTGCATAGTATATTTGTCATGCTGCCTCGCATGATCATGCTCATCATGTTGGTTTATTATTACTGTCTCCTCATTTGATTTTCCTCGAATGTCTTCTTCCTGGCCTTCTCCACATGGGGGGATAAGTTGTCCACCCTCTCTGATTTCCAAACATGGATGTATTAGTGGATTATTATCTATACTTGATTTCCCATACTCCTTATGGATGTTATCCTGGATATCTATAGACTTAACCACTTTTTTATCACTAGGAGGAATTCCCTCCTTCCTTTCCACATGTACTTTGTCAAACTAATTGATTATCATCGACTTGTCCTGCAAGTTTCTCTGAAAAACATGTTGTTGTTTTTCACCGAAGTATTGCAACCCAGAGGATTACTATATTAATTCCTGAGGCGTTTCTAAAAATAAAATGATGACATTATGGCTTTGATCTCATACTTAGCCTTCCTTCTTTCTCCTCAGCTTTCTTCACTTACCCCACAACATCCATATCACATTAAAGTGAGATGACTCCGCCGATGATGCAAGTAGATGACTCGGTGGCAAGCGGTTGGTCAACTCGCTGGAACCGGTGGCCCTCGAACAATGTTCGACCCTCTTCCGTGCCACAAGAACTGCAGAGACCGTGTTCAATCCTCGTTGATCGTGAATGCTGTGAAGTGAGCGGGGTTGATTAACCAATCAGCTGATGCTTGATTTTCCTTAAATGACCAGAACGTTGTTATGGATGATGTTGTTCCCCCCTATAGCGTCTTTAATTGGCAGTCTACATCCCTTTGCAAACTAGATCTATCCTTTATGTTGGCGTGCTCCCATAAATTATAGAGAACCTCGTTATTTTGTCTACGTGAGGAGGGAACGTTGATTCTGGAACTCAACGATTCTAGGATCGTCCTTGAGGGCGCTTTCAGATAGATCTCATGTCTCCCTTCAAGCGTTGGGTACCTAAAGGAACCTTCCAGACTTCTGCTCCTCGGATGACTATATATATGTTAGTCTTCCTATAAAAGCTTTTTTTTCAGAAAGAAAAGCATATATATTATATTGAGGCAATATATACATCATACTCTGATGGATTTCATGAAGAAGACCGCATCGGAGAGTCCAATAGCTGAGAGGACTATCAGGATAAAACATGAATCTAAACATAGGAAACATATTAAAACCTGGAATCACCAACATTGCCACCATTATCATAATGCATTACAGGAAACAAAAAAGAAGCCCAGATGAAAGCCCCATAAACAATCTAAGACACAAAACCGAGATTTAAACGCCATACATACAGCACCCATCGACCTTTCATCGGATAGGAGGAAAGAGTGCTGAGACTGAAGACAGAACATATTTGGAAGAAATATTTGAGTCTTCAAAGATTTTTAAATTCCTCCACTTCCAGAGGCACCATATTGTGATCGGAAGAATTGGGCGCTTGTCAGCTTCTTGACTTCCCCACCAGGCATAAGCTGCATCAACAGAAGAGAAATTAAGGTGCGGAAAAGAAAAATACGAAGCTAGATCATACCAGATTTGATGGGAGACCATGCAATTGAAGAACATATGATAGTTTCCTCCTCCATTTTGCAAAACACGCATTTGTTGGTTTCGTTCTAAGAACGATTCCGCAGATTTTCCCAAGATAAATTCTTGTTGTAAAAGACTAACCAAGAGAAAATGATCACTTTGAGGGGGCAGCCGAGTTTCCACCAGAACGCTGGAAAAATCTGTCGAGCAGGAATAATCTTTTTGGAAATGAGATCAGAGTATATGTCCTTTACAGTAGCTCAAGAGTGAGAGAGAGATAAAGGCCACACCACATGGTCATCAGTCCCAGCCTGAATCAAGCCACCTTGATCAAGAGTGTTCTTGAAATTATCCCATAGGAGAGACAAGGCCTGTGGGATACCAAGATCAGCAGCATCCTTGAGCGAAGGAGAGAGCCCCCTCCACTCCTTGATAACCCTGTTCCAAGTAAAGATACCAGATCTGTGAAGGTAAAAAAGAAGAGGATCTGGAACATGTAGATTACCCCTGAAACCAGCAAAAGAGTCAAAGCCAATGAATATCTTCCTTCCAGAGAACATCCTCCATTTTAGATTGTTAAGAAAGTATTTCTCAATTCTCCTGAAGCTAAGCCAAATAGCAGACCCATGTTTTTTTCCAATGGAGCCCAACCTGAACCAGAACTCCAAGCTTCTTCCTTTTAGATACTTTTGGTGGATAATTGCACTCCAGGGATAAAAGCTTATGCATGGTCATCGCCCTTTATTGCCTCTGAAAACATTGCCCACATTGATCGTGAGACTATTTGGCCCTGATGACCCCTACATGGTCCTCGTGTGGCCCAACGACTGGTAACTTCTGCGGTATGGTAGTTTTCCCCACCAACAAATCTTGGCGATGCAGGTTTGCAGATATTCAACAATGGAAAAATGTTGTATACAAACTTGATCCTGCTCGTCTCAATCGCATGATCCTGAAATGCCCAATTAGAACTCAGATCTGATAAGGGTTCGATGGCCTTGGATGATCAGATCTTGTACAATAGTCTTAGAACCAATCCATAATCATTTCCACGAACCAAATAAGATAATTAATCGACCAGCGAGGGTGGTATTTGGTACCACCGAAGTTGGGTAAATGTTGGTTAGGGTGCAGAGAAATCTCACCGAAGTTACGGCATGAAAAAATTGATGTATCAACTATAACCCTCAGGCTGGCAGGATGCACAACTCTGATACCACTGTAATATCCCAAACACCAAAATATCTTACAGATCTGGTACACTCTAGATGTTCTAAAAAAATTTGCAGTAAAAACACCAAACATAAAACAAATCTGAAAATGTAGCCTTTATTTATATTAATAACTAAAGAAATAGTACATGCCATACAATAAATTTCAAGCCCTTGCAATGGCACGTATGGCTGCTTATCAAAGAGAAGACAAATGCACTGAAACACAATTGTAGACCACGGATGGATCCACCAAACAAAATAACACCCACAGGGTTTTTGTCCTTGGGATCAAACTGGAACTAGCCACACCAAGTTCTCAAGAAAAACATAGCAAGATAGATAAACCGAATGATCCAAATTCTTAACTTCTATCCCCTTTTATAGGCTTGATGGACTCTGTAAAGACCTTATTTTATTATTTTCCCTCGAAAACCGAAGGCAAATACCATGGGCTGGCACCATGAGAAAATACCATGAAAAGATTCCGTCCATTTTGACCAGATCAAGAAAGGGAATATTACACATTTCTTCCAATCTCAAAGAGCATAATCATCTTTGACTCTCTTCTCTAAAGAGCTAACCAGCTTTGATACCACTTGATAGCAGGAAAATCAAATTTTCCAATCACAACTCATCCAATGGTCTATACTTAGATCTCCATACGATCTCAACATAACCCATAACTAAATTAAATACAAAACTCACAAAAACTTTAACTGTAAATCTCTCATCAACAGTTTGACCAATGATTAGAAGAAAAGTAGATTTTCCTACTTCATAAATCACTCATTGATTAATTCCATAAAGATCTTATGATTTATTCCCTAAAGATTTCATGATTTATTCCCTAAATCTCTCATGATTTTCAAGGTAAATTAGTTTTTCCCTTATGGACAAAATCTCATCTATCCATAACTTTTCTAAAACTATTACTCATCACCTTTCTAAAACTATTACTCATCAGTTATAAAACTCATAAAATATACCAATTTGGAAAACACAATTTATTTACATAAAAGAATATAAATTATTCTCAAAAATCAAGTCCCCATTTTGAAGTTTATTCACATGAAGACTTAATGGTTTCGAAGCTCTAATACTCTTGCATCACATGTTAATTTGATTATGTAGCTAGGATTTTGCACAGAAGGCATACAAGAATGTAAAAACAAAAACAATACAACTCTATCAATCAGGATTTGTTGCATGGCTCTGTATGAACATTGTCGGGAACAACAATGTAATAGTGGCGAGGTGGTGAAAGCATCGATTGCATAGCAAGGCATCAATTCGAAGGCAATGAAGGTATGTACGTCAATGAACATTCACCACATTGTGTACAGTGGAGCTATTCCCCACAATGTGTACAATGAAATTATCCCCAGCCTCAACTACACCAACCTCCACTTCACCATTGTTCAACATTATCACCTTGAAATACTAATAAAAAAATGCAATAGAGCATTTTAAAAATAAGTGTTACTTATTATAACTTTTTTTTGCCAAATTATTTATTTAGAAATGAATTTTCACATCTTACATATAGTGAAATAATGTTGAACTTGGGTGAACTTCACTAAAGCTATTAAGTCCCCTCAATACATTATGAATGTATAAAAAGAATTAATTTATAATTAAAAACAATATATAAAACACATTTAAATTTTTTTAATATATTTACCAATGAATAATGAGATGAAAACATTATGAATTAAAATTAGCTTAGAGTCATTTTAATTTCAGATCTATCAAGTGTCAATATAAATAAAATCTGCTTAGATTCATTTTAATCACATCAATGAAGTGTAAAGACTAGGTGCAAACCTTTCCTCAAATTTTACACTCAAAAAGTTTTGCATTTTGAGAGATTTGATCCCTCTCAACTTTGATAAATCCAAAATTAAAAATAAATCTAAGATTTATTTTAATTTAGCAATGATGGCATTTTTATAATCATAATGTTCTTTTATTTTCTATATTTTCCTTTCTAAGATTAAATTTTGCTCCATTATTATTCACATAATAAAATAAAACACATACATAATACTTTACCTCCATAAACATATAACTATCCACTCAATAACAATATAAACAGTAATACACATCCCAAGCCCAAAAGGCAAGTTGAAACTGTCCCAGGAAATACACAGAAACTGGCACGTCCCAACTGTCTAAACTAATAAGCGACCCAACAAGAACTACAGTTAAAACCACAGGCCACTAAATATTGGCCAAAAACAAGACTCGGGATTGCCTATGTCCAGCAGCATCACTATAAATTTTTTAATCTGTCCCGAAGTCCACTTAAAAGCTCTGCGCAGCCCTGTCTTGACCCAAAACATATCAATTCATAAAGAAGTTCGTAATCGAAATTGACGCATAAATTTTTATGAGTGGGAAGTTCCTGAGAGTGCAAAATTCGTAAGAGACACTTTTGCAATAAAAAAACGGTTCCCATCAAATTGTTAAATATAACCCTGACATTGAACTGGAACTGAAAAAGAATGACAATGGAATGAACGCTTTTCATTAAACTGAACCATCATAAAGTAAATTTCCGAAATTCCACAAATCATATTTTTAATAATGATAAAAACATTTTTGCATTTTTTTCACTTATTCAAATATCTTGCCCTGATTCAAATTTACAGGAAAGCTTTGTTACGATGGGCTAGTTTACTCAGTCTGACCAGAATTAGAACCAATTCTAAACATCTCACACAGAGATTGCAGAAACTGGAGACAACCGCTTCTGTTTAGTTGCTTTTCATATTTTAATCCATCCTTCAACCTTTCGCTCAACTGCTCAAGTACAACGTCACTCCACTGAAGTTTGGGGCACTCCTGAACGGAAAGAATCTTTAATGACATCAAATGTTCCACATCTGGCAGCTCTAGTATCTCGCTGCATCCATCAACATCCAGTTCTGTAAGATTTGTAAGATTCCCTAGCCCGGGTATGCTCTGGAGCTTCTGGCATCCACAAACATCCAACTTCTTCAAAGAAGTCAAATGCTCCACACCTGTCAGCGCTCGTATCTCACGGCATCCACTAACATATAATTCGGTGAGCTGTGTGAGCTGCCCCAACCCTGGTATGCTCTGGAGCTTCTCGCATCCCCCAACATCCAACTTCTCCAGAGAAGTCAAATGTTCCACGCCTGGCAACTCTCGTATCTCACAGCATCCTTCAACATCTAGTTCTGTGAGCTTTGCGAGCTGCTCCAACCCTGATATGCTCTGGAGCTTCTGGCATTTGCTAATTGTCAACGTCTCCAAAGAAACCAATTGTTCCACACCTGGCAGTTCTCGTATCTCAGGGCATCTATAAACGCTTAATAGTGTAAGCTTTGTGAGCTGCCCCAACCCTGATATGCTCTGGAGCTTCTGGCATCCCCAAACATACAACTTCTGCAAAGAAGTTAAATGTTCCACTGACAACTTACGTATCTCAGGGCAGCCTTGAACATATAGTTGTTGAAGGCTGGGGCAAACACCCCGATCAAAAAATACCTCCCTTATTTCTGTGCCTGACAGCTGTAACGACTTGAGCCCTAACATGCATCTGTTATTGGAGGAGTTCAAATTATTCGATGCACTCTCCCCTTCTAATAATAAGAGTGTTTCTCTAACTCCTTCAACCTCCTTTCTAAATGGATGTTCCCGCAACGGACAATTCAATGCGAATAAACTTCTCAGATTATTCATCTTGAAAATTTCTTTTGGTAAGGATTCTAGTCCGCAATCCTCTATGACCAGCTCTGTCAACTGAGTCAATAGTCCAATGGAATCCGGCAAGGATTTCAATTGCGGCGAAGAAGTGAGCGATAATCTCTTCAAGCTATTCAGGTCACCAAGACCATCTGGCAGCACTTCCAACAAATCGCTACCTAATTCCAGCACTTCCAAATTGCAGAGGTCTCCAATAATGCTTGGCAATTCTTTTAACTTCGATCCAGTCAAATATAATTTTTGCAAGGACAATTGACGTGTGACTTGGGGAGGCACTTCTTTCACCTGCATACAATATGAAAGATCTAAGCTTTTAAGCGTGGTAATATTTCCAAGTGCTTCGCTGGAGATGGTCAAATTAGAGCAACTTTTCAATGATAGATGTTTGAGTTGAGTTAAATTCCCAAATGAATTTGGAAGCATCTGCAAATTAGAAGCACCTTCCAAATCGATATACTGAAGGTTTCTTAGTTCCCCAAAGGAATCTGGCAGCGACCTGAGTCTTGAAAAGCTTTTGAGAACTAAGTATTTCAAAGACCGCAAATGACAAAATTCGGTGGGCAATCTTGCGACTGTGGGTGGTGATTTGGAGTTCTGCCATATGGCAATCCTTTCCAGGTGCTTCAGCTGCTCTATAGACTTTGGAATGTCTGAAAGTGGGGCCCAGATATTTAATTCTCGCAGTTGGAGAGGCATCGCCTGCAATAAGAGATCTATGATTGTGGTCTACAAAATGAAATTATAGGAAAGCAAAAAGCACACAAATATTTGCCTACCTGAGATTGATGTGACCACAGTATGTTCAATTCGCTCCCCTCCACTTCTAAAACGCGTAGATTCTCCATGGGAAGCCAGGAAGGCAGGGAAGAGTGGGGACATCCATACCAGCGTAGCCATATCAGATTGGGCAATTGCACCCTCCTCAATATGTCATCTACATAACCTCCTTTGGCTACAAGAAGTTTCAGATTTTTAAGCCTCATTTCTAAGCTTCTGGACGAGGATAGGTGTCTCATTTCTAAGCTTTTGAACCAGTCGAAGTATAAATAAGGCCATTTTTCGGCATTCCGAAAAATATCATTGTAATAACTAACCATTTTGATTCCAAGGACTTTGGTTATGACCTGTTCATTGTTTAGAAGAACAAAGCAAACAGATCTAGTTTAATTGAAAGCAAAGCTTTAAACATCAAAATTTAATTGAACGGAAGACAAATAATCGAATGGTTGGTTGAAGTGCTTACAGTTGATGGTTGCTCCAACAAATCATCAATGATCTTGATCGCCGAATCCGAATCCCAAAGCCGAAGGGGCTTCGATCCTTTCTCAGCAATCTTTCTTCCCATGTCCCTGATATGATCATGCATTTTTATTTCATTATTTTCATTCAACTCCAACAAACACTTGTCTTGCAGATTTCGAACTCCCACCTCGCCCCATATTCTTTTTGCCTTATCTCCATCTTCTCCGAGAAAAAAACAAGCAATATCTAAGAATATTTCCTTCAACTCTTTACTGAGAGACTTATAACTAATTTTTAATCTATCATATATCTCACTAGATGATATATCAAGTTTATCCAATATCTCTTGCCAGTAATTTTCATTTTGTCCAAAAACCATTGCCCCAAATACTTTTAAGGATAATGGCAGTCCACCGCACGCCTTTACGAATCGATCTACCAGATCTGCAAAATCTGGTACTGGATCTGGCTGATGGAAGGCATAACAGCAAAAGAGCTCTTTGGAGTGCAGTGTATTCATCCCCTTTAGACTGTAAATGGATGACTCAAGGACCCCTGATGTTTTTAGGACGTGCTTGTCACGAGAGGTAACCAAAATCAAGCTATCTGGTTTCAGGATTTTCTTAACTGGCAAAAATGCTTCCAATTGATCCACATGATCTACATCATCTAATACTATGAGAACATGACAAGATGAGAGATACCTTTTCAGTATCCCTATGCCTTCATCACGGTTTTGAATTTTGATATCTTTACTTGGCATTAGGTCCCCCAGGAGCTTATTCTGCAAGTATGCTAGAGACATAGTACGTGCATTTTCTCTCACATCAAATACAAAAGAGGAACTATTATAATCTGACCTTCTGAGGTTAAAGAATTGTTTGGCTAGGGTGGTTTTCCCAAGTCCACCCGCACCCACAATGCCCACAACCTTGGCCTCCCCAAGCTCCCTTTCCTGCCACTGAGAGAGCACAGTCTTTTCAAGATCTTCTAATCTGATATCCAGCCCGGTTGGATATTTTGCCACATCCAACAATGTCTTTGGAACCTTCTTCAGAACAGCCTCCACAACGTTTTCCAATAGCTCGCCTTCATCGTCTTCGGCCCTGAATGGAGTAAAATAAGCAAGTCAGAAACGGCTAGGTAAGTACATCAGGCAGCCTATATCATCAATCAACAAATGAATATTAACACGGATTGCAAGGGACAGTAGGAGCTTGGAGATGCATCTCACCCATATACGAAACCGCTCAGATCGGCCACATAGGAAAGTGCGTTTCTCCAATTCTGAATGGTATCAGAGCTATAGCGTGGCTTCTGTTTACCAGTTTCGGGGTCATGTGTTGTTTTCTGTTCATGTTGCCGCAGGGCTTCAGCGAAGGCTCCGTCTTTGACCGTCCGGCGGACCATAGAAGGATCGACCTTGTAGAACACTGGAATAATAAAAGCCCCCGAATTCTTCATGAGAAGAAGTTCATCCAAACACCATTTAGATTGCGCATACGTTGGAGATAAAATTGCAACGTGGACAGAGGCACCACGGATAGCGTTTTCTATCTGACAAGAAATATTGTGGCCCTCTTCCAATTCCTCCCTGTCCAAAAACACGCTCAATCCTTGATCACGAAGGCCTCTGTAAAGATGGCTGGCAAAGCCCCTTTTCACGTCAGGCCCGCGATGATTGATAAAGATTTGGTAATTGGGACAAGAAGTGGAGGCCGTGCAGGAAGAAGCAGCAGCAGCAGAAGCATGGTCACAGTCGAGGGAGCCCATAGTTAGGTTTGCCATTGACACAGGATTATGGAAATTTTAGGATCTATCAACGAATTGATTTAGATGATTGGAACAAAGGCAGTGTGAAATTCTGAAGGGGAAACTGCAAAAAAAACTTTCAAAAGATGCAGTGGACTCGTTGAGCAATAATATGATGGTGTATTAGCGGCTAAAGGTGCACTTTACCACTGATGTGAAATTTCCGGGAAGCCACAACACCTTCTGTCACGCTCACTCACAGAAGGCATCTCCACTGGTTAGGTGAATGATATAATACGCAACTACCATTCCAAATGGGTCTCACCTACTATTAATTCACCGGTGAGAAGTATCCATCCAATACTATCCACGAAGCTCACTTTCATAGTTGATATTCATTATCTTTTTCTTTTATGGCCGACCAATCAACTTAATAATCTCGTCAAGTATATTTGATTATTAAAAACTTTGATTTGAACATAAGGATTTCATAAATTTTAAAACCATTTATATATGATTAGGATTAAGATTTTAACAAAACAATATATCATAATTAAAGTTTCTTTTTCGAATGAATATCTATTTATTAAACAATTATTGGTAACAAAGTTTTTTATATTTATGTATGGATGTAATAATTAAATATAATGCAAAAATGGGTGATACCGGTAGAAATTGGGAATTTGGTTGAGAGTTAAAGTTATTTGATTTTTGAGTATTTTTAAAGATCTTAGTGAAATTTTAAATTATTATATTAAATATATATAGTTTATAAAATTTTAAAATTGAATATTTGTTTTTAATTTTATTTGATTTTATAGAAAGTGTGTTTAAGGAAATAAAATTATTTATTTTTATAGGTTTGTTTTTCAAGAATGTCACTCAACAAGAATACAAGAATATAATAATGAATGGGTAAGATAACTTTTCATTAACAAGAGTAAAATAATGGGTTGCTGAGATACTTTTTCATTTTCAAGGTGAATAATATTTTAGTGGTTGTATGCAATGAAGAGATGTAAAAATCTTAAATGCTACATATATTTTATATTGAAATACTTTGCTTTTTTTGGCTGGTTATTATTTGTAATAAAATGGGTAGATGGTATAAAGTAATATTACTTTAAAAAATGGCATTATAATGGTAAAAACATAAAATATTGTTTAAAATATGTGTGTCAAAGCCTTATTCAAATATGTTGGGTTACTCAAAATTTTGTTACTTGTGATCTCTTTTTTTTTAGTTTCGTCCTTGTTTAAATTTTTTGTTTTAAATTAATTTATGTTTTTATATATTTTAATTTTTTAATTTTAATTGAGTATACATTTTGTTATGTTTTATTATTATTATTATTATTATATATATTGTTGTGTTGATATTCAAATGTTTATGTTTACACTTATTTATAGACATTACAACATCTCCTTTTTACTAAAATGCTCTCCTTACTAAACTGTAAAGTGTCTCTCAACTCCCTATTCTAAATTGTAAATCACCTTTGTGCTTCCTATTCTAAACTGTAAAGTGCCTCTATTCTTATTCTAAACTATAAAGCACCTTTCGATACAACGAAATAAATAATTGTACACACAACTAGTTTAACATTTAAACAAATAGTGTACATGAGTTGTTATTCAAGGAGTTGAGGGAATGGAAGGTTCGGGGGTTGATTCCTTATCGCCCCAGCTCTCTGTTTTGTGCCTTTGTTTGTCTAGTTGTCGGGCCTTCATCTTCTTGTTGTGTTGTCAGTGTCGTTTTATGTATTGGACTCTTTGTGGCACGCATGGGTGTTTCGTTGCAGCCCTCTGCTTTCTTCGGGGTGCTTCTTCTATTACTGCCAATATTCTGGTTCGGTTGGGAAATGCTCGGGGTTTTGCTTTGTAGTGTTGTCACTCAACTTCTCTTTGTCACTGCTAATGTCCTCTTCGGTTGGTGCTTGTGTTTATTTGCATGGATGATGTCGTGTGTTTATTTCTTGGGCTTGTTGCCCTATTTGGTATATATTCAATGTTTGGTTTTGTGCTGCTTGTTTTGGCTTTCAAGGCAATCTGTGCCCAACTATATTTTTTCTGGGGTTTCTCCTGTGGGTCGTTGAGCCTTGTTCATAATATGTGGGAGCATTCACAATCTTTTTGTTTTGTGGGGGTCTTTGCCTTACCTTTGTTTTTGCAATGTTTTCCTTTCTATGCCCTAGGGTTTGCCATTCTTATGCAAACCCTAGGGTTTTAAAAATGGTTGTCTAAAATGTGTAGCTTATTTCCTCCAAGAATTTTCCTTGGTGTTGTCTTTGGGCAAGCCCTTTTGGGTTTCTTTTTTGGTTAGTGTTATTTTTTTTACATTATGTAGCTCTGGAATGTGATTTGGCATATATAAAATGTAATTTCATTCTTCTTTGATGAATAAAACTACATGTCATTTTCTATTTAAAAAAACAACACAAGTTTAACATTTCAACACTTTAATGATAAATAGACACAACCTCGAAGAGGGAGAATAAGTTGCACCAATGGAAAAGGACTATTATTCAACCCATCATTCTACTACATATCATAAATATAGAGAAAAAAACCACAAGGGATGAATAAAGAGAAATTATAACAAAAGAAATTTAGGTAACATCACTATTCCAATATTATTAACTGATAAATAATAATAAGATAAATACAAAATTGGAAAAGTAATAAATGCAAAATAAATAATAATAATATAACAAAATATTATTTTAATTTTACATTTAGACAAAACTATAATACTAATAAGATAAATAATAATATTATCTTAATTTTAAATTTAGATAAAATTTCTATTCATACTATATCAAAATGTAATATTTAACAATACTATTAACTGATAAATAATAATAAAATAAATATAAAATATGAAAAGTAATAACTTTTTATATAAAATGTAATAATTAATTAACATAATTATTTATTTAATAGGAAGAAAAATTAAATTTATTAATATAAAAATAAATAAAGATAACACAGTGTATTTTTAAATGTAAATTTCAATAAATATGATTAACAATTTATTATTACAAAAGCTAACTTAAATATAATTCATTTATAAATTAATAATTTAGAATTAAAAATAATATTCTATCACATATTTAAAAGAAAATATATTAACATTTCATATAAAAGATTTATTTAAATTTTATGTAATAAAGTGAAACATATTCTTAATTTTATTAAGAAAAACTTATAAAAAAAATTAATTTAGTTATAGATCAATAACCACAAAAAAGGCAACAATTTAAAAGACAATTCTATACCAACCATGTTTCTCAATCCCCTTAAATTCTCAATCACTAGAGCTCTACCAAAATTTTCCTTCACTTTCCATCACAGCTCCAAGTTAATACAACACTCTGGATTCACCTTATATCAACAAGAGATCTACCCTCACGAATATGGAGAAAACCCATAGAATGAAACCTTACATGTTTTTCAAGTTGTCCCTAAGATCTTCACTCTGAGCACACACTTCAAAATATATATATATATAATTCACATGAAAGCCTCTATTTGTCATCCCTCATGCATGCCCATTTGACTAATCCTCATTATTAGATTAACTAATCTTTCATTGAATTGTGTACCTAATATTGATCTTTTCTATTTATAAATAAATTCTTTTATAATATTCGTGAATACAACATACAAATTCAATTTTAAAAGTTTAACATTTACACAATATGCAACAACTTTTATACTCATAATAATATGCATAAGAGGACATTGCCCTTCCATGTGCTCTTAACTATATTTCTTGAAATGCATAATTTGCAACATGGACACACATTCATGTATCAAATCATGTCGCTCATAGTGGTTTTCTTCTCCCCTTCATCTTCCACACTCTTCTACAATCACACCATTCACACTCGTGACATTATGACACATAAACCTTCAACCATGGCATAAGTCCCTTTGTAACTATAACTAACTAGCATATGATTCATCCATAATGATGTGACTAAAGTAGTTATCAAAAGACCATCTCCAGGGAAATGTAAATATAACTACCCCATTTTGATGACCTTCATAATATATTGAGCTTTGTGTCCTTAAGGCTCATTTTAAGAGGTACATTGACTATCATCCATCTCCAAAGTTTAGCCCCATCATCTCATATGGCACTCATCCCTAGGGATCTTAAAAGGTACATTAACCTTGGGAATTTGGAAGATACCTTGACCAACTAGACATCTCATAAAACTAACCCAATTCCCCTAACTAATACTACAACAACCCCTTTGGGAAAATTCCCATCTTACAAACAATTGTAAACATTCATGCATTTTGATTATAAATTAAAAAGTCCTGAGAATTGGGACATGGATTCTAGAGTTTGAGGAAGGAAATTTCTTGGGATTTGATGGAACCTTAACTGGTTTCATGACAATCATTGAAGGGCTAGCAAGTGTGCCTTAAATGGACTGGTTTTATAAATTAATTAAGCATGAAAGAAGGACAACAGATGTCATGCCTTCCTTGGATAATTCCATAAAGGAGAGAGGACAAAAAAATTAAGGATCAATTGTGTTAGCAACAGGGACAGTTGAAGTCAACCAATGGGAGAGCGGGGTAGGGAGCTAACACAACAACATCCCCACCACTACTCTGAAATAAGAACCACCATGACAAAGAGGAGAAGTTAGAGGCATCAGGAGTGCCTGTGCACGTAATCGAAACTGTTGCAACATGATAGAAAGGACCCATGAGGAAGGAACTGGAAGGGGTATAAAGAATGGCACTGCAAGGGGAGGAGGCATTCGTGAAGAGAGAATTTGTATGTAGTGAGGGGATAACAATAGAGAGAACGTAAGACAACAGAGAAAGAAGTTGAGGGAAAAATGAAAAAAAGGAAAGAAATCCTTAGGGAGAGGTTCATAGAAGCATTTGTTGTGCTATAGAGGAGGAAAGAAATCCTAATCAAGAGGAAAAGAGCACATCACTTTGTGTCACTACCAGAAGGCAAGGAGTATAGTAACCATTCAGTTACCATTGGGAGGTTGAATAATATCTTCCAGGTGAGGAAAATAGTCTCTAGATTCCCTATAAGACTGGAGGGTGGAGATGGTATTCTTTGGATTCCCTTGACAGCTTGGGTGGAGGCCTACTCCTTGGATTCCATAAAGGAGAGTTCTTTATCCCTCCTTTGCTTGTTTTCTAGCTTTTACAATGGATTATAGATTCCTAGGATCGAGTGGAACCACTGTGTTAAGGATTCGTTGAGGGTGGAGGTATTAAGCCTCTAAAGCCCCTCATTCAGTTTAGGGTGGAGGTGGTGAGCCTCTGGATTCCCTGTTCTACCCTGTATTGGTAGAGCCATAATTCTTATTGGAGTAGCTACAGGGTGGAGGTGGTGGACCTATAGAGTCCCTATGAGATATTGACAAAATGATGTAGCTGGTGGGCGGAGGTGGATAGTTCTCTAGATTCCCTATTCCAATTGGCAGAAATGGTTTAATCCATTAAGCATTTATCCTCAAGCTCTAGAATCTAGCTCAGGGGTGACTAATGCAAGAAGGACTTGGTCATAGTGTGTCTAAGGTTGGGCAGAGAGTTGAAGACCCAATATTAGTTTTTTGGACCAATTTATCAAAGATAAGTGTCTACTTATGACTCTCATGTTCTAAATGCTTTATGCTTGTGTAATGTACTGAGTTATCATAGCTTGCAATGTCGAGGAATGAGACATCCATGTATGAACAAACATTGTTGTTTTAAAGGCATGGATATGGATGATCCTGATTTATGAAGGAATAAAATGATATACATATATGAACAAAAACCAAAATATACACGAAAACAGAACTTCAATTCATTAGTAACAAAGTACTGAAAATTGTTTACATGCGGAATGCAAATAAACTAGCTTAGGTGATGGTAGCTTATCTCTGAGAAGAAATGTGGCAGCTACATGCCTTTTGAACTATGTTATAATGAGGCTTGAAGACCTATTTATTATTGAGAAACAATGGAAAACCCTAAACATCCAAAACCCTAACCCTAGGAGATGAAGCACCAAAAGTCTGTGGGCCTCGTTGGGGTGACTTGGTACATCAACTTCCCGGGGTCGTAACTTTGGCATACGATACCTCGTTAGAAATATATATCCAAGGACTAAAACTTTTAAATAAACTTTTGACTAAATACCATTGCTATAGGTTAATCAATTTTCCTATTTTCCAAAAAATGACTTCGGAAATTCAGGACCCAAAAAATTGCCAAAACTAGTAAATTGTGCTACAATTGAGGAAACTAAAAGAAACAATCAAGTGGAATAGATGGGTGGCCACAAATATCCACTTGGATCATTCCTCCCCTGTTAGAAAGCAACGATCCCCACTGCGTTGAGTGCCTCTATGAGATGGGGAAACTTCTGTTGAACTTGGTCCTTGGTGAGCCACTTCCCTTAGTGTAGGAATTGGCCAACTTTGACAACCCGATACAGTTGTATTTTCAATTGGTGAGTGTTCTTGATCTATGTGTCCATGATCCAATCAGTTGTGTCCAGTTCTATACAGTCTGGGTTTATCTTTGTTGATGTGAGTTGTTCTGCAATGTCTAATGTGTCCAATAATGGTGGAAAGTATGGCTGAAGGTGGTCCACATTGAACATTGGGTGTAGGCCAAGGAATGGGGGAATTTTGAGCTCAAAAGCATTGTCTCCCACAATATTGGTGATGGTGTAAGGCCCATATTAGAGTGGTATGAGCTTCCGATGGGCTCTAGTAAGGGGTTATTTCTACAAATGCAACCAAACTTTGTTGCCCACCTGAAACTTGTGTGGCACCCGATGTTGATCATGTCATTGCTTGTACTTGGCATTAGACTTCTCCAAGATGTCATGAACCTACTGGAGGATGTGTTGGATGCATTCAATAAACATGGTTTCTTTATCAACCTATAACTATACATGTGTGGATTTTGTTTGTGTAATTGCATGAGGCATGACGACATCAGTCAAACATAATGGTTGAAATCCTAGACCCGCTTGAAAGGGACTACGACCAATTGAGCTATTTGTTGGGAAAAATACTAGGGGGGGGGGTGGTGGGTGAATCAGTATTATAAAAACTCACAATAATAATTTTCTTTTCTGAAATATGTACGCAACTTTACTGAACCCAACTCGCGTATGTACGTCATAGTTGTAAAAGAAACTAGTGTATGCTTAGTAAACTTGTAAAACAAGTAATTCTTTATTTGTTAAACTTAAACTAGAATGTAAGAGATTTATCAGGCATTTGATAAGCAGTAAGCAAGTGCAATAAGAACATAATAAATTATCACACATAAGCAACACACATGAACACCAGGATTTAAGGTGGAAACCCAATGTGGGAGAAAACCACCGTTGTTGTCATCTCAGTCTTCAAACTTATTAATATAAAAAATTTCTTACATTCTTATACTGGTGCAGACTCATGCATGTATGCAAGAACCCACCTACTGATGGCTACAACCTTCACTCATTCTCCAACTCCTACTGGAAGGGAGCTCCAACCCCCTCATCTGATTACCATCTACTGCTGGTAGGAAGCTGCGACTTCCTCACTAAAGGCTCCAACCCTCAGCAACATTCGTGGACCACGTTTCATAAATTTTCACACTGGATCTACCTGCTTTAATACATCACAACTTGTAGATCAACTGAAGAAAACACCAACATAATTCAAATAGAACAATGAGATCATTGTAACTAGAACACAGAACTGAACTCAGAATACTACATCAACACACATAATCAACTACAACCCTAATCATTCATATGTCAACATGTATATGTTACTTCACTTAAGGCAACCCGCGTATATACGCGCTTTTCTGTAGAGAAAATTGCGTACAGATCTCAATATACTAAAAACTTGTAATTTTGAATCAGACACAAAGTTGACTAGAGTTATTCTGAAATATTTTGTTAGCTTAAATAACCCTCATACAATTAGCAGCATCAATAAGATTTTCAACCGATCAACATGTAACCAAATTCAACTTCATCATTCAATCAGTTCTACTTCAGACATTATCACTCAACCCAGATCAACATGAGGACATCATTGACAGATAACAAAGATACATCAACACTAATAAGGTTGATCAGTCATTTATGAACAAAAACCCTTCCTTTATGTACGCAAATTTGAAGAAATGAACCTGCGTGTATACGCGACTTAACCAAGACAAACCTGTGTACATATCTACGAATTTTGACCTAAAATTGTGCAACTCTTTAGAACTTTAGAAAGACCCAGACCATAATATTCAGAGATAAAAACATGCAGCAATACTTAGATCTAGTCAATCCATGAGCAGATCATACAATGGAAAGTCATTTCAGGTCTCATGATCCTGATCCATCATTATATTCATCGGTGCATAATTATTTCAGATCTATGTGTCAACTATGGCCCTTACAATGCAAATATACTTTAGATTCAAGTATTCATCAAAAACCCTTTCACATGGACACTTAGCACTTTGATCTTCACCTGCTTATATAGTTAGAGCCTTAGCCAATACCATGAGTCAAAACTACACTAGTGCTGGTGGTAATCTTGGACAAGATCAAGTAACTATTATTGTGCTCAATATTGTGGGCTAATACCATGGTAAGGACCCTTGGTATTCTTAAATAAGTGCGCCAGCATGTACACAACTTTGCTTCTTTGTACCTGCATGTATACGCAACTTGGCCTTAACAAACCCGCGTATAGATCTTCAAATATTCACCTTTATAAAACTTCTGATTCTGATCTGTAAACCTTTGTCCCATCATTATGTTATTTTGTTCCATCACTCTGTCATCTCTAAACTGACCTTTGTGTTAGACTCCGTCTTGCCCGTTTGTTGTCAGCCCGCTGCAGTCAATTCGCACCGCTTGAGGACAGCTCCTCTATTCTATATTCAGTCAAATGGAATCGAATAATATCGGATGAGACACATTTTATCAAGGAAGTTGTAGTTGTTGTATTGGAGATCCAAGAGTTTTTATTGTCCATTCCATGCCTTTTTGTAGAACCTATATTCAAACTGTTTGGCCAAACAATTGCCATTGCTGCTAAGTCAGGACTTCTCTTGAAATGGATGCTTCCCCAACTGTTTGCATTTGCAGTAAATGTATATGTTCAGAAGTTTTTACATGCACAGAGTTTAGTCTTACCTATAGTTTGGATCTCGGGAGGAGTATTAATCTTGCACCTTATATTATGTTGGATAACTGCCTTCAAACTAAAACTAGGCCTCATTGGTATTGTCATGACACACAATGTATCGTGCTGGCTTATGACCATCCTTGAGTTCCTTTACATAATGCATTCTGCTTCATGCAAAGCTTCATGGATGGGCTTCAAATTAATTGCATTCCGCCAACTTCCATCATTCTTAAGACTATCTATATTTTCAGCCATAATGGTATTCCTGCAAATATGGTACTATCAGATCCTCGTTTTTCTTGCTGGGACATTGAATGATCCAGCAGTTGATATAGATGCCACTTTCCATAAGGTAGTTAATCTTGATGCTCCACGACATTGGTCATCAAAGCATTAGTATGATACTTCTGGAGATGATGATACCACTTGGCTTCGACGCTGCCATAAGATGTTCCCTCCTGTTCATAATATTCTCTTTGCAGCGTAAGGGTCTCCAATGAACTTGGTGTTGGGAATGCTGCATCACGTGCTTTGGTGGGGAACATCAAGTCGCATTTTTTCATGAGTACAGGGCAGGTGTTGATTGGGTGCTATGCTGCTTCACTTATTGAAGATAGGTTTGATAAAGGAGAATACAGAAATCTTCGACAGACATATGAAATATGTTCCACAGATATCCTTTACTCATACCATCGTTGTGTATGAGCGAAAGTTATGGAAAGCGGCTGGAAGCGATAATTTGATAAAAGCGCCCCAAAGTTACAGAGGATGGTAATTATAAAAATTTGGTTTTGTTTCAAATGGAAAATGTAACGTGGCAGTCAATGCTTAGTTGCTGAACACCAAGGAATCTATATGAAGTACACTGAGCAAGTAGAATTCCAACATCCCATATGGACCGCTGTGGCATCCAAACAGACACCACAATCACCCCTTCCTGGCTGTCCTCTATATCAACATTCATGGCCTTGGAAACATCCTCCTTCTTGCCGTAATATATACTGGTAATTGTGTGACATCCTCAATTCATTTTGAAATTTACTGGTAATATACTTTTTGCTATGGGTTGTTTGCATCGGAATTCCATTAGAAGGAAGGACAGATATTGTGAGGAATCAGATCATCTGAAGACATTATCTAGGGAAGGACGGGTGAGGGAAGCTCTGGAAATCCTTGAATACACGGACAGGGTTGACTCGGAGATTTATCGACAGATCTTGCAGAGTTGTGGTAAGATGAAATACTTGACAGAGGGAAAAATGGTTCATATGAAATCTGGATTTAAACCTAGCGTTTCCTTAAAAAACGTGGCAGTCAAAGCCAAATTGAGGTACATATCACTATCCCAGCAAAGCACATCGAATTGGTTAGTCTATTTTGGGTCTTCATGCTGAAGCGGTGTATTGAAAGGTCAAAATGGCGCATTAGTGACATTGGTTAGGCAACCAAAGGTGATTATGCGGATGAGTAGTGGCAACTATGAATGGCTGGATATGTATGCACTGATATTGGAGAAGATATTGTGCTATTTTTTTTTTTTTTAGTTCTTATTCAAAGGCAAAGTAAAGTCAAAGCCAGAATTTAAACAGAGGATTACCAACCTGAGCAGAAAAATAGGGACAGATTTCTTATCCTAGTCTTCAGTTATGATTTGGAGGGTTCACACTACAGCTTCCGCCTTTGTATTGGTCACAGAAAATGTAGCGTTGTTCTTTAAGAACCAATGAGTGTTTTTTTTACTATTTTTCATCATGTCAGTTGAAACAGTTCCATTCTTTCATGGATCGGTTTTCTCCTGAGCTTTATATTGTATTAAAAATCATTTGTAAAAGAGGAGAGATTTCTGAGAGGTCTGCGTGGAGAAAACAGAGCATTTCATTGTACAGTTGAATGACAGAGATTAATTAAATGGCCCAGCTTTGGTTTGTAAGATTCTTGTGGTGTGTAAATTTAGCATATGTTTTTCTTCTGTTTCATATGTCTTTGTAATGTTTCCATTTCATTTCATCATCGTTTCTAAATGAATACTTTTAAATGAGAAAGACAGAATGCAATTTATTTGCTCTGTCTTGAGGAAGTGTTCATATTTAATGTTTTCTTCTGTTTGATAAGGATTCATCACACATGCCCTTGTCAACTTCTCAGCAGTCTTTCCATTCCGTTTAATCTCAATTTAATTGTTAAATTTCGCTCCTACCTCGCCTTATGGAATAATCTGTGCCTTTGATTAAATCTCTCCTCACGCTGTTCTTGATACCACGCTGCCTAGAAAACCCAAACATTTATCAAAAAAACCCCTTTCTATCAATTTACTAGCCTAAAATCAGTATTCCTTATCGGTCATCTCAGCCCCTTTGAAAACTTGTCTGCCGAGATAGACCCGGAGAGAGCCCTCTCCTGTCCTCGTAGGGCTAGCTACGAGGCTGAGCGTGGTATGATGTTGCCTTGAGTTTTGCCTTCCTCAGCCTGAGGCAGATTCGAGCGCTAACATAGTGGCGACCATACTGGGGAAGATGGTTTGCTATTGATGTGACATTCGACTTGTAGATTGTCTTGTCCCAGTACATGAAATCAAGTTGCAGATTTGATGCTGATGGTGGACAGCAGTCAGACACATATGAAGGTTGAGACATTCACCTGGCGACTCCAACTTGATCCAGACATTCCAGCGCTCGCTGATCCACTCATGCAATGGTGGGGTATGTGGCAAACTCTGCACTGTGTGAAGCTGTAAAAGAAGTAAGAAATCAGTTAGCAGATTTTGAAATTAATTAAGAATTTTTCAATGCCTTGCTTCAATGTTTGAAATCTCCGAAACTTCCTTTTGAAACTAAAATTGGTGTTTGTGAATTAGTTGTTGAAAAAGTTGAGAAGGAGATTCAGTGTTTAGATGAGCAGATCCAGTCATATGATTTCCAAGACCCTAAAAAGTTCTTGGAAATCCTTCCTCCTTCGAAAAAAGAAATAATAGAATTGCCTACATATGTTTGCATTGATAGTGTGCAGTTGGAGGTATGTATTGCGGAGTTGGGACAGCCAACAGAGTCTGGCTTTCACGATCCAATGGCAACATACATGGAAATGTTTTTCAGTTTGATTGATAGATCAGGCTATCTTTTACGTGACCAGGCTCATTACGCGCATGAAGGGCTGCCAACAATTACATCTGTGTCCTGGTGGAAGCATTCTCAAGCGGCATCATTCTCAGGTTTACTTGAATGGTTGATCTGGCATTTCAGTATTACCTGATCTATTGTTTTTACAGCCAAGTAGGGTAGATTTTGTAAATAAATAAGCAGCCAAAAGGCAGCATTTTGTTCCAGTTTCATTACAGTTTAGTTTGAAGTTTGTCAAGCAAGTTTTTCGATCATTTCAGTCAAGTTTCAGTCCATAAATGAGTCGGAAGTCTGGTGTTGTCTGTTGAAATAATAACTCCATTTCCCAATGGATGAGGCATTGTCTGCTCTCCCAAAGCTCTGCGGTTCTTGGCACCTCCAAGAAGCGGCAGCTGCCATCCCCATTGGAGCCAATATTAGACTCTGTCTTGCCCATTTGTTGTCAGCCCGCTGCAGTCAATTCACACCGCTTGAGGACAGCTCCTCTATTCTATATTCAGTCAAATGGAATCGAATAATATCAGATGAGACACATTTTATCAAGGAAGTTGTAGCTGTTGTATTGGAGATCCAAGAGTTTTTATTGTCCATTCCATGCCTTTTTGCAGAACCTATATTCAAACTGTTTGGCAAAACAACTGCCATTGCTGCTAAGTCAGGACTTCTCTTGAAATGGATGCTTCCCCAACTGTTTTCATTTGCAGTAAATGTATCTGTTCAGAAGTTTTTACATGCGCAGAGTTTAGTCTTACCTATAGTTTGGATCTCGGGAGGAGTATTAATCTTGCACCTTATATTCTGTTGGATAACTGCCTTCAAACTAAAACTAGGCCTCATTGGTATTGTCATGACACACAATGTATCGTGCTGGCTTATGACCATCCTTGAGTTCCTTTACATAATGCATTCTGCTTCATGCAAAGCTTCATGGATGGGCTTCAAATTAATTGCATTCCGCCAACTTCCATCATTCTTAAGACTATCTATATTTTCAGCCATAATGGTATTCCTGCAGATATGGTACTATCAGATCCTCGTTTTTCTTGCTGGGACATTGAATGATCCAACAGTTGATATAGATGCCACTTTCCATAAGGTAGTTAATCCTAATGCTCCATGACATTGGTCATCAAAGCATTAGTATGATACTTTTGGAGATGATGATACCACTTGGCTTCGACGCTGCCATAAGATGTTCCCTCCTGTTCATAATATTCTCTTTGCAGCGTAAGGGTCTCCAATGAACTTGGTGTTGGGAATGCTGCATCACGTGCTTTGGTGGGGAACATCAAGTCGCATTTTTTCATGAGTACAGGGCAGGCGTTGATTGGGTGCTATGCTGCTTCACTTATTGAAGATAGGTTTGATAAAGGAGAATACAGAAATCTTCGACAGGCATATGAAATATGTTCCACAGATATCCTTTACTCATACCATCACTATGTATGAGCGAAAGTTATGTATGGAAAGCTGCTGGAAGCGATAATTTGATAAAAGCGCCCCCAAAGTTATAGAGGATGGTAATTATAAAAATTTGGTTTTGTTTCAAATGGCAAATGTAACGTGGCAGTCAACGCTTAGTTGCTGAATACCGAGGAAGCTATATGAAGTACACTGAGCAAGTAGAATTCCAACATCCCATATGGACCGCTGTGGCATCCAAACAGACACCACAATCACCCCTTCCTGGCTGTCCTCTATATCAACATTCATGGCCTTGGAAACATCCTCCTGTGTGCTGTAATATATACTGGTAATTGTGTGACATCCTCAATTCATTTTGAAATTTACTGGTAATATACTGTTTGCTATGGGTTGTTTGCATCAGAATGCCATTAGAAGGAAGGACAGATATTGTGAAGAATCAGATCATCTGAAGACATTATCTAGGGAAGGACGGGTGAGGGAAGCTCTGGAAATCCTTGAATACACGGACGAGGTTGACTCGGAGATTTATCGACAAATCTTGCAGAGTTGTGGTAAGATGAAATACTTGACAGAGGGAAAAATGGTTCATATGAAATCTGGATTTAAGCCTAGCATTTCCTTAAAAAACGTGGCAGTCAAAGCCAAATTGAGGTACAGATCACTATCCCAGCAAAGCACATCGAATTGGTTAGTCTATTTTGGGTCTTCATGCTGAAGCGGTGTATTGAAAGGTCAAAATGGCGCATTAGTGACATTGGTTAGGCAACCAAAGGTGATTATGCGTATGAGTAGTGGAAATTATGAATGGCTGGATATGTATGCGCTGATATTGGAGAAGATATTGCGCTATTTTTTTTTTTTTTTTAGTTCTTATTCAAAGGCAAAGTAAAGTGAAAGCCAGAATTTAAACAGAGGATTACCAACCTGAACAAAAAAATAGGGACAGATTGCTTATCCTAGTCTTCAATTATGATTTGGAGGGTTCACACTACAGCTTCCGCCTTTGTATTGGTCACAGAAAATGTAGCGCTGTTCTTTAAGAACCGTTGAGTGTTTTTTTACTATTTTTCATCATGTCAGTTGAAACAGTTCCATTCTTTCATGGATCGGTTTTCTCCTGAGCTTTATATTGTATTAAAAACCATTTGTAAAAGAGGAGAGATTTCTGAGAGGTGTGCGTGGAGAAAACAGAGCATTTCATTGTACAGTTGAATGACAGAGATTAATTAAATGGCCCAGCTCTGGTTTGTAAGATTCTTGTGGTGTGGAAATTTAGCATATGTTTTTCTTCTATTTCATATGTCTTTGTAATGTTTCCATTTCATTTCATCATCGTTTCTAAATGAATACTTTTAAATGAGAAAGACAGAATTCAATTTATTTTCTCTGTCTTGAGGAAGTGTTCATATTTAATGTTTTCTTCTGTTTGATAAGGATTCATCACACATGCCCTTTTCAACTTCTCAGCAGTCTTTCCATTCCGTTTAATCTCAATTTAATTGTTAAATTTCGCTCCTACCTCGCCTTATGGAATAATCTGTGCCTTTGATTAAATCTCTGCTCACGTTGTTCTTGATACCACGCTGCGCAGAAAACCCAAACATTTATCAAAAAAACCCCTTTCTATCAATTTACTAGCCTAAAATCAGTATTCCTTATCGGTCATCTCAGCCCCTTTGGAAACTTGTCTGCCCGAGATAGACCCGGAGAGAGCCCTCTCCTGTCCTCGGAGGGCTGGTTGAGCGTGGTATGATGTTGCCTTTAGTTTTGCCTTCCTCAGCTTGAGGCAGATTTGAGCGCTAACACTTTGGATTCATCTAGTTAACATATACTTGTTTTATTACAAGTGAGTTGCCATCAAGGACAACACATGCATCATAATGCCAACAAACTCCCCCTTTGGACTTGATGGCAACCATGTTGGTGTTTATCACCTCAACCTATAGAAACATGTTAGATACGTCAAATAACCATTATTCAAACACCAAGATACTCTCCCCCTTTGACATCAAGGGAAAAGGGCAGACAAAATCTCCCCCTTTGGATATTATTTGTACTATATTATCCATGCTCCCCTTGAGCACATGCTGAATCTTCAAAAAGATTTTCAAATGAAGAACATGACTCTATAACTCAACTGAGTATGAACTTCCTATCACCAAGGAATCATACTTACATCAATCACCCAACCAAGTGTGGATACATATTTGACTCAACCACCCAACCAAGTGGGATTACATTTTTGACACTACCACCCAACTTAGTGGGATTACATATTTGACATGACCTCAAAAGTCCATACATGACTGAATATGACAATTATTACATCATAAGTCTCCACATGACCTTTACATCAAATGACATATATGACACTAATAATTGAGACCAAAAGATCTTAATAGTAGCATAATTTAGCAACCATAATGCCAAAAAAATCCATTATATTCTGCAAGGCTAATGCTCCCCTTGAACCTGTGTTACTTGTTCATTGTCAACAAATCATTCATCAAAGCATATTCATCAATCAGATAAATATCAATGAGAAAAACATAGCTCTATACCATAACAGCAAACTGTACCCATCAACACTAGACCAAGAAAAATCAAATCATAAATGGCAGTAGGATGTCAGAGGTTGATCTTGAGTCTGTCCCACTGTTTTTCTATCAGCGAAAAGCATACGCGACTATCTGCAAAGAAACTTGTATATATATGCGACTATCTGCAAAGAAACTTGTATATATACACGACTATACTTCATGAAACCCACGTACGAAAAGAAACCTTTTGAATTTTCACCTGTAGATTGAGCATATTAGATTAATAGCAAAATGAGGCAGAGATAACTCCCAGATTCTGTCTTAGATATTCAAATTCTTCTCTGGGAACAGGTTTAGTAAATATATCAGCAACTTGTTCTTTGGAGGGAACATACTCCAATTTAACGTTTTTCTCAAGCACTTGTTCTCATAGAAAATGATACTTAATTGGAATATGCTTGGTCTTGGAGTGCATAACATGATTTTATGAAATACTAATAGCACTTGTATTATCACATAGGATGGAGATGGGTGAAGAACTTTTGATTTGTAATCTTGTAATGTTTACATCATCCAGAGAAGTTGTGTGCAACAAGATGCAACAACCACATACTCTGCTTCCGTTGTAGATAAGGCAATGGAACTTTGTTTCTTGTTGAACCAATATACCAAGCAGAGTCCCATGTAAAATGCACCTCCACTAATGCTTTTCCGGTCATCAACATTTCCAGCCCAATTTGCATCTATGTATGCATGAAGGGTAAGATCTGCATCTTAGGATACCATAGCCCAAAGTCTTGGGTTCCTTGGAGATATTTGAATATTCTCTTTACTGCCTGAAGATGTGACTCCTTTTAATTGGCTTGGAAATGTCCAACAATCCCAACTTCATGCATGATTTTTGGTATGGTACCTGTTAGATAAAACAAACTTCCAATCATAGACTTGTACTCTGGTTGGTTTATTGTGGGAGAATCATCATTAGAACTGAGGCTACATCCTGTCATCATGGGAGTACATACAAGTTTGCAATCTTCCATCCCATACTTATTCAGAATCTACTTGAGATATTTTGTTTGTGAGAGAAAGATGCCATCTTTTTCTTGTTGCAATTTTAGACCAAGAAAATAGGTTAGTTCCCCAAGTAAAGACATTTCAAATTCTTGTTTCATAACAAAAGCAAAGTTTTGACTCATAGATTCTTCATCACTACCAAAGATGATATCATCAACATAAACAACAATAATTAACAGTTTATCATCCTCAATTTTCATGCACAAGTTGTTCTCTATGAATCCTTTTGTGAAACCTTGTTGTTGAAGATATTTGTCAAGACGATAATACCATTCCCGCGGAGCTTGCTTTAGCCCATATAAAGTCTTTTTGAGTTTGCATATAAGGTTTTCATTATTCCCAAAATGAATCCTTCTGGTTGTTCAATATATACTTCTTCTTCTAGATCTCCATTAAGGAAAGATTCTTATGGCTTCAAGTCTGGCTACTAGTGCAAATGTTTCTTCAAAGTCTATACCTGCTTGTTGAGCATAACCTTTACAAACAAGTCTAGCTTTGTTCCTAATGACCTCTCCATTTTCATTCAACTTATTTTTGAATATCCATTTTGTTCCAATAACATTTTTATCATGAGGCCTTGGAATGAATTCCCAAGTATCATTCTTTTCAATTTGATAAAGTTCTTCATTCGTGGCCTTAACCGAACATTCATCTTTACTAGCTTGATTTACATTTTTTGGTTCAATGGTGGATAATAAAGTTAGATAAATAGGAGATCCTACAAGGGTTCTTCTTGTTTGTACCCTAGATTCCTTCTCTCCTAGAATTTGAGTTTCTGAATGATTCTTTTGAACATACCTAGATGGAGCCTTTTTCTTTGTCTGATGTGTCTTTTTCTGCTGCTTCGTTGGTTTCTTCAGAATCTATATCATTGCGATTTGATGTGGTAAAGAATTCGTCGTCATCATCCTCTTTTGTTGATGTTACATTTTTGGGATCTCTGCATGCTTCATCAATCACAACATCAATGCATTCAACAATTTTCCAAATTCTCTTATTGTAACATTTGTATCCTTTGCTTCTAGATGAGTAACCAAGAAGTATTCCTTTATATGCTCTAGCTTCCAACTTACCAAGTTCTTCATCATTATTTTTTATGAAACATTTGCTTCCAAAAACTCTAAAATGCTTTACAGTGGGAAGCTTACCATACCAAAGTTCATATGGGTTTTTATTACTATTCACACGAACATGAGCCTTGTTGAGAATATTTAATGTGGTATGTGCAGCTTCACCCCAGAAGGTTCCAGGAATTCTAGACTCATCAAGCATAGCATGAGCCATTTGTTGAACAGTTCTATTCATTCTTTTTGCCACGCCATTTTGTTGAGGAGTTTTAGTTATAGAAAATTGTCTTTTTATGCCATGTTTTTCACAGAAATCAAAGAATTCATCTGATATGTATTCTCCTCATCGGTCATATCTGAGACATTTGATTTTTATATCTAATTCATTTTCAACTAATTCTTTGAAGACTTTAAATTTATCAAATGCTTCATCTTTGTGTTTCAATAAACCGATCTAGCGCATTCTAGAAAAGTCATCAATGAATAAGATATAGAATTGTTCTCCATGAGGTGACTTTTTCTGATCAACACAAATCAGTATGCATAAGTTCAAGAGGCTTACTTATTGATCCTTCTTTGGCGGTCAATTTAACTTTGGTTTGCTTACCGAATTAACATGACTTACATATGGTACTTTCTGGTAGGATGATGTTGGGTAGATCACGAACAACTTTGAGCCTGCTTGATTTGCTTATTTGAGAGAAGCTTAGATGTCCCAACCTTTTGTGCCATAACCAGTTTTCCTCTGCCTTGCCTAGGTAACATTGTTCTTGGCCAGCTTTCAATATATGCAGATTACTCGGGGTTCTTGTTCCTTTTATTATGGTCTTTCTTGTGTCAAGTTCACGAACCACACATTCTTTTGATCAGAATACCACCTCATTTACTTGGTCACACATTTGTCTAACCCTCAATAAGTTATGCTTTAATCCATCAACATACATAACATTACCAGTTGTAACCTTTTCTTTTAGAAAAACAAAACCTTTACCCTTAATGACAGTAGGTGAATCATTTCCAAAAGTGACATTCTTTTCTTTCTCTAAAGCATTGTATGAAATAAGTTTATCTTTATCACCTGTCATGTGTTTTGAGCATATGCTATCAATGTACCATTGATTTTCTTGTCCTTCTACAAACAATGCTATGCCACAACTTCCGTACTATAACTCTTTCCTTTTCCATACCTTAGAATTTGTTGATATTTTCTCTTTTTGAGATGTTGGTTGTAATTTTCTCCTGCATTCAAATTATTCATGTCCAAAGTTATTGCAAAATTAGAATTCAATTTCATCTTTAAGAGGTGAGAAGTTATTATAAGTGTTCTTCTTGACTCCTGTCTCATTCCTTTGTTTTCTTTCTTCTCTAGTCATGATGCTTTTGTATGCAACACATTGAGAAGCCTTATGACCAAAATTATGACATGAGAAACATTGTCCATTAAAGAAGAAATTTATGTGATCATAGAATCTTTTGGCGTTGTTTACCTTTCGACTGGTGCTTCTATTGTTGTTCATCCTTGGATTAGAGTGAACATGATTTAACTGTGGAATGCCTTTATTATTTTGCTAAGGACTGAAGCTTTGCTGACTGGTTTTTGTTGCATTTAGATAGCTTCTGGTGGTGGTTGAAGACTTTTCTATTTGAGATGTTTCTCCACTGTATCCAAGACTTGTCTTCATAAGAGGAGAGCATTGTACCTTGATAATTTCATCTAAGGTTTCAAATCCTTTAGCAAATCTAAGATTCAAAGTTTTTATTTTCTCAAGTTCCTTTCTTAGACTTACTACTTCACATTCTAACTTCTCATTATGCTTTTCCTTTTCTATGAGTTGATGCTTCAATTTATCTATGGCTACTTTGTTTTCTTCCAAGCAAATTTTGAGTTGAGTAATTTCTTCAAAGAAATATTTTTCCTCTAAAGCATCAACAAATTTATCATTAGGCTCATTAGTATTTTTCTCAAAAGCCATGATAAATTTAAGATCTTGATCAGATTCTCCTTCTTCACTATTTGACAAGCCATCACTATCTTCATGAGTATAATAACTTCTTCTATTGTCAAACCATCTCCTATTACCTTTTGCAATATCCTTCCCTTTTCCATGGTTGTCTTTATGAGGACATTTAGTAGCATAATGAGCAACTCTGTCACAAGCAAAACCCTTGAAGGGAAGCTTACCTCTGAACCTTTCGGTGCCCAGTTGAAGTTTATTTACAAATTTCACCTCATCTTCTTCTGATATATATCATGATTCCTTTTGTTCTTCCTTTTCCAGATGCTTTAAATGTGGCTTCTCTAACTTTTGAGGGACCTCCTTTCCTCATTTCAGAAGCAATCAGGATCCCATGAAGTTGAACAACAGTAAGAGTCTACAGATCTTGCTTCTCTTCAATGGCAAACACTTTTGAATCGAATTTAGGAGTTAGAGATCTTAAGATGTTCTCTACTAAAGTGGTGTCCTTTATTTCTTCACCCAAAATTTTCATGCAATTTACAATCTCATCTATATGCAGAAAGAAACTAGAAATACGTTCATCATTATGCATTATAAGAGTTTCATATTGAATTCTAAGAGTTTGGAGTTTAGCACTTTTTACATTGGTATCACCTTCATAGCTTTGAATGATTCTGTCCCATATTTCTTTTGTCATGTTTAACTGCATAAATTTGACAAATTCTAATTATGTCAGACTTCCCAATAATGCATTGAAAGGTTTGGCATTGGTTTCATACATCTTCTTTTCTGCTGCATCTGTGGGAACTGCGGATGGATATTGGTAACCTCCTTCCACAATTTCCCAAACATCTGCTCCAAAGCACTGGAGATAGGATCTGGTTATTGTCTTCCAATATATTAAATTATTTCCATTGAAGAGTGGTGGTCTAATAGATGTCGTTCCGTCTTGATTGCTCATATTGGGAGATCTTCCTCCAAGCGATCAAGCTTCTTTTGAAGGACCTGCTTCGATACCAATTGTTGGGAAAAATACTAAGGGAGGGGGGGGGGGGTGAATCAGTATTTTAAAAACTCACAATAATAATTTTCTTTTCTGAAATATGTACATGACTTCACTGAACCCAACTCGCGTATGTACACGAATATTGTAAAACAACTTGCATATGCTTAGTAAACTTGTAAAACAATTAATTCTTTATTTGTTAAACTTAATCCAAAATTTAAGAATTTATCAGGCATTTAATAAGAAGCAGGTGTAGTACGAATAGAATAAATTATCCCACATACACAACACATATGAACACCAGGATTTAAGGTGGAAACCCAATGTGAGAGAAAACCACCATTGTCGTCGTCTCAATCTTCAAACTTATTAATATCAAAATTTTCTTACATTCTTGTACTGGTGCAGACTCATGCCAGTACGCAGGCACCCACCTACTAAAGGCTACAACCTTCACTCGTTCTCCATCTCTTACTGGAAGGGAGCTCCAACCCCCTGATCTGATTACTAGCTACTACTGGCAGGAAGCTTTGACTTCCTCACTAAAGGCTCCAACCCTCAACAACATCCGTGGACTACATTTCATAAATTTTCACACTGGATCCACCTGCTTTAATACATCATAACTTGTAGATCAACTAAAGTAAAAACCAACTTAATTCAAATAGAATAGTGAGATCATTGTAACCAGAACACAAAACCGAACTCAGAATAGTGCATAAACACACAAAATCAACTGCAACCCTGATCATTCATATGCCAACATGTATACGCTACTTCACTGAAGGCAACCCGCGTGTATACGCGTGATCTAGGTGGATATTGGTGGCCACCCACCAAGTCCACTTGGACCCCCACCATTGTTTCTTTCAGGTTTTCAGCTTCCTTAATTATAGCGCAATTTACTATTTTTAGTAGTTTTTCAGGTCCTGAACTTCTGGAGCTGTTTTGAGGCCCTAAACGATGTTTTTTGGACCAATGTTGCTCTTCCCAAAGTTGTAGTTCTCGGATAGATCTTTCTAACGAGATATTGTGTACATCAAATGAAGATCATATGCCAAAGTTACGACCCCGGGAAGTTGATGTACCAATTTACCCAAACGGGGCCCACAGTTTGGCGTTTCATCCTCTAGGGTTATGTTTTTTGATGTTTAGGGTTTTCAATAAATAGGCCTTCTAACCTCATTGTAACAGAGTTTAGAGGCATGTAGCCCCCACATCTCTTCTAAAAAATAAGCTACCATCACCCTAGCTAGTTTATTTCCATTTCTGTTTGTAAACATATTTCAGTATTTTACAGTAATGAAATGAAGTATTATTTCTGTTGCATCTCTATATGTATGGTTATATCTGTAATATGTTGCGTTCCTATTTAAATTTGGATCAGTGGTATCAGGGCGGTCTGCTCTTTCTCTGTCTTTATTTGCATGTCCCCAACAAGGTCGGGATATAAGGAGTTAGGGCTTGAACTGGTCGAACCTTTGCAAGACCAGCCTCGCAAATCCCAATGGCCTCCCATGGCGGATGAAAAATAAAGACGAGGGGGCAAGAGATCCTATCAAAATCTTGCTCGAAGAGGCCCTCGAGCGACAAAGGAAAGTGATGATGGACAACTTTGCCTAGATCCTTCAGCGGCTACCCAGGGACAACACATCTACTTCTAGCAGCTACTCTCGAAGCGCCACACCCTTTAAGGTAAAAGTTAACTTTAACATTCCCATATTTGAGGGTCAGATAGATGTAGACGTCGTAGATAAATGGTTAAATATGCTAGAAGGGTATTTTTTTGTTCATGATTTTTTCGGCTGGGAAAAGATTACTTTCGCTCTTCTCAAATCCGCCCCCCATGTCAAGGACTGGTGGGAAACCTACTACAAGCAAAAGGATGAAAGTACAACCTCACTGTTTTCAGTCGCACCCACTTGGAATTCATTCCGAATTGCCATCACGGAGCAGTACTACCCTATTGGAAGCTATGAGGATCAATACATAAAGTGGACTATGCTGTGGCAGGGAAGGGACGAAGATGTGATAAAGTTTACCAATATTTTCCATACCCTTCACACAAACTTGGGTATCAAGGATTTGGAGCAGCATTTGGTACTCAAATACCATGGATGCCTACATAGGTACATCCAGGAAGAAATAGAATTTCTGAACATCTCCTTGCTCGGAACGACATACCAATATGCCATCAAGATCAAGAAAAAGTTTAAACAGAAGAAGCGAGAATTTGGATATGCGAATCCGAAGCAAGGGAAAGGTTCCCCCAAACTGTAAAACAGAGGACAAAGCCAAGGCAGGGCGGCCCAAGATAACCTGCTAAAGCTACAAGAAAAGAACAGCGCCATGAAACGAAAAAAGGACACGGGAAAGTGGTGTGAGTTCCATAAGAGCTCCACTCATAACACAAGTGAGTGTCGGGCCAAGCAGTCACTGGTGGCTGAACTAAAGGTTTTAGAATCAGATGCATGTTCTGACTCTGAGTTAGAACCTGACAAGGGGAATGATAGAGGGAAGCAGATTATTGATGCGGAGCGCAATGCCACCATTGCCACCACGAAGATCCAGAAGGAGGAACCCAAAGATCCAGAGGAGGAGGAGCGTCTTTTCCACTCCCAGATGTGGGTAAAGGGTTCCCTGCTAGAGTTCATTGTTGACAGCAGGATCCAAAAGAACCTCATTTCGGCAGAGGTCATGAAGTGGCTGGGCTTACCAACCACAACACATCCACAACCGTACACCATCGGGTGGCTTCACCAAGGATGGGATCTTCGCGTGAGCCAGCAGTGTCGCCTTCCATACAACATCAAGCCCTTCACGGATGAGGTATTGTGTGACGTTGCTCCCCTTGATGTTTGTGATGTATTATTAGGACAACCATACTTGTGGAAGCGACATGTTGTGTATGAATCAAGGCCTCGTGCTGTTATTGTTACTTTGGGAAATAAGTTGTATAGGATACCGGAGGTAGCACGACCTACCACCATCTCTTTGGTTACTCCAAAACAATGCAGTAAGCTCATTTCCAAAACCGTGATTTTTTTTCCTGATGATACGCCCTCAAGGAAAGAAGAAGATGGTGGCCATGACCTCCAGACAGGGCCCCTTTGCAGGACAACTAAAAATTGACAAAGTCATGGAGGAGTACGAGGACATCTTCACCTCCCCGCAAGGGTTCCTCTGCACTATTAGGTCAAGCAATCCATTGATCTGACCCCAGGTGTGTCGCTACCCAATGGACCAATCTATCGGCACTTCATTATGGAGAACGATGAAATCAAGAGGCAGATTCAGGAGCTGCTGCTGAAAGGTCACATTCGTACAAGTTCATCGCCCTGTGGGAGCCCGATTGTGTTGGTACAGAATAAGGATGGGACTTGGAGACTCTGTATTAACTATCAGGCGTTGAACAAGATCACTGTCTGTAATAGGTACCTGATCCCACAGATTGATGACCTCCTAGACCAACTGAAGGGGGAAAAATATTTCAGCAAGATCAATTTGAAGTCAGGATATCACCAGGTACCAATCGAACCCTTCGATGTGTGGAAGACTGCCTTCAAATCCAAGGAGGGCCTTTTCGAATGGTTGGTTATGCCTTTCAGATTGACAAATGCTCCTGCAACCTTCATGAGGCTAATGGATGACATCTTGTGGCCATTCACCATCTCATTTGTAGTGGTATACTTGGATGACATCTTGATCTTCAGCCAGAGTTGGGAAGAGCACCTCCACCACATCCGACAGGTTCTCCAAACACTACGGCAACACAAGTAATGTGCCAATTTGGAGAAATGCACTTTTGGCATGACCCAAGTTCAATATCTGGGATACATTATTGATGAATGGGGGGTGCATGTGGATCCATCCAAGATCCAAGTCATTCGGGATTGGTCATCTCCAACCACTCTGACAGAGCTCTGCAGCTTTCTAGGTCTTGCCAATTTCTATCGCAGGTTCGTGTTGGGATTTTCTCATATCACTTGGCCCTTGAGTCACCAAGGGAGGAGCGAAAGCAAAATTATTTTGGTTTGAATCTCAACAAAAGGCATTCACAGAGTTGAAAGACTGCTCGGCACCAGTGCTCGCATTACCAGACTTGCAACAACCGTTTGAGGTCGAGACAAATGCCTCTAACTATGCTATTGAGGTAGTCCTTACTTAAGACGGGCATCTAGTGGCATATCACAGTGAGACACTTTTAGACACAGTCCAAAAGTATCCCACTTACGACAAAGAGATCTATTCCATTGTGCAGGCATGCCGACAATGGAAGCATTACATTTTGGAGAAGGAAACGGTCATCCACACAGACCATCGACCCTTGCAGTTCATATAGACCCAAAGGAAATTGCAGAATGATCGCCATCAGAAGTGGTCCACATACCTGCAACAGTTCTATTTGAATATCATGTATAAGAAGGGAAACACCAATAGTGTTTCAGATTGCCTTAGTCGACCACTGATCATGGCATTAACCACCGTGATCAACTCTTGTGGGCATGATACTTTTGATTGGCCACTTCTCTACAAAAGCAACCCAGAATTTGGCCACACATACTAGACACTCTTGGAGGGTCAGCATGTTCCATATTTTCACCTCCCGAATGCCCTGCTATGCCACTTTTATGTTCCTTCAAGCGAGCGTGGCAAGATGATTTGGGAAACACACTATAGTCGGGCTGCTGGGCATTTTAGGGTCGAGAAAATGGTGGCAGTGCTGCAGAAGTATTTCTATGGGAAGTACATCAGATCATGCACTGCCTGCACCATTGCCAAATTGACCATCAAGAAACAAGGCCTCTATACCATGTTTCCTACCCCTAATCGACCTTGGGAATCCATCTCCATGTATTACATGTCGGGCCTTCCTTCTACTAAGCATGGAAACGACTGTGTTTTTTTGGTCGTCGACAAGTTCTCGAAGATGGCCATTATGGAGGCCTACAAGAAGAATATCACAGAAAAAGCCACTACTAAACTCTTCTTTGAATGAGTGTGGGTACACTTTGGGATCCCACAGTCTATCATCTCAAATTGGCACAGTAGGTTCCTCAATACATTTTGGTCTAGTCTCTGGTCGATGCTAGACACCAAACTCACTAAGTCCAAAACCTTCCATCCTCAAACTGATGGCCAGAAAGAGGTTGTCAACAAGATGATCGTACACATTCTGCGCATGTACAACTCAAAGAATCCATGCACATGGGATGAGAGCCTCCCCTATGTTCAACACAGCTACAACTGGGCTCTCCACAGCTCGACTGGCCCTAGCCCTTTTCAGGTGGGCTTGGGATTCTAGCCACTATGTCCCATTGATGTGGCCATGCCAATTGCAGCTACTCATGCAGATTCGGCTCATGTCCAGTCCGAAACAGATAAGGCAAACAACTTCATTGAGCACATCCAACATATTCGCCAGTAGGTCCATGAAATTCTGGAGAAATCAAATGCCAAGTATAAGCAGCGACATGATCAACATCGAGTGCCACACAAGTTTTAGGTGGGCGACAAAGTCTAGTTGCATTTGCAAAAGGAACGCCTTACCGGAGCCTATCAGAAGCTCATACCACTCTAATATGGTCCTTACATCATTACCAAGGATGTGGGAGACAATGCATTTGAGCTTAACATTCCCCTATTCCTTGGCCTGCACCTAGTGTTCAATGTGGACTGCCATCGGCCATACTTTCCACCATTACTAGACGCATCCGACATTGCAGAACAACTCACACCCACATAATTAAATCCAGATTTCATGGAACAAGTTGCAATTGATTAGATCATGGACACACAAATCAAGCACACTCGCCAGCAGAATATCTAACTGTATCGAGTTGTCAAAGAAGGTCAACTCCTTCACTAGGGCAAGTGGCTCACCAGGGACCAAGTTCAGCAAAAGTTTCCTCATCTCATGGAGGAACTCAACGCAATGGGCACCATTGCTTCCTAAGGAGGGAGGAATGATCCAGGTGGATATTGGTGGCCACCCGCCAAGTCCACTTGGACCCCCACCATTGTTTCTTTTACCTTTTCAGTTTCCTTAATTGTAGCACAATTCACTATTTATAGCAGTTTTTCAGGTGTTGAACTTCTGGATCTGTTTTGAAGCCCTAAACATGTTGGGTTGTGTTATATTCTTTCCACGACTAGCCCGCATAGTTAACCGGGGTTTGAGGTGTACTCGTAACCCCATTTTATGGGGTTCAGGGCAGTGCCATGGAAATTTTTGGTTTTGGACCCTATGTTAGGTTGGGCGGACCCACCTATGGTTTTGTGCATGATTTTCACACATGTTTTTTGGACATGATGGTTTTCGATCCATGGTATTGGACGTGATGGTTTTCAGTCCATGGTATTGGATGCTTCGACATGTATAAATATGTATTATAACATTGGGACAAACATAATGAAAAATCAAGCTGGTAGTCCCGATTTTGGGATCCAGGGGAAATCTCTGTGTGTATGTGTTTTATGTGTTATGCTCTCGCAGTGTTTACTTTTTTTGTTTTAGAATTCGTATGCAGGTAATTTCTGTACGTGGTTAAAACCTACAAAATGGCATTTTTGGGGAAAACTGGGAGCAACAAGGGTCCATGGACTAATGTTTTTCTTCCCAAAGTTTTAGTTCTTAGATAGATCTTTCTAATGAGATATTGTGCACGTCAAACGGAGATCGTATGCCAAAGTTACAACCCCAGGAAGTTGATGTACCAATTTACCCAAACAGGGCCCACAGTTTGGCATTTCATCTTCTAGGGTTAGGTTTTTGGACGTTTAGGGTTTTCCATTATTTCTCAACAATAAATAGGCCTTCTCCACTTCTCCACTTCTACCATAGGTTCGTGTTGGGATTTTCTCATATCACTTGGCCTTTGAGTCAAGTCACCAAGGGAGGAGCCAAAGCAAAATTCTTTTGGTATGAATCTCAATAGAAGGCATTCACAGAGTTGAAAGATCACCTCTGCACGGCACCAGTGCTCGCATTACCAGACTTGCAACAACCATTTGAGGTCGAGACAGATGCCTATGACTATGATATTGGGGCAGTCCTTACTCAACATGGGCATCCAGTGGCATATCATAGTGAGACACTTTCAAACACAGTCTAGAAGTATCCCACATATGACAAAGAGATTTATTCCATTGTGCAAACTTGCCGACAACGGAAGCATTACATTTTAGGGAAGGAAACGGTCATCCACACAGACCACCGAACCCTACAGTTCATACACCCCCAAGGGAAATTGCAGAATGATCTCCATTAGAAGTGGTCCACATATTTGCAACAGTTCCATTTGAATATCAAGTATAATAAGGGCAACACCAATAATGTTATAGATTCCCTCATTCGACCACCGATCATGGCGTTAACCATCGTGCTTAACTCTTGTGGGCACGAGACTTCTGATTAGCCACTTCTCTACAAAAGCGACCCAGAATTCGACCACACACACCAGACACTCTTGGAGGGTCAGCATGTTCCATATTTTCAT
Source organism: Pinus tabuliformis (assembly GCA_031772625.1). Lineage (NCBI taxonomy): Eukaryota > Viridiplantae > Streptophyta > Pinopsida > Pinales > Pinaceae > Pinus > Pinus tabuliformis. The sequence goes on from CM062810.1 coordinate 804,293,292, forward strand.
CCCTAAGATGCCCTGTTATGCCACCTAGGTCACCTTTGTGTTCCTTCAAGCGAGCGTGCCAAGATGATTTGGGAAGCACACTACAGTCAGGCTGCTAGGCATTTCAAGGTCGGGAAAATGGTGGTAGTACAACAGAAGTATTTCTATTGGCCGAATCTTCGATAGGATGTCGGGAAGTACATCAGATCATACACTGCCTGCACCATTACCAAACCGACCATCAAGAAGCAAGGCCTCTATACCCCGCTGCCTACCCCTAGTCGACCTTGGGAATCCATCTCCATGGATTACATGTTAGGCCTTCCTTCCACTAAGCATGGAAACGACTGTGGTTTTGTGGTCGTTGACAGGTTCTCGAAGATGGCCATTATGGCAGCCTGTAAGAAGATTATCACAGCAGAAGCCACTGCTAAACTCTTATTTGAACGAGTGTGGGTACACTTTGGGATCCCACAGTATATCATCTCAGATTGGGATAGCAGGTTCCTCAGTACATTTTGGTCCAATATCTAGTCGATGCTAGACACCAAACTCATTAAATCCACAACCTTCCATCCTTAAATTGATGGCCAAATAGAGGGTGTCAACAGGATGATCGTACACATTCTGCACATGTACAACTCAAAGCATCCATGCACATGGGACGAGAGCCTCCCCTATCTTCAGGTTCCAGAAGGTGGAACCTGAAGATCCAGAGGAGGAGGAGCGCCTCTTCCACTCCTAGATGTGGGTAAAGGGCTCCCCGCTACAGTTCATTGTCAATAGACGGAGCCAAAAGAACCTCATTTTGGCAAAGGTCGTGAAGGGGCTTGGCTTACCGACCACTGCACATCCACATCCATACACCATCGGGTGGCTTCACCAAGGACGAGATCTTCGCGTGAGCTAGCAATGTTGCCTTCCATACAACATCAAGTCCTTCATGGATAAGGTATTATGTGACATTGCTCCCCTTGAAGTCTGTGATGTATTATTAGGACAACTGTACTTGTGGAAGCGATATGTTGTGTATGAATCAAGGCCCCGTGCTGTTATTGTTACTTTGGGAAATAAGTTGTATAGGATACCGAAGGTAGCATCGCCTACCGCCATCTCTTTGGTTACTGCAAAACAATGCAGTAAGCTCATTTCCCAAACCAGGAAATTTGTTTTCCTGATGATATGCCCTCAAGGAAAGAAGAAGATGGTGGCCACAACCTCCAAACAGGGCCCCTCCGCATGACAACTACAGATGGACAAGGTCGTGGAGGAGTACGAGGACATCTTCACCTCCCCTGCAGGGGTTCCTCTGCACTGACAGGTCAAGCACTCCATTGATCTGATCCCAGGTGCGCCACTGCCTAATGGACCAATCTATCGGCACTCCGTTCTAGAGAATGATGAAATCAAGACGTAGATTCAAGAGCTATTGCAGAAAGGTCACATCCGTCTGAGTTCATCACCTTGTGGGAGCCCAATCATGTTGGTACAGAAGAAGGATGGGACTTTGAGACTCTGTATTGACTATTGGGTGTTGAACAAGATCGTTGTCCATAATAGGTAGCCGATCCCACGGATTGATGACCTCCTGGACCAACTAAAGGGGGGAAAATATTTCAACAAGATCGATTTGAAGTCAGGATATCACCAGGTACTAATTAAACCCTCGGATGTGTGGAAGAAAGCCTTCAAAGCCAAGGAGGGGCTTTTTGAATGGTAGGTTATGCCTTTCGGATTGAAAAATTCTCCGGCAACCTTCATGAGGCTAATGGATGACATCTTGAGGCCATTCACCAACTCATTTGTAGTGGTATACTTGGATGACATCTTGATCTTCAGCCAGAGTTAGGAAGAGCACCTCCACCACATCCGATAGGTTCTCCAAACACTGTTGAAACACAACTTATGTGCCGATTTGGAGAAATGCACTTTTGGCATGACTAAGGTTCAATATCTAGGATACGTTATTGATGAACAGGGGGTGCATGTGGATCCAGCCAAGATCCAAGTCATTCGAGATTGGGCATCTCCAACCACTCTGACAGAGCTCCGCAACTTTGTAGGTCTTGATAACTTCTATGGCAAGTTTGTGTAGGGATTTTCTCATATCACTTGGCCCTTGAGTCAAATCACTAAGGGAGGAGCCAAAGAAAAATTCTTTTGGTATGAATCTCAACAGAAGGCATTCACAGAGTTGAAAGATCGCCTCTGCACAGCACCAGTGCTCGCATTACCAGACTTGCAACAACCATTTGAGGTCGAGATAGATGCCTATGACTATGCTATTGGGGAAATCCTTACGCAACATGGGCATCCAGTGCAATATCATAGTGAGACACTTTCAGACACAGTCTGGAAGTATCCCACATATGACAAAGAGATGTATTCCATTGTGCAGGCCTGTCGACAATGGAAGCATTACATTTTGGGGAAGGAAACGGTCATCCACATAGACCACCGAACCCTACAGTTCATACACACCCAAGGGAAATTGCAGAATGATCGCCATCAGAAGTGGTCCACATACCTACAACAGTTCCATTTGAATATCAATTATTAGAAGGGCAACATCAATAATGTTGCAGATTGCTTTAGTCAAAGATCGATCATGGCGTTAACCACCATGCTCAACTCTTATGGGCACGAGACTTCTGATTGGCCACTTCTCTATAAAAGCGACCCAGAATTCGGCCACACATACCAAACACTCTTGGAGGGTCAGCATGTGCCATATTTTCATCTCCAGGATGCCCTGCTATGCCACCTGGGTCACCTTTGTGTTCCTTCAAGCGAGTGTGCCAATATTATTTGGGAACCACACTACAGTCTTCCTGTTGGGTGTTTCAGGGTCGACAAAATAGTGGCAGTATTGCAGAAGTATTTCTATTAGCCGAATCTTTGACAGGATGTCGGGAAGTACATCAGATCATGAACTGCATGCACCATTGCCAAACTGACCATCAAGAAGCAAGGCCTCTATACCCCGCTGCCTACCAGTCGACCTTGGGAATCCATCTCCATGGATTACATGTTAGGAATTACTTCCACTAAGCATGGAAATGACTATGTTTTTGTGGTCATCGACAGGTTCTCAAAGATGGCCATTATGGCGGCTTGTAAGAAGAATATCACAGCAGAAGCCACTGCTAAACTCTTATTTGAACGAGTGTGGGTACACTTTGGGATCCCACAGTCTATCATCTCAGACCGGGACAACAAGTTCCTTAGTACATTTTGGTCCAGTCTTTGGTCGATGTTGGACACCAAACTCACTAAGTCCACAACCTTCCCTCCTTAAACTGATGGCCAGACAGAGGGTGTCAACAGGATGATTGTACACATTCTGCGGATGTACAACTCAAATCATCCACGCACATGGGACGAGAGCCAAGATCCAAGTCATTCGGGACAGAGCTCCGCAGCTTTCTAGGTCTTGCCAATTTCTACCGCAGGTTCGTGTTGGGATTTTCTCATATCACTTGGCCCTTGAGTCACCAAGGGACGAGCGAAAGAAAAATTCATTTGGTTCGAATCTCAACATAAGGCATTCATAGAGTTGAAAGATCGCCTCTACTCGGCACCAGCTCTCACATTACCATACTTGTAACAACCATTTGAGGTCGGGACAGATGCCTCTGACTATGCTATTGGGGCAGTCCTTACTCAACACGGGCATCTAGTGGCATATCACAGTGAGACACTTTCAGACACATTCCAGAAGTATCCCACTTATGAAAAAGTGATCTATTCCATTGTGCAAGCATGCCGACAATGGAAGCATTACATTTTGGGGAAGGAAACAGTCATCCACACAGATCACCGACCTCTGCAGTTCATACACACTCAAGGGAAATTGCAAAATGATCGCCATCAAAAGTGGTCCACATACCTGCAACAGTTCCATTTGAATATCAAGTATAAGAAGGGAAACACCAATAATGTTGCAGAATGCCTCAGTCGACCATCGATCATGGCGTTAACCATCATGATCAACTCTTGTGGGCGCGAGACCTCTGATTGGTGACTTCTCTACAAAAGCAACCCAGAATTCGGCCACGCATACCAGACACTCTTGGAGGGTCAGCATGTTCCAGATTTTCACCTCCAAGATGCCCTGTTATGCCACTTGCGTCACCTTTGTGTTCCTTCAAGTGAGAGTGCCAAGATGATTTGGGAAGCACACTGCAGCCGGGCTGTTGGGCATTTCGAGGTTGATAAAATGGTGGCAGTACTGCAGAAGTATTTCTATTGGTCGAACCTTTGACAGGATGTTAGGAAGTACATCAGATCATGCACTACCTGCGCCATTGCCAAACTGACCATCAAGAAGCAAGGCCTCTATACCCCGTTTCCTACCCCTAGTCAACCTTGGGAATCCATCTCCATGGATTACATGTCGGGCCTTCCTTCTACTAAGCATGGAAACGACTGTGTTTTTGTGGCCATCGACAGGTTCTCGAAGATGGCCATTATGGAGGCCTACAAGAAGAATATCACAGCAAAAGCCACTACTAAACTCTTCTTTGAATGATTGTGGGTACACTTTGGGATCCCACAGTCTATCATCTCAGATCGGGACAACAGGTTCCTCAGTACATTTTGGTCTAGTCTTTGGTCGATGCTGGACACCAAACTCACTCAGTCCACAACCTTCCATCCTCAAACTAATGGCCAGAAAGAGGTTGTCAACAAGATGATCGTACACATTCTGCGCATGTACAACTCAAAGCATCCACGCACATGGGATGAGATCCTCCCCTATGTTCAACAGAGCTACAACTGGGCTCTCCACAGCTCGACTGGCCCCAACCCTTTTTAGGTGGGCTTGGGATTCTAGCCACTATGTCCCATTGATGTGGCCATGCCAATTGCAGCTACTCACCCAGATTCGGCTCATGTCCAATCCGAAACAGATAAGGCAAACAACTTCATTGAGCACATCCAACATATTCTCCAGTAGGTCCACAACATTCTGGAGAAATCAAATGCCAAGTATAAGCAGCAACATGATCAAGATCGGATGCCACACAAGTTTTAGGTGGGCGACAAAGCCTAGTTGCATTTGCAAAAGGATCGCCTTACCGGAGCCTATCGGAAGCTCAAACCACTCTGATATGGTCCTTACACCATTACCAAGGCTATGGGAGACAATTCATTTGAGCTCAGCATTCCCCTATTCCTTGGCCTGCACCTAGTGTTCAATGTGGACTACCTTCGGCCATACTTTCCACCATTACTAGACACAATTCGACATTGCAAAATAACTCATACCCATAGAATTAAATCCAAATTGCATGGAACAAGCTGCAACTGATCGGATCATGGACACACAGATCAAGCACACTCGCCAGCAGAATATCCAATTGTATCGAGTTGTTAAATCAGGTTAACGCCTTCACCAGGGCAAGTGGCTTACCAGGGACCAAGTTCAGCAGAAGTTTCCTCATCTCATGGAAGAACTCAACGCAATGGGTACCATTGCTTCCTAAGGAGGGAGGAATGATCCAGGTGGATTTTGGTGGCCACCTGCCAAGTCCACTTGGACCCCCACCATTGTTTCTTTCAACTTTTCAATTTCCTTAATTGTAGCACAATTTACTATTTTTAGCAGTTGTTCGGGTCCTGAACTTCTGAATCCATTTTGACGCCCTAAATGGCATTTTTGGGGAGAACTGGTAGCAACATGGGTCCATGGACTGATGTTTTTCTTCCCAAATTTGTAGTTCTTAGATAGATCTTTCTAACGAGATATTGTGCGCGTCAAACAGAGATCATATGCCAAAGTTACGACCTCGGGAAGTTGATGTACCAATTTACCCAAACGGGGCCCACATTTTGGTGTTTCATCTTCTAGGGTTAGGTTTTTGGATGTTTATGGTTTTCCATTATTTCTCAACAATAAATAGGCCTTTGAGCCTCATTGTAACAGAGTTCAGAGGCATGTAGCGCCACATATCTTCTCAGAGATAAGCTACCATTGCCCTAGCTAGTTTATTTCCATTTCTGTTTGTAAGCATATTTCAGTATTTTACAATAATGAAATGAAGTATTATTTATGTTGCATCTCTATATGTATGGTTATATCTATAATTTTTTGTGTTCTTGTTTAAATCCGAATCAACGCACTTTTATGTAGAGAAACCTGCATACAAATCTCAATGTACTAAAAACTTGTAATTCTTAATCAGACACAAAGTTTACCAGAGAAATTGATGAAATATTATGTTAGCTTATAGAACCCTCATACAGTTAGCAGCATTGATAATCTTTTCAACCAATCAACATGTAACCAAATTCAACTTCATCATTCAATCAGTTCTACTTCAGACAGTATTGCTCAACCTAGATCAACATGAGGACATCATTGATAGACAACAGAGATACAACAACACTGATCAAGTTGATCGGTCATTTATGAACATAAACCCTTCCTTTAGGTACGTGAATTTGAAGAAACGAACCCGCATGTATATGCGAATTAACCAAGATGAACCTGTGTACAGATCTGCAAATTTTGACCTAAAATTGCCCAATTCTTCAGAACTTCAGAAATACCGAGATCATAATATTCAGAGATAAAAACATGCGTCAATACTTAGATCTAGTCATTCCATGAGAAGATCATACAATGGAAAGTGTTTTGAGGACTCATGATGTTGGTCCATCATTGTATTCATTGGTGCATAATTATTTCCGATCTATGTGTCAATTATGGCCCTTACAATGAAGATATACTTCATATTGAAGTGTTCATCAAAAACCCTTTCACATGCACACTTAGCACTTTAATCTTCACCTCCTTATATAGTTAGAGCCTTAGCCAATACCATGAGTCAAAAGTACACTAGTGTCGATGGTAATCTTACACGGGATCATGTAACCGTTAATGCACTCAATATTGTGGGCTAATACCATGTTAAGGACCCTTGGTATTCTTAAATTAGTGCGCCAGCATGTACGTGACTTTGCTTCTTTGTACCTGTGTGTATATGTGACTTGGTCTTGATGAACCCGTGTATAGATCTTCGAATATTCAGCTTTATCAAACTTATGATTATGATCTGTAAACCTTTGTCCCATCATTCTGTTATTATGTTCCATCACTCTGTCACCTCTGAACTGACCTGTGGATTCATCTAGTTACCATACACTTGTTTTGTTACAAGTGAGTTTCCATCAAGGACAACACATGCATCATAATGCCAACAATATGGAGAGCTTTGTTATAGTTGTGTTGCACATAGGGAAGGCTCTCATCCTAGGTTTGTGGATGCTTGGAGTTGTACATGTGGAGTATGTGTACTATCATCCTATTGTCGACCTCTGTCTGACCATCAGTCTGGGGATGGAATGTAGTCAACTTGGTGAGCTTGGTGTTCAATAGTGTCTAGAGGCTCGACCAAAATGTGATCAGGAACATGATATCCTAATCTGATATAATGGTCTGCGAGATCCCACAATGTACCCACACTCGTTCAAAGAAGAGCTTGGCAGTGTCCTCCACTGTGATACTCTTCTTGCATGCCTCCAATACAGTCATCTTAGAAAATTTTTCCACGACCACAAATACAAAATCATTACCATGCTTGGTAGAAGGGAGGCCACATAGATAGTCCATAGAGATGGATTCCCAAGGCTGGGTGGTAGTAGGTAGAGGAGTGTATAGGCCTTGCTTCTCGATGGTTGGCTTGATAATGACACAAGTAGTGCAGGATTTGATATATTTTCCAACATCCTGTCAGATTTTTGGCCAATAAAAGTACTTATATAGTACGACCACAGTTTTCTCCAAACCAAAATGTCCTATAACCTAACTGAAGTGCGCCCACAAAATCAACTTGGCACGCTCGCCTGAAGGAACACAAAGGTGATGCAGGTAGCATAATAATGCATCCTGGAGGTGGAAATTAGGAACTTACTTGCCATCCACTAGCACCTAGTATGTGGTGGTGAACTCTGGATTATTTTTGTACAGTTGCAGCCATCTAGAGGTCTCGTGGCCACAAGAGTTGAGAACAATAGTCAGGGATGCAAATGGGGGCCCGTTGAGGCAATCTACAACATGATTGGTGCTACCATTTTTGTATTTTAATGTTCAAGTGGAATTGTTGCAAATATTTAGACCACTTCTAATGGTGATCATTCTGAAACTTCCCTTGTGTCTGTATAAACTGAAGAGGTTGGTGATTAGCGTGGATGACCATCTCCTTCCCCAGAATGTAATGTTTCCATTTTTGACAAGCCTGCACAATAGAATACATCTATTTATCATAGGTGGGGTACTTCTGAATTGTACCAAAAAGTGTCTGGATGCCCGTTTTGGGTGAGGACTACACCAATAACATAGTCAAAGGCATCTTTCTCAATTTCAAATGGTTGTTGCAACTCTGGAAATGTGAGTATAGGTGCAAAAAATAGGTAGTGCTTCAGCTCAACAAATGCCTTTTATTGGGACTTGGACTATGAAAACTTTTCTTTCACTCCACCCTTGGAAATCTAACTCAAACACCAAGTGATATGGGATAATCCCAATGTGAACCTCCGATAAAATTTTGCAAGGCCTAAAAAGATGAAAAGTTATGTTAGAGTGGTATGGGTTGGCCAATCTCGAATGACTTGGATCTTAGCTAGATCCACATGCACGCCTTGCTCATCTATGATGTAACACAGATATTGGACCTGACTCATGCCAAAGGCGAATTTATCCAAGTTGGCACATAGTTTGTGTTGCCGTAGGGTTTGAAGAACATGTCGAATGTTTTACAAGTGCTCTTCCCAACTCTTGATAAAAATGAGGATGTCGTCCAGATAAACAACCATGAATGAGTTAGTGAAGGGTTGCAAGATGTCATTCATCAACCTCATAAAAGTAGTAGGGGAATTTTTCAACCTGAAGGGTATGACCAACCATTCAAAAATGCCTTCATTGGATTTGAAGGTATTCTTCCATACATTTGTGGTCTCTATTGAAACTTGGTGATGGTCATACTTCAGATCGATCTTTTTAAAATACATGCCCCCCTTTGTTGTCGTAGTGTGGTCCATTTTATGTACTTGTCTTCATAGCTCCCTACGAGGTAATATTGTTCCGTAACAACATCTTCAAAAGAGTTCCAAGAGGGGGTGGCTGTAAATAGAGAGGGTTCCTCGACCCTTTTCTCATAGTATTTTTTCCACCATTCCTTGACATTTACAGAGAAATGGAACACATAAAATATTGCAAAAATATAAACACAGAAAATGCACAAAACAAGAGAGACACAGATATACGTGGTTCACCCAGTTTGTGCTACGTCCACCCCGAACAACCAGTCCTTCCTTTCTATTATCCAGCAAAATGAAGAGACACAACCTACAGCAAATCCGCTGTAATATCCTCTGTTTTCTCTCACAGTCTCACCTCACTATTTCTCGCTCACAGAATACACATCTATATCTCAGCCTCCGATACAATACCCTCATACAAAGAGAGGGGTTGCCTTCTAGGGCAAAAAACCCTAAACTAAACATAAGTTCTACCGTCAGATCATCTACCTAATGAACGGCCCAGATTGACTAGAAATTACTATACTTTTACAAGGCAATTTTACATTTATTTTTAGCTTCGGGGGCGCTGCCCCCGAGCCCCCGCGAGGGAGACAAGTCCCCCCCGCGTGGAGGGGTGTACAAACTTCCTGGGGTATACATCCGGCTGAAACAAAGACCTCTGAACAATCATGCTCCACACACAACAATCTCCCACTTGGAGAATGATTGTAGAAACTCCACCGCTGCTTCATTTGCTGGACAATGACTCCTCTTTGGACCTGGCTGTTTCTCATCTTCATCGTCATCCTTGAAGACCAATTGAAACTGAGCATATTCTCAGTTTCTCCCTGGTTACAACTTTTGTTAGCATATCTGCAGGATTCTGGCTAGTGTGTATCTTTTCCAGCTTCAACTCTCCATCTTCCAACACTGATCGTATGAAATGGTATTTGAGTTGTATGCGTTTAGTCCTAGAATGAAATGCTGAGTTCTTTGCAAGATGAATGGCACTTTGGCTATCACTGTATAACGTGCCCATATCATGCTCCTTACCCAATTCACCCATAAACCTTTGTAACCAAATCATTTCTTTACTAGCCTCTGTAGCAGCAACATACTCTGCTTCTGTTGTTGAAAGTGCAACAACACTTTGGATTTTTGAAACCCAACTGACAGTTGTTCCTCCAACAGTAAATACATATCCCGTAGTGCTCCTCCTGTTATCTTTGTCACCTACCATATCTGCATCAACATATCCTTGTAGGGAGATGTTTGAACCACCAAAGCATAATGCTTGATTTGTGGTACCTTTCAAATATCTTAGAATCCATTTCACTGCCATCCAATGTTCCTTTCCTGGATTGTTCATGTACCTGCTTACAACTCCCACTGCATGTGCAATATCAGGGCTTGTGCAGACCATTGCATACATTAAGCTTCCAACTGCTGATGCATATGGAACTTTAGACATATAATCCATTGCATCTTGGGTCTTTGGGCACATTTCCTTGCTAAGTTTGAAATGGCTAGCAAAAGGTGTACTAACTGGTTTTGCATTGTGCATGTTAAATCTTTTCAACACCTTTTGTATGTACTCATTCTGAGACAATGTTAATTTACGATTTTTCCTGTCTCTAGTTATTCTCATACCAAGGATTTGTTTCGCAGCTCCCAAATCCTTCATTGCAAATGAATTTGCCAATTTTCTTTTGAGCACATTTATTTCCTGCATGTTAGATCCTGCAACAAGCATGTCATCTACATACAATAACAATATAATATAGCTGCCATCATTTTGCTTTTTCAAATAAACACAATGATCAGAGTGACATCTAGTATAACCTTGTTCAGACATAAACTTGTCAAATTTTAGATACCACTGCCTTGGAGCCTGTTTTAAGCCATACAAGCTCTTCTTCAACCTGCACACTAGTTTCTCCTTCCCTTTCACCTCATATCCTTGTGGTTGCTGCATATATATCTCCTCCTCCAAATCCCCATGGAGAAAGGCTGTCTTTACATCTAACTGCTCAAGATGCAAATCTTCAGCTGCTACAAGACTTAAAATAGTTCTGATTGAAGTCATTTTAACAACAGGAGAAAATATTTCATCAAAATCAATACCTTTCTTCTGTGAAAACCCCTTCACTACAAGTCTAGCTTTGTACCTCTGTTTTCCTCCATCTTCTTCCTTCAGCCTGTAAACCCATTTATTCTTCAATGTAGTTTTTCCTGCAGGCAACCTGACTAAATCCCAAGTCTGGTTATGCATTAAGGAGTCCATCTCTTCTTCCATGGCTACCTCCCACTTCTTCCTGCTTTCAACCTGCATTGCTTCTTCATAACATTCAGGTTCACCGGAGTCAGTCAACAATAAATAATATAATGAAGGAGAATATCGTTCAGGGGGTCTACTTATCCTGGTAGATCTTCTAACACCACTTTCAGGTGTTTGGGGTGCCTGTTGTTGCTGTGGTGGTGGTTTCTGTTGTTGTGGTTGTTGATTATTATTATTTTCAGGCACCTTTACTTTTTCAGTGATTTCATCAAGAACTGCGTATTCCTTGTTTTCATTTTCTTTCTTCTTTTCCTGCAACTGATTCTTATACAAGACCTTTTCATTGAATATTACATCTCTGCTCCTAATGATTTTGTGATTTTCGTAATCATATAAGCGATAACCAAAATCATTAACACCATATCCAATAAAGGTACATTTCTTTGACTTTGCCTCAAGCTTTGTTCTATTTTCTTTATCAATATGGACAAAGGCCTCATAACCAAAAGGCTTTAAAAAGGAGTAGTATACCTTTTTACCTGTTCATGCTTCCTCTGGAACACCACCATCAAAGGAACTTGAAGGCCCTCTGTTTATTAGATAAACAGCAGTATCTACAGCATCTGCCCAAAACTGTAAAGGAAATCCTGCATGCAATCTCATGCATCTTGCACGCTCCATGATTGTTCTGTTCATCCTTCCCGACACACCATTTTCTTGTGGTGTTCTTGGAACTGTCTTCTCTCTGCGAATTCCATGCTCTGAATAGTACCTATCAAACTCTTTGCTGCAATATTCACCTCCATTGTCTGATCTAAGACACTTCAATTTCTTTCCTGTCTCAATCTCAACCAAAGCTTTCCATTTCTTGAAAGTATCAAATACATCAGATTTATTCTTAATACAATAAATCCAAGTTTTTCTAGTTGCATCATCAATAAAAGTAACATAATAACAAGAGCCACTGAGAGATGATACCTGAGCAGGTCCCCATACATCTGTATGCACAAGCTCTAATTTTTCATTCTTCGTTTCTTTCCCAACTTTGAGAAATCTGACTCTCTTCTGTTTTCCATAAATGCAATTCTCACAGAAGTCCAAATCAACATTCTTCAAACCCGGCAACAAATTCCTTGAGTGAAGAATCTTCATCCCCTTTTCACTTTTGTGTCCGAGCCTATGATGCCATAATGCTGCATCTGCTCCTTTGGAAGTTAAAGCATTAACAGAGTTAGAAATACCATTGCATAAATACAATGTACCAACCTTTTCGCCTTTTGCTATTACCAGGGCTCCTTTGGTGACCTTCCAAGCTTTATCCGTGAAAGTTGTCACACAACCTTCACCGCTTAACTGCCCTGTTGAAATCAGATTTTTCTTTAGATCTGGAACATGCCTTACCTCCTTTAATAGCCATTGGTTTCCATTCTGCTGTTTTACAAGAACCTTACCCATTCCAACTATTTTACAGGGTTTATCATCACCCAGACGAACTTGTCTAAAATCTCCTTGAACATAGTCATGAAAGTATTTCTTAACAGGTGTGGCATGGAATGAAGCCCCTGAATCTACCACCCAGGAATCAGTAATATTTTCGAAAGAAAGAATCAAAGCATCTTGTAACACCTCACCTGTCACATTTGCTTCATAATTGTTTTCTTGCTGTGCATCTCCTTCTTTTCCCTTCCAAGATCTACAGTCTTTCTTTAGGTGTCCTTTCTTTCCACATTTCCAGCACACTATCCCCGATCTGGACTTGGATCTGCCTTTCCTTGATTTACTGCGATATCCTGAGCTCTTTCTTCTTTCCATTTTTCTTCCTCTAGACTCTGCACTCAACGCATTTCCCGATGTCTCACCGGAGCTTTTTCGTCGCATTTCCTCGCTAAGGATAGCACCGACAACATCATCAAACTTTAAAGTACTAGATCTAGAAACGGAGTTACTAATGGCCATTACCAAACCATTCCAACTTTCTGGTAATGAGCACAAGAATAACATAGCTCTAACTTCATCATCAAAGTTTACTCCTACAGAACTTAACTGACTTGTAACTGTATTAAAATCATTTAAATGGTTTGCAACAGATCCACCTTCTGACATCTTCATATTAAATAACCGTTTCATAAGAAATACCTTGTTTGAGGCCGAGGGTTTTTCATATAGTTTCGACAACGTCTGCATCAAACCCTCTGTTGTGGTTTCCTTCGAAATGTTGAAGGCGACTGATGCAGCAAGGCACAACTGTATTGTTCCGAGTGCCTTTCTATCGAGAAGGTTCCATTCTTCGTCTTTCATACCCGTCGGCATCTTTGTTTTTCCGCCCAATGGTAGGTATAGATCTTTCTGATACAGATAATCTTTCATCTGCATCTTCCACAGCGAGAAGTTTTGGCCGTTAAATTTCTCGACCCTAAACTTACCATCTTCCGCCATTTCTCCCACTCGAACCAAGAACCCTTCTTTCCTGCGAGTTTATCAGCCAAATAGACCTTCGGCTCTGATACCAGTTGTTAGAAAATTATATATTACATAGCAATGGAACACATAAAATATTGCAGAAATATAAACACAGAAAACGCACAAAACAAGAGAGACACAGATATACGTGGTTCACCCAGTTTGGGCTACGTCCACCCCGAACAGCCAGTCCTTCCTTTCTATTATCCAACAAAATGAAGAGACACAACCTACAGCAAATCCGCTGTAATATCTTCTGTTTTCTCTCACAGTCTCACCTCACTATTTCTCGCTCACAGAATACACATCTGTATCTCAGCCTCCGATAGAATACCCTCATACAAAGAGAGGGGTTGCCTTCTAGGGCAAAAAACCCTAAACTAAACATAAGTTCTATCGTCAGATCATATGCCTAATGAACGGCCCAGATTGACTAGAAATTACTATTATTTTACAAGGCAATTTTACATTTATTTTTAGCTTCGGGGGCGCTGCCCCCGAGCCCCGCGGGGGGACCGCTGGCCCCCGAACCCCCCAACCGGGGGGTTAGCCCCCCCCGGACCCCCGCGGGGGGACCGCTGGCCCCCGGACCCCCCAACGGGGGGGTTAGCCCCCCGGACCCCCGCGGGGGGGACAAGTCCCCCCCGCGTGGAGGGGTGTACAAACTTCCTGGGGTATACATCCGGCTGAAACAAAGACCTCTGAACAATCATGCTCCACACACAACAATAGGTAGCAACCTTAAGTAGTGCTAAAGTAATATTCTCTCTATTGGAGAAACAATGGACCATAAGGTATCCTTCCAACAAAATCAACCATTTATCTACAATGTTTGCATCTATTTGATCTTCAAGTATAAGGGTTTCAAAGTTTACTTGTACCTTGAAGTGGGTGGAATCTCCAAAGTGACTATTGGGTGAAGATGTGTCACTAATGGGCATCTGCCAAAGGATCCGGGCAAAGTTATCCATCATTTATCTAGGTGGATATTGGTGGCCACCTACCAAGTCCACTTGGACCCACACCATTGTTTCTTTCAGCTTTCCAATTTCCTTAATTGTAGCACAATTTACTATTTTTAGCAGTTTTTTGGGTCTTGAACTTTCAGAGCCATTTTGAGACCCTAAATGACATTTTTTTCCCAAAGTTGTAGTTCTCGGATAGATATTTGTAACGATATATTGTGCGCGTGAAACGAAGATCATATGCCAAAGTTACGACCCCAGGAAGTTGATGTAGCAATTTACCCAAATGGGGCCCACAGTTTGGCATTTCATCTTCTAGGGTTAGGGTTTTGGATGTTTAGGGTTTTCCATTGTTTCTCAACAATAAATAGGCCTTTGAGCCTCATTGTAACACAGTTCACAGGCTTGTAGCCGACACATCTCTTCTCACAGATAAGCTACCATCGCCCTAGCTGGTTTATTTCCCTTGTTGTTTGTAAGCATATTTCAGTATTTTACATTAATGAAATGAAGTATTATTTACGCTACATCTTTATGTTTATGGTTATCTCTGTAATTTATTGTGTTCTTGTTTAAATCCAGACCAGTGGTATTAGAGCGGTTTGTTTTTTCTCTATTTTTCTTTGCATGTCCCCAACAAGGTCGGGAAATAAGGAGTTAGGGCTTGAACTGGTCGAACCTTTGCAAGACCAGCCTTGCAAATCCCGACGGCCTCCCATGGCGGATGAGAAGAAAGATGAGGGGGCAGGAGATCCTATCAAAATCTTGCTCGAAGAAGCCCTCGAGCAACAAAGGAACGCGGTGATGGATAGATTTACGCAGATCCTTCAGCGGCTACCCAGAGGCGACGCATCGGCTTCCAACAGCTACTCTGGAAATGCTACACCGTTTAAGGTACAAGTTAATTTTGAAATCCCCATCTTCGAGGGTCAAATAGATGCAGATGCCATAGGTAAATGGTTAAATCTACTAGATGGGTATCTTTCTGTTCATGAATTTTTGAGTCAAGAAAAGATTGTTTTCTCTCTTTTCAAAGCAGCCCCCCACGTCAAGGACTGGTGGGAAACCTACTGCGAGTAGAAGGATGAAAGCACAGGCTCACTATTTTTAGCCGCACCCACTTGGGATTCATTTCGGGATGCCATCAAGAAGCAGTACTACCCTGTCAAAAGCTACGAGGACAAATACATAAAGTGGACCACGCTGCAACAGGGAAGGGACCAAGATGTGCCAGAGTTCACCAACATTTTTCATACCCTTCACACACAGTTGGGTATCAAAGATTTTGATCTGCATCTAGTACTTAAATACTGTGGTTGCCTACAAAGATACATCCAGGAAGAGATGGAGTTCCTAAACATCTCCTCGCTCGGCACGACATACTGATACGCTATCAAAATCGAGCAAAAGTTCAAACAGAAGAAGCGAGACTTTGGATCTGCAAATCCGAAGCCCAAAGGACAAAGCCAAGGCGGGATGACCCAAGACAACCCATCAAAGCCGCAAGAAAAGAAAAACACCACAAAGCCGAAGAAGGACATAGGAAAGTGGTGTGAGTTCCACAAGAGTCCCACTCATAACACAAGTGAGTGTCAGACCAAGCAGTCGCTGGTGGCCGAGTTGAAGGCTTCTGAATCAGATGCATGTTCCGACCCTTAGCCAGAACCCGACAAGGGGAATGGCAAAGGGAAGCAGATCATTGATGTGGATCCCAGCGCCACTGTTACCATTGCCAAGATCTAGAAAAATGAGCCCGAAAATCCAAAGGAAGGGGAATGTCTTTTCCACCCACAGATGTGGGTGAAGGGTTCGCCGCTGCAATTCATTGTCGAAAGTGGTAGCCAAAAGAACCTCATTTCAACAGAGGTTGTGAAGCGGTTGGGCCTACTGACTACACCACACCTGCAACCGTACAGTATCGGGTGGCGTCATGAAGGACGAGATCTCAAAGTTCGCCAGCAGTGCCGCCTTCCCTATAGCATCAAGCCCTTCAGAGATGAGGTATTGTGTGATGTTACACCTCTGGATGTTTGTGATGTATTATTAGGCCAGCCATACTTGTGGAGGCGACATGTTGTGTATGAGTCAAGGCCTTGCGCTGTCATTATTTCTTTGGATAATTCATTATACAAGATACCGGAGGTAGCCCCACCTACTGCCACCTCTTTGATCTCTACTAAGAAAGGCAGCAAGCTCATCCCCCAAACTAGGAAATTCATTTTCTGTCTGATTTTCTCCCAAAGTAAGGGGAAGATCGTCACCACATCCATGACCCTCGCGAAGGGTTCCTCCATGCAGCAGTAGTAGCAAAGGAATACGGTCATGACAGAACACAGGAACAACTTCTCCTCACCCATATGGGTACCACACAAGCTTCAGGTGGGCAACAAAGTTTGGTTGCATCTGCAGAAAGAACGCCTTACAAGAGCCCATCAGAAGCTCCGACCACGCCGACATGGTCCTTACACCATTACCAAGGGTGTGGGAAACAATGCTTTGGAGCACAACATTCCTCCATTCCTTTGTTTGCACCAAGTGTTCAATGTGTACCGCCCTCGACCATGCTTCCCACCATTACTGGACACGTCCGAGATTGCAGAACAGCTCACCAGGGACCAAGTTCAGCAGATGGAGGAACTCAATGCAATGGGGACCATTACTTCCTAAGGGGGGACGAATGATCCAAGTGGATGTTGGTGGCCACCCACCTATCCCATTTGGACCCCCACAACTATCTCTTTCAGTCTTTTCAGTTTCCTAAATTGTAGCACAATTTACTATTTTTAGTAGTTTTTCAGGTCCTGAACTTCCGAAGCCATTTTGAGGCGCTAAAAGACGTCTTTTGGGAAATATGGGGGCAACATCAATTGAACAAATGTTTCCCTTCCCAAATTTGTAGTGCTCAGAGAGATCTTTCTAACGAGCTATTGTACGCGTCAAACGGAGTTCGTATGCCAAAGTTATGACCCCGAGAAATTGATGTACCAATTTACCTAAACGGGGCCCACAATTTGGTGTTTCATCTTCTAGGGTTAGGTTTTGGCATGTGAAGGGTTTTCCATTGTTTCTCAACAATAAATGGGCCTTCGAGCCTCATTATAACACAGTTCAGAGGCATGTAGCTGCCACATCTCTTCTAAGAGATAAGCTACCATCGCTAGACGAAATACATTCTATAGATAGAATCTGAAGAAAGCCAGGAAACCTTCGAAAGGCATCTTTGTTTTACATTGTGCTGAGTAGATAAAAGCTCCTTCAGTTGATTTCTGGAATAGTTTGTATCAGTCCATTATGGCTAGATTTTTGAGATCTTTTTCTACCATTGACAAAAAATCAATCTCTGAAGTAGAAAGTAGATCTGTTGAGTCGGACATAAGTGAACATGAACAAGTAGAAGACCCTGAAAGCTGGAACCCTCCTGCTTTGGATACAAAAGAAGTCTATCCAGTCCCGCTTATGTTCAAACTCTCAAAGAAGTATTATTTTAAAGAAGTAGAGCTTAAACTCAGAATTAAAGGTCCATTTGTACAGATAGTTGGTTTAAATTTATTTTCTGAGGATGAGATACGAAAGTTCAGAAAGTATGCTAAGGAAGGAAGGTTTCATTACTTACATTTTGGAGCAATTAGACTTGGTCTAGCTCCTCTATTCAGACATGGGTTGGATACTCCTTGCATAGCAGAGTTATTTGATACAAGGCATAATGAATATGATCATGCTAGAATAGGAACCATTTTGGGAAACTTATCATCTGGTTGTCAGCATGGAACAATATTTCCTGATTATGATATCAGTCTAACAGATGCTCATCTTAAAGACTGTTGGAAAGCCTCGATAGGAGTACAAGGGTTATCTATGGTAGATGACAGTGAATTCTTGTATGTAATAGTCCAGACTTCCTTTCAGCTTACTAATACAGATCATCCAAAATTAAAACAGCCGGTGTTGAAAGATTGTGTAACAATTGGGATAGGAAATGCTCAAATTGAAGGTGTGCATTATGAAAAGGAACCCCTGCCCAATGACTGGTATATCCAGTATAAGTCTTTGGCTTCAGACAATGCAAATAAAAGGATTAAGAGAATGGCTCTTATGGATGGTGGTGTAAAGATCATACCCAATCCAGACCATCCTAGAATTCCACATCCCATAGTCTTGCCAGATAAACATGTATTACTAGCCAAAAATTCAATCCAAAGTGGAAGAAGGTCTTTTTATAGACAGCTCACTATACGAGAAGAATAGCCTTCTACTTCCACTAGTACACCCCGGTTTGAAAACCAGTTGTATATTCCTGAAGAAAAACCCTTTTTTGCAGTCAATAAAATGTTTAGGACTCATGTAAATACTTTTCCACTTATAGAAGAGTATCAGTTTTCTAACAAAAGATTTGTTAGAGGCGGGAAATGGCCACCCAAAACCAAGTTCTGTGTTTCTTCATCTCAGACTAGACAGCCTCCTACAAAAGCAGAGTGTGCTCCCTTGTTAGAACATAATTCTCAAGACCCAAATGATATGGATCAGGTCTATCAGGTAGGAAACTACTTGACTACTTGGTGCTCTCATGCAGAGGATGTTCTAAATGATTTGGGAAAACAAGCTGATTTGATAAATGAAAACTTAAAGCTGTTATATGAAGAGCAACAAGTAGAAAAAGAAGAAAGGAGAAGAAGGAAACATAAAAAGAAGGCCAAGAAAATCCCAAAGTTTCATGTAGATATGTCCGCTCCAAACTACTGGGATTTAGAAGAAGACGAAGAGGATCAAAAAGAAGCAGCTCAATCTAGTGCCAGAGAGGGAACTTCCATAGGCACTGGTAAACTAACCAGTGACACAAAGTCTTCAAAGACATACAAAATAGGCAAACCATTTGAGTCTAAAAAGGAAGTCATGACATTAGAACAAGCTACAACCAAATTCCCATCTTTTATTATGTCATCCATCCATAATCAGAATAAAGCTCATATTCTGGAAGAAAC
Source organism: Pinus tabuliformis (assembly GCA_031772625.1). NCBI lineage: Eukaryota > Viridiplantae > Streptophyta > Pinopsida > Pinales > Pinaceae > Pinus > Pinus tabuliformis. The sequence goes on from CM062810.1 coordinate 804,312,980, forward strand.
TATGAAATATCCTAGAGTCGAAGAAGACCTGTTTGCTACAAACTCTAGTGGTTATATTCTAGATCTAGATAGCTCATCTAATCCAGGAGAGTCTATCAGAATTTGGATAGGAGCCTTGTACCAGATGCAGGTCATTAAAAAATTAGATAATATATCTATTATGATTCTAGCTGAAAAAAGGATGGCAGGAATTGTTTTTGATTGGTGGATGGGAGGATCAGAAACAGAGAGAAGAGCAGTCATGGAAGCTGGTTTGTCCACGTTAGAAATTTTGCTAAAGACCCAATTTGTGCCAGAACCAGCAGATGAGAGAAAGCAGCTTTTAACTGACCTTAGCCGTATGGAATTAAAAGATCTAAAGTATTTAGATCAGTTTGGTAAAGATTTTATGGCTAAAGTCTTTAAAGCTAATCTTTTTAATGACCTCGCTCAAAAAATTGCATTTTTATCAAAATTACCAGGGAATTTGGGAGATCTAATAATGAAAGATCTATAAGTTTAGTTAAAAAGTCTAGATCAAATCTATTGGGTTGATCTTCTGTTCAGAGTTTCAGAAAAGGTAAAATATCTATGTTGGCAGAAGGAAGCACACGACACACTCCAAGTTCCGATGTCTGTAGATCAGTATTGCCATGGACACCTTTTAAAGAAAAGAAAAAAATCCAAAAGATATGGAAAATACAAACCCAAAAGAATATCAAACCCAAAGAGGTCTTTCAGAAAATACAGATTTTTGAAGAAAAGAAACAAGCCCAGAAACAACAATTGTTGTTTCAGTTGTAAAAAGGAAGGACACTTTGCTAGAAAGTGCCCCCAGAAATCATCTAGTAAACTCAAAGCTTGTGTAGATATTGAAGAGTTTCAAGATGACTGGTCTATTGTAGAATCCAATGATGAAATTTCCGATGTATATATTCTTACAGAAGTTTCAGATGATGAAGATGACAATGATAATGTACAGAAGATGAATGTATGTACATCTTGTTCAGATTATTCTAGTGAACAGCATTACAGTGACATAGAGAGTTCTTCCGATCTTGAATCGACAAGCGAGACAGAAGATGATTCAGATGATGAATCAGAGAGCATAACATCAGTCAGCAGAGAGAAAGGTAAGCAACCTGCAGTGCCTGTCTCTCAATTTAATTCTTTCTATCCATATGAAAAGAAAATAACGCCATCAACCAGTATGCCACAACAAGAGGGTACTAAAGAAGAACAAAATACTTTGTTAAAAAAGATTGTTAAAACAGATAGCCTGATTTATATTCCAGTACAAGTGCAAGTAAAAGGTGAATGGATTTCTGTAGATGAATTTGTAGATAATGGAGGTTCTAACAACCTGGCTAGGCCATCTTTGTTCAAGCCCTTGTGGAAACCGTTAAAAAATATACTGGTGTCAGAAACAATTGGAGGATCTGTTCAGCTCACACATTATGTAGACAATGTTCCTTTAAAATTTGGGGGGAGTATTATTAAAATCTCAGCAATTCAGCATTACAACCCTTCAGCAAGCTTGATGTTAGGCATGCCATTCATAAACTCTGTGCTACCAGTGACTATCAGCCAGGACAAGCTGATAATAAATTTGAAGAAAAAGGCTATATCAGTACCTAGATTGAGTATTGCAAATTCTGAAGCTAGGCATGAGAATAGTCAAAAAAGAGTAGGAACTAGAAAGCCGGTAAAAGATTCAGATGACTGGCAGGAAGTCCTACAAATTTATGAAGCCAGAGCAGAAAATAAAACAAAACAGTTAGCATGCATTGACACTAATTGGTCTACAGAGCAGAAAGATATCTACCAGAGACTTCTAAAGAGTTGCTCGGACAATCCACAACAATTTTGGGAAACTGAAAGTCCGATGCAGGAAATAGTCACCTTACATGACAATGGAGTAAAGGGAAAGCTGATTCCATGTACACCAGCTGATGAACAAGAGATAAAGAATCAGATTCAAGAATTACTAAAAATGCAGCTGATAGAGCCGAGTGAATCTCACTATGCATGTTCTGCATTTCTAGTAAGAAATCATTCTGAGATTGTGCGAGGTAAGCCAAGAATGGTTATTAATTATAAACCTCTTAATGCCATTACTCAGAATTTTAATTATCCATTGCCAAGACCCGAAGTGATTATGCAAAAAATCCAGCATAGTAAGGTGTTTAGCAAATTTGATATGAAGTCGGGGTATTACCAATTCCAGATCCGGCCAGAAGACAGACACAAAACAGCTTTCATATGCCCAGCAAGATTCTATCAATGGAAAGTTGTTCCGTTTGGTCTGAAGAACGCTCCAGCCTTTTTTCAAAGAAGGATGGAATATATTTTTGCTAAATATGATTTTATAGTCACCTATATAGATGATATTTTGATACATAGTCCTGATGTACAGACTCATTTAAAGCATTTAGAGATTTTTCTTGAAGAAGTTAGAAAACATGGAATTTTTCTGTCAGAAAGAAAGATGTCCTTATTTCAGGATAGCATTGATTTTTTGGGGATTAATGTTGCTAATGGTGCTATTCAAATTCAGCCCCATGTGCTAACAAAATTAACACAATTTCCTGATGAATTGAAGGACAAAAAGACAATTGAAAGATTTCTTGGAGTACTAAATTATCTCCACAAATACATCCCAAATTTGTCAGAGAAAACAGCCCCAATCAGAAGGCACATCAACCAAGGTTGGTCTGAAGAAGCTACTGCAGCAGTAAAGAAGCTTAAAGAAGAGTGCCAGCACTTACCCAAGCTTCAACCTCCAGGTGATGGTTTACTTATTTTACAAACTGATGCTTCACTTGAATTTTGGGCAGCTGTACTTCTAGAGCAAAGGAAGAATAACGAGGGAGAAGTCGAAGAAAATTTGTGTGGATATGCTTCTGGGGAATTTACGGCAAGTCAAAAGAATTACTTCATAGCTGAAAAGGAGACGTTAGCTATTTTTAATGGAATTCAGCGTTTTGAGGTATATCTCACCCCAGTAAAGTTTTTAATAAGAACAGACTCCAAAAACTTTAAATATTTTCTGTCTGCTAAGATTTCAAGGCAAATTGCAAAAGGCAGAATTCTAGCCTGGCAAATTTGGTTTCAGCAGTTTGAATTTGAGGTAGAGTGGATTCCAGGCAATTCAAATTTCTTGACAGATTCCTTAACAAGAGATATGAATAAGATGTATATAACTTGTAAATATTCAGTTTTTGAAATTCCAGGCAAAGGACCTGAAGATGATAGTTTTGCTACATTTGTAGATAGATTTAGAATCTTGGACAATCATGCAAGTTTTATAACAGATGAAATTAAGAAGGTGGTCGGTTTTAGACTCCGAAGAAATATGTGGATCAGAAAATGTCAGGCATGGCAATCAAAGAATGTGGGCATCTCACTAGGCTTAGATGAAAATTTGGTAAAAATATTTCCTCTACCAAATATGAAGGTAAAACTCTTCTTTAAGAGTTTATGTGACTTATGGTCTAGTGTCTATACAAAAGAAATGATCTGGACACTCATGATTTTGAATTATTACCAGATCATAGGAGGTGTTGATTTTGCCCTTAGTCTGTTTATAGGTGCTAAAATTTTAGATTTAGAAGAAATTCCCATGACAGAAGAAATGATAAAATATTTGGTGACATTAAAAATCCCAGATATTTTTGAGGAGCTCGAAGCTTATTTCCTCCAGAGGATTGATGAGAATTATCATCTTACGGATACATTCCCTCAGTATGAAATTTTTGAAAGTTTTGCAGATTGGGAAATCAGAGGAGGAGAGTGCAGGAAGGTTCAGGTTACCAGAGTATCCCAGTGTATACAAAGAACGACACAGTATTTAAAGACATTTGCTTATCCCTGGGATTTTCACAGTTTAAGTATCAGAGATAATATAGAGCCAAATCCATTTGCCCAAGTTTTTAGTCATGAAAGGATTGGCAGTTTTGAAACTGGTAACAACCAAGAATTAATTAAACAACATGTTGAATGGTTCCATGAATTTGGAAATCTAAGATTGACAGAAAAGTTGCAAATTTTAAATAAACTAGATGGATTACAAGGACAGCCTAAAGCCCTGAAGTTCATAATTAATTAGAAGGCACTAGTAACCATTTCAGTCTTATCTCCGAATTGGAATAATAATGTCGTCCATCTTGTCAGTTTAATGATTTCAAAAAGGATATGTACATCAATAATTTTTGAACTTGGATGGCAGCATAGAGATATTTTGAATGAAAATTGTCGATTATGGATTCAGCACGCTATTGAAAGCTCCACTAACATGTTCCAGATCTTCAAGTGGGAATATTTAGATGGCATCGAGCTGGCAGTACAGAGAGCGCCTACAACCCGGAATGCCTTTAAAGATTCGTTTCTTGATATTGAAGTAAGTGCTCTTCCTTTTTTGAATAAATGGGAAAAGCAAGAACAAAAGCAAGAATTGATGTATACCTCACAACAACCGGGCCTCCATAAAATCAAAACGAATATCAGCCAAGGAGAATCATCGTCAGCAGCATCTCGCCGGACAACAATAATGCAGCCGAAAGAAAAAGATGAAATGACAGATGCGCAAGATCCAAATGAAGGAATAGATGAACAATATGACCGACTGATGAAAAGACACTACCGCCAGATAATAGATGAGTACGAACCATCTCCCGGATCATCTGAAGAAGACCTTTGGGAGACTAGAAGCCCAATGGGCCCTTGGTAGAATCTTTGTCAGCAATGTGATAATACTGATCATCATGGAGAGTGAAGACCCGTGGAGAGAGGTCGTGTGGAGACTCGCGCATGGTTGCCTGAGGGTTGGATATCTGTTTCAGATTTGTTGTCTGAGAAGCAATGATTTTAATACAATCAAGTCCTGTATGCACTAAGCTTCATCATTTATATTCAGTCTCTGTATTTCTGTATGTGTCGAGCCTTTGAATGGTCAGAGTCGTTAACTTTTTGGTATCAGAGCCATAACCCGTTGCTTGGAAATATAACCTTGACGAAATGCATTCTATAGACAGAATCTGAAGAAAGCCAGGAAGCCTTCGAAAGGCATCTTTGTTTTACATTGTGCTGAGTAGATAAAAGCTCCTTCAGTCGATTTCTGGAATAGTTTGTATTAGTCCATTATGGCTAGATTTTTGAGATCTTTTTCTACCATTGAAAAAAAATCAATCTCTGAAGTAGAAAGTAGATCTGTTGAGTTGGACATAAGTTAACATGAACAAGTAGAAGACCCTGAAAGCTGGAACCCTCTTTCTTTGGATACAAAAGAAGTCTATCCAGTCCCGCTTATGTTCAAACTCTCAAAGAAGTATTATTTTAAAGAAGTAGAGCTTAAACTCAGAATTAAAGGTCCATTTGTACATATAGTTGGTTTAAATTTATTTTCTGAGGATGAGATAAGAAAGTTCAGAAAGTATGCTAAGGAAGGAAGGTTTCATTACTTCCATTTTGGAGCAATTAGACTTGGTCTAGCTCCTCTATTCAGACATGGGTTGGATACTCCTTGCATAGCAGAGTTATTTCATACAAGGCATAATGAATATGATCATGCTAGAATAGGAACCATTTTGGGAAACTTATCATCTGGTTGTCAGCATGGAACAATATTTCCTGATTATGCTATCATTCTAACAGATGCTCATCTTAAAGACTGTTGGAAAGCCTTGATAGGAGTACAAGGGTTATCTATGGTAGATGACAACGAATTCTTGTCTGTAATAGTCCAGACTTCCTTTCAACTTACTAGTACAGTTCATCCAAAATTAAAACAGTCGGTCTTGAAATATTGTGTAACAGTTGGGATAGGAAATGCTCAAATTGAAGGTGTGCATTATGAAAAGGAATCCCTACCCAATGACTGGTATATCTAGTATAAGTCTTTGGCTTCAGAAAATGCAAATAAAAGGATTAAGAGAATGGCTCTTATGGATGGTGGTGTAAAGATCATACCCAATCCAGACCATCCTAGAATTCCACAGCCCATAGTCTTGCCAGAGAAACATGTATTACCAGCCGAAAATTCAATCCAAAGTGGAAGAAGGTCTTTTTATAGACAGCTCACTATACGAGAAGAACAACCTTCTACTTCCACTAATACACCCCGGTCTGAAAACCAGTTGTATATTCTTGAAGAAAAACCCTTTTTTGCAGTCAATAAAATGTTTAGGACTCATGTAAATACTTGTCCACCTATAGAAAGTATCAGTTTGCTAACAAAAGATTTGTTAGAGGCGGGAAATGGTCACCCAAAACCAAGTTCTGTGTTTCTTCATCTCAGACTAGACAACCTCCTACAAGAGCAGATTGTGCTCCCTTGTTAGAACATAATTCTCAAGACCTAGATGATATGGATCAGGTCTATCAAGTAGGAAACTACTTGACTACTTGGTGCTCTCATGTAGAGGATGTTCTAAATGATTTGGGAAAACAAGCTGATTTGATAAATGAAAACTTAAAGCTGTTATATGAAGAGCAACAAGCAGAAAAATAAGAAAGGAGAAGAAGGAAACAGAAAAAGAAGGCCAAGAAAATCCCAAAGTTTCATGTAGATATGTTCGCTCCAAACTACTGGGATTTAGAAGAAGACGAAGAGGATAAAAAAGAAGCAGCTCAATGTAGTGCCGGAGAGGGAACTTCCATAGGCACTGGTAAACTAACCAGTGACACAAAGTCTTCAAAGACATACAAAATAGACAAACCATTTGAGTCTAAAAAGGAAGTCATGACATTAGAACAAGCTACAACAAAATTCCCATCTTTTATTATGCTGTCCATCCATAATCAGAATAAAGCTCATATTCTGAAAGAAACTACGAAATATCCTAGAGTCGAAGAAGACTTGTTTGCTACAAACTCTATTGGTTATATTCTAGATCTAGATAGCTCATCTAATCTAGGAGAGTCTATCAGAATTTGGATAGGAGCCTTGTACTAGATGCAGGTCACTACAAAATTAGATAATATATCTATTATGATTCTAGCTGAAAAAAGGATGGCAGGAATTGTTTTTGATTGGTGGATGGGAGGATCAGAAACAGAGAGAAGAGCAGTCATGGAAGCTGGTTTGTCCACGTTAGAAATTTTGCTAAAGACCCAATTTGTGCCAGAACCAACAGATGAGAGAAAGCAACTTTTAACTGACCTTAGCCGTATGGAATTAAAAGATCTAAAGTATTTAGATCAGTTTGGTAAAGATTTTATGGCTAAAGTATTTAAAGCTAATCTTTTTAATGACCTCGCTAAAAAAATTGCATTTTTATCAAAATTACCAGGCAATTTGGGAGATCTAATAATGAAAGATCTAGAAGTTCAGTTAAAAAGTCTAGATCAAATCTATTGGGTTGATCTTCTGTTCAGAGTTTCAGAAAAGGTAAAATATCTATGTTGGCAGAAGAAAGCACACGACATCACTCCAAGTTCCGATGTCTGTAGATCAGTATTGCCATGGACACCTTTTAAAGCAAAGAAAAATTCCAAAAGGTATGGCAAATACAAACCCAAAAGAATATCAAACCCAAAGAGGCCTTTCAGAAAATACAGATTTTTGAAGAAAAGGAACAAGCCCAGAAACAACAATTGTTGTTTGATTTGTAAAAAGGAAGGACACTTTGCTAGAAAGTGCCCCCAAAAATCATCTAGTAAACTCAAAGCTTGTGTAGATATTGAAGAGTTTCAAGATGATTGGTCTGTTGTAGAATCCGATGATGAAATTTCTGATGTATATATTCTTACAGAAGTTTTAGATGATGAAGATGACAATGATAATGTACAGAAGATGAATGTATGTACATCTTGTTCAGATTATTCTAGTGAGCAACATTACAGTGACATAGAGAGTTCTTCTGATCTTGAATCTACAAGCGAGACAGAAGATGATTCAGATGATGAATCAGAGAGCATAGCATCAGTCAGCAGAGACAAAGATGCATTTGTAGATACTGGAGGTTCTAACAATCTGGCTAGGCCATCTTTGTTCAAGCCCTTGTGGAAACCGTTAAAAAATATACTGGTGTCAGAAACAATTGGAGGATCTATTCAGCTCACACATTATGTAGACAATGTTCCTTTAAAATTTGGGGAGAGTATTATTAAAATCTCAGCAATTCAGCATTACGACCCTTCAACAAGCTTGATGTTAGGCATGCCATTCATAAACTTTGTGCTACCAGTGACTATCAGCCAGGACAAGCTGATAATAAATTTGAAGAAAAAGGTTATATCAGTACCTAGATTGAGTATTGCAAATTCTGAAGCTAGGCATGAGAATAGTCAAAAAAGAGTAGGAACTAGAAAGCCGACAAAAGATTCAGATGACTGGGAGGAATTCCTACAAATTTATGAAGCCAGAGCAGAAAATAAAACAAAACAGTTAGCATGCATTGACACTAATTGGTCTACAGAGTAGAAAGATATCTACGAGAGACTTCTAAAGAGTTGCTCGGACAATCCACAACAATTTTGGGAAACTGAAAGTCCGATGCAGGAAATAGTCACCTTACATGACAATGGAGTAAAGGGAAAGCTGATTCCATGTACACCAGCTGATGAACAAGAGATAAAGAATCAGATTCAAGAATTACTAAAAATGCAGCTGATAGAGCCGAGTGAATCTCACTATGCATGTTCTGCATTTCTAGTAAGAAATCATTCTGAGATCGTGCGAGGTAAGCCAAGAATGGTTATTAATTATAAACCTCTTAATTATCCATTGCCAAGACCCGAAGTGATTATGCAAAAAATCCAACACAGTAAGGTGTTTAGCAAATTTGATATGAAGTCAGGGTATTACCAAATCCAGATCCAGCCAGAAGACAGACACAAAACAGCTTTCATATGCCCAGCAAGATTCTATCAATGGAAAGTTCTTCCGTTTGGTCTGAAGAACGCTCCAGCCTTTTTTCAAAGAAGGATGGATTATATTTTTGCTAAATATGATTTTATAGTCACCTATATAGATGATATTTTGATACATAGTCCTGATGTACAGACTCATTTAAAGCATTTAGAGATTTTTCTTGAAGAAGTTAGAAAACATGGAATTGTTTTGTCAGAAAGAAAGATGTCCTTATTTCAGGATAGCATTGATTTTTTGGGGATTAATGTTGCTAATGGTGCTATTCAAATGCAGCCCCATGTGCTAACAAAATTAACACAATTTCCTGATGAATTGAAGGACAAAAAGACAATTGAAAGATTTCTTGGAGTACTAAATTATCTCCACAAATACATCCCGAATTTGTCAGAGAAAACAGCCCCAATCAGAAGGAACATCAACCAAGGCTGGTCTGAAGAAGCTACTGCAGCAGTAAAGAAGCCTAAAGAAGAGCGCTAGCACTTACCCAAGCTTCAACCTTCAGGTGATGGTTTACTTATTTCACAAACTGATGCTTCACTTGAATTTTGGGCAGCTGTACTTCTAGAGCAAAGGAAGAATAACGAGGGAGAAGTCGAAGAAAATTTGTGTGGATATGCTTCTGGGGATTTTACGGCAAGTCAAAAGAATTACTTCATAGCTGAAAAGGAGACGTTAGCTATTTTGAATGGAATTCGGCGTTTTGAGGTATATCTCACCCCAGTAAAGTTTTTAATAAGAACAGACTCCAGAAACTTTAAATATTTTCTGTCTGCTAAGTTTTCAAGGCAAATTGCAAAAGGCAGAATTCTGGCCTGGCAAATTTGGTTTCAGCAGTTTGAATTTGAGGTAGAGTGGATTCCAGGGAATTCGAATTTCTTGACAGATTCCTTAACAAGAGATATGAATAAGATGTATATAACTTGTAAATATTCAGTTTTTGAAATTCCAAGCAAAGGACCTGAAGATGATAGTTTTGCTACATTTGTAGATAGATTTAGAATCTTGGAAAGTCATGCAAGTTTTGTAACAGATGAAATTAAGAAGGTGGTCAGTTTTAGACTCAGAAGAAATATGTGGATCAGAAAATGTCAGGCATGGCAATCAAAGAATGTGGGCATCTCACTAGGCTTAGATGAAAATTTGGTAAAAATCTTTCCTCTACCAAATATGAAGGTAAAACTCTTCTTTAAGAGTTTAGGTGACTTATGGTCTAGTGTCTATACAAAAGAAATGATCTGGACACTCACGATTTTGAATTATTACCAGATCATAGGAGGTGTTGATTTTGCTCGCAGTCTGTTTACAGGTGCTAAAATTTTAGATTTAGAAGAAATTCCCATGACAGAAGAAATGATAAAATATTTGGTGACATTAAAAATCCCAGATATTTTTGAGGAGCTCGAAGCTTATTTCCTCCAGAGGATTGATGAGAATTATCATCTTACGGATACATTCCCTCAGTATGAAATTTTTGAAAGTTTTGCAGATTGGGAGATCAGAGGAGGAGAGTGCAGAAAGGTTCAGGTTACCAGAGTATCCCAGTGTATACAAAGAACGACACAGTATTTAAAGACATTTGCTTATCCCTGGGATTTTCACAGTTTAAGGATCAGAGATAATATAGAGCCAAATCCATTTGCCCAAGTTTTTAGTCATGAAAGGATTGGCAGTTTTGAAACTGGTAACAACCAAGAATTAATTAAACAGCATGCTGAATGGTTCCATGAATTTGGAAATCTAAGACTGACAGAAAAGTTGCAAATTTTAAATAAACTAGATGGATTACAAGGACAACCTAAAGCCCTGAAGTTCATAATTAATCAGAAGGCACTAGTAACCATTTCAGTCTTATCTCCGAATTGGAATAATAATGTCGTCCATCTTGTCAGTTTAATGATTTCAAAAAGGATATGTACATCAGTAATCTTTGAACTTGGATGGCAGCATATAGATATTTTGAATGAAAATTGTCGATTACGGATTCAGCATGTTATTGAAAGCTCCACTAACATGTTCCAGATCTTAAAGTAGGAATTATTAGATGGCATCGAGCTGGCAGTACAGAGAGCGCCTGCAACCCGGAACGCCTTTAAAGATTCGTTTCTTGATATTGAAATAAGTGCTCTTCCTTTTTTGAATAAATGGGAAAAGCAAGAACAAAAGCAAGAATTGATGTATACCTCACAACAACTAGGCCTCCATAAAATCAAAACGAATATCAGCCAAGGAGAATCATCGTCGGCAGCATCTCGCCGGAAACCAATAATGCAGCCAAAAGAAAAAGATGAAATGACAGATGCGCAAGATCCAAATGAAGGAATAGATGAAAAATATGACCAACTAATGAAAAGACACTACCGTCAGATAATAGATGAGTACGAACCATCTCCCGGATCATCTGAAGAAGACCTTTGGGAGACTAGAAGCCCAATGGGCCCTTGGTAGAATCTTTGTCAGCAATGTGATAATGCTGATCACATGTTGTGACAAGATTCCTTTGTACAAGAAGAAGTTGAGTAGACATCGTCGGTGGAAAAAGATACCGACAGGACCCTCAATGATTTCTTTTTGACGTCATTGCTTAGATAGGATTAGATGCTTAGAGAGTCTATATAAGAAAGAGTTTGCAGACCATTGTGATGATCCTGATCATTCGAGTCATTTGCTCTTTTGTGATCATTCAGTCTGAGACACTCTGTTGTAATAAGCTTTGTGTATTTCTATTCTGCTTTTATTAATATTGAAGCCTACTGGGCCGCCTGTCTGAGGACAGTTCCTGTAATCCAAAAGAGGTTTGAGCTGTAAGGCGCTTGAGTGAAGACTCGTGGAGAGAGGTCGTGTGGAGACTCGCGCATGGTCGCCTGAGGGTTGGATATCTGTTTCAGATTTGTTGTCTGAGAAGCAACGATTTTAATAGAAGTAAGTCCTGCATGCACTAAGCTTCATCATTTATATTCAGTCTCTATATTTCTGTATGTGTCGAGCCTTTGAATGGTCAGAGCCATTAAATTTTTGGTTTATTTCCAATATTATTTTTAAGCATATTTCAGTATTTTACATTAAAGAAATGAAGTATTATTTCTGCTACATCTCTATGTTTATGGTTATCTCTGTAATATGTTGCGTTCCTGCTTAAATCCAGATCCATATGTCTATTGGAAAATTTGGCTATCAAGGAACAAGGTTATATTCAAAAAGTTCAGGCCCCAAGCTTGGTTAATAGCCATGATATCCCTTTCAGCATGTATGGAACTACATAGACCGGAAATAGACCCTTCCTTGGATAAGCTTGAATCTGCTTGGTTGTCTCCTTGGGTTAGATCCCTGACCTCTCAGCTCCCAGGTAGATGTGTTCCCTCTCGAGCCTGGTGGATCCTGTAGTTGTCCTTGGAAGGTCTAGTGGAATGGATTAGATCCATGAATCAATGTACCCTTCAGTTCAATGGCATGTCAGAAGGCAATTCTGGGTTGGCAGGAGGGGGAGGGATTCTCATTAATCCTGAAGGAATCATTGAAGATAGATATGCTTGGGGCCTTGGAAGGAAGAAAAAAAATAAGCTGGAGCTTATGGCTTGTTCCTATCCCTCACATTGGCTCAAAAGAAGGGCATTAAAAAATTACAGGTCTTAGGGGACTCCATGGTAATCATTAGGCATATGATCTATACGTCATCAACAAAAAACATTATCTTAAACCAAATTATCAAGCAATCCCAAGGGCTGATCCAATCCTTTGATTTAGTTACCTTTTCCATATTCTTAGAGGGAATAACCAAGAAGCTGAAAAACAGGAAAACTAGGCTTGCCAGTTGAGAGAAGAAAGGAGTATTGTGAATGAGGTTGATGACACAACTAGCATCCCCTAATTGTTTTGATGAGCTTCAAGTTCTGGGTTGAAGATGTTATTATTGTTCTAGCTAAGAAGTTATAAAATATCAAAAATGTGGACTTCGAAATTTTGTCTCTAAAGTTGGCTTATTGGTTTCTCTTCCCCCCCCTTCCCCTCCCCCCATTTTCCCTCTTTCCTATTTAACCCTCTCGTCCCTATCCTCTGCCATTCTCCTATCCCTCTCCTTATTGTGCCCCTCTTCTATTTTGTCCCACCTCCCCTCCTTTCCTTCATGTTGCCCTCTCCCATCCCCTTCATTCCCTTGCACCTTGGGACCTATCGCATCACTCCATGCAAGTTTTGGCCAATCATAGAGCCTCGTGGCATGGACCTCTTATGCTTGTGGTCGTGATGTGTCTGTGTTTGTCACCCCTGTACAACACTTGTGCATGGAATATTTCAATGCGTGTGTATCCAGATCCCACGCTTTGGATCATGGTGCAAAGGTCGGTGCACCATCTAGAATTGATTGCAAGATAATGGGGAATTTGGAGCAGAAATTAATTCTCGTGCTCAAAAATACCCTGATCACTCGTGGGAGGAAGCTTAGGATGGGAATGAAGGACTAGGAATAGAGTTGGGAAATAATGGTGGACTGCTGGGAATTTATGGAGGTACATCGAGATTATAGCGCCAACAGTTCCTCCCCATGGTATTGCATCATCACACAGTCCTGCATTTTATATTTAAGGAATAATGGTATGTTCAGTTTTTATGGTTTAAGGTTATTTTCTACTTAGGTGGCCTCTTCGAAGGCCTGACAGCTAAAGCTGAGGTATGTGAGAGTCAGTGGTTGGGTCTGGGTTGTAGGACAAAATCTCAAGGTGTTTGGTGTGCCTAAGTTTTCGAGTGGTAATCTTCAGGGGGCTGCCTGTCTGAGTGTAGTTGCTTGGGTGAGGGTTGTTGGGCTGGGTGTTGTTAGTGTGCTTGATTGGGAGGGGTTATGTGACCCACCCACGCTTCCACGCAGCCTTGGCTTTACACCTGTTTCGGGCTTTATGACGTGGTGTGTTTGGTTTGTTGTTTTGGTGGTTGTATGCAATATGGATAACAGATGTTTTGTTTGGAAACTGAGAATAATTGAATGCATTAATAAATGCCCACCTATAGTCCTCGGGTCTGGTTCCCTCCATTTGGTCTTTGCCCAAAATGCTTTTGTTCCTCGGTCATTTGCAATGTCTCTGTTCTGCTGTGTGGCTCTGCAAGGGTTTGTTTGTCACAACATATGGTTTTCATTCCGGTGCTTAGAGCAATCTCTGGTTTTTCTTCTGGGTGTGGTTGTAAGTGAACGCTGGCCTTCCAAACTTGTTTGAGCGGTTGTCAGTGGTTTTTTCCCTGTGGAACGAGTCTGTCTTGGTTTTGGAGGTGTGCTCTCTCGAATTCCTTTCACAGAGTGAGTTCTTTGTCTCGTTTTGTCTTCCTTCTGCTATTTGGTTTCAGAATCTGGTCTCTCGGCCAAAGATAATCGTTTGCTGTTGTTGATATTGTCCTTTGTCTCTGCTACGGTGTGTAAATCGGTTAACTTCTAGTGCCAATGATCTCAGGTGATAGCATGATGGCCTTCTGCGACTACAAACTAGGTAACTAGTTCCCTCCTTGATTTAGTTTGACCTTCTTCTGGTACAGTCACTGACCAAGCCTGCTCCTCCTTTCTCAAGCTTCTTTGGTTTGTCGGTGACTCTGTTCCGCAAGCTCCTTGGTCCGGTCGCACTCAGGTTTGTTATATTTTCCCTCTACTCATATTCTGCTTCGGTTTCAGGTCTCACTATACAGGCATGCTAACTAAAATTCGTTTGGTTTGTGTAGGTCAATGGTTCGACCTGGGTACGCGGATTTCTCACGGTTCGGTCTCCAAATGTGGTGACCCTCTGCCTAAGGCTCTGGATCTTGAGTCTGTCAATTTGCAGTTAGGGTCTTTGAATCTCTGTAGGGTTCGTCACTCGCCATCTTGTAGTTGTATACAGTCTAATTCGTTCTCACAAACAAAGATTAGATCTGGCTTCAATGTCTGTTTTGGGTTGGCTGTCCATTTGGGTTAATGTTGGTCCCTGTTGTCAAACCCTAGGCTAGGGTTTGTCCATTCTGTGGACGCTGGCACTTGTTTTTGTTTATAAATGAATGTAATGTCGATGTTACTTTGAACAACAGCAATATGAACACAATTTTGTTGATCTCTGTTTGCTTATGAAGCGATAAAAGGTTCGTCCAAAATTACCTTTGCTATGGTTTGTTTTCTTCGGCACTCCGTTTTCGGTATTGTCTTCTCGGTAGAGTCGTTGTGCTTTACTGTTCTGGTTGTGATTTCGACTCGTTTGTTCTTCGCTCTGGTTATGGTTGTATTTGCGTATTCGACGATGTTTGCTATTCGATGAGGACAAAAGGAAACACAACCTACAATGGTCGTTCTCTGTCTGCTAGCATTGTATCAACAGTTCAATGAATGAAAATAAAATAGCACAGTATGTAGGCAATGACACAGATGGATAGTTAGAAAAAAAACGTTATGTCTCTATTTATTTCTTGATTCTGAAAATGCTGAACCTTTTCCCTGTTTTACATTGCTCTATTTATACATCTTTTGTTTACAGTTAATTGAAACTGTAATTGCTTTCAGTTAAAAGAAAATAATATAGTTGCGTAACTACTAGCTCTCAGTTCGGTTTACATGACAAGATCTTCATTTAGACAATTTTGTCTTTTCCTCTTTAAGTTGACAGAACAATTACTAAACTATTGTTTATTACTGTCGGACAAATAACAATCCTAACTGACCAATAACATTTGACTAACACAACAATTAAAAGAAAAAAACAAAACAAAATCCTATCTCATGCCCTGATAAACTAAACATAAAAGACAATCCAAATGCTAAATCAACTTTCCAACCTGGCAGAGACTTCACCCGGTCATGGTGCCCTAGCTAGATGCTCCTGCATCAAGGGGGTTTTGGAACAAAACCTCGTGGATAATTAGTACGTTGATCCCCAGAGGTATGTCTGTCTAAGTGCGGACGCAATTGAGAAAGTTGTGTGCGAGAGTGTTGATAATATGTTTGATTGGGAGGGGGTTCTGGAACAGAACCTTGGTGCTTCTTTAGAGGCTGGTGTGGAGGACAGTTTGGAGGCTGGAAGGTCCCTAGAGCGGTGGGTCAAGGGTATCCCTGAGTTGGGAGGGTGCAATAGAGGGGTCTGTGGCATTCTGGAGAAGTTAGCTAAAGGCAGTGTGAATATGGATACGAGTGTGCAAACTTCGAAGGATAGCTCCTTGTCGGGCACATGTGGTCGTTGCAGGCTGAGGGCAGGCGGGCCACGGCCTAGAAATTCTTTGGTTGGAGGTAGAAATTGGCAAACTTGAATCAATTGTGTGGAGGACCAATTGGAGTTACGAGAAGGATTGGTTGTGCTGCAGCATAGCATCCACCAACAACATTAAGAGAAACTGACTATGTAGGACAGACAGTTGGAAAAGAAGGAATGTATTTGCCAACTCGAGGATGAGGTAGATGCACTGCGACAACAAATTGAGCAGTTGAAGCTCAAGGTGGAGGAGAGCAACAATAGTAACAATGAATACTCCACTAGGTTGGATCTGTATAGGAGCAATGAAGAAGTTTTTACTGGCCTAGATCTGAACAGCCCAGTACCATTGGATGTTTAGTCTCTCTAGTTTTAATTACCGTTTTTGAATGTCAGAATTCAAATGAAAATATTTATTGTTATAGTTTTGTTGAATATATAGTTATAAGATCTCTAGAATGAGGAATTTTTGTAAATACCACAGCGAATACTCTTATAGAAGGAATGTTGAACAAATGATGTATCAACAACCCTCAATAGGCTTGACAATACCTTGTAAAGTCTCAGTTTTGCTCCTGAACGGGCACATTTTGTATATATATATACCTTGGTATAAAATTTTGGAGGTGCCTAAACTGTAAATCGACACAAATTTTTCCTTAATCAAAGGATGTTATCAAAATATACATGGTTATAAACCAAATTCTCTGCAAGTGCTTAGCATCCAAGTCCACAGCAACTATTTGCTAATCAAAGAACAATTATGTTCTAACAATAGGCTCTATCATTACAAATACGTTACATATGCTCTCTTTGAAGCTTCTTATCCAAAAAATACACTTTAGATTTCTCTCTTGTGAATGCAAAGTGCAACAAAAATGCAAAAAATGAAAAAAAAACCATAGAGACTATTGGAGATAACCATAGAGTTGGCAAGGCCATAAATGCACAACTATTGTTGGAGTTGTATAAAAATAGTTTCCGTAAGCGATCGATGTTGGAGTTGACATCAAAAAACACAAGACAGTGAGCAAGGACCACTAATATGAAATAACCACCAGAGACATTGGGGTTCCCTTTTAAAATCACAATTTGTCATTGAAACTCAAGTTGTGTTGTTTATTCTATTACATTTTCCTTAGAACACATTATTCCACTTGTAAATAGTTGTGAAGGTTTGCTTAATTGGTTGCTTCCTGTTTAATGTTTTTACAAATAATAATTGGTCGAGCCCTTCTTAATGTTTTTATAAATAGTATTCATTGGTGAACTTGTTTAAAATTGTACTAATTTTTAGATCACATAATTCAGATTCCTATTACTTTTGAGATTAAATATTTCTTTATTTTTTTTTTAAATTATTTTATTAAATTAAAAACATCATTTACAAATTCAATAGTGCAAAATAAATAAAAAATACACCCTTAAGGCTAAATATAAGGATATTTATTTTCTTTGACTTGTAATGTTTGTTTTTTTATAAACCAAATGTTTGATTCCTGGCCTCAAAGATTATTTAAAACTTAGGAATATACACAATTATATTTACATAGAGTATTGCTATCAATAATTAACAAAGCTAGAAAGGAGACAACGGGGATAATCTGCGTGGAAAGTGTTGCAAATATTAATAGACTTAGTGGTATCAACAAGCTAAAATCAATGGTGAAGATAGTTTATGCCAATGGACAAATTAGTTATCATTTGTTTTGGAACATGGTGTCAGATGGATTAAGCTTATTCAACCATCCTTTGGTAGAGAATTTTGTTAGAAAAAATAAAAAAGTGTGGGACATTATTTGTCTTATTCTAAAGAGGTGGGTCAAATTGTTGTGTGGAGGTGGGTCCTTTGTCTTACAAATTAAAGGTTTCATACACCAATTTGGTGTTTAGCGACATTAAATTAAATAATAATAATAATAATAATAGTGACAAATCACAAAAAATTGTCACAAATCTCTCCATTCATTTCGAAAGTGTAGTTTCACCAACTTTAACAAAGTTTTGTGGTAAATTCCAAAATACATCTCACCAACAAATTAGATTTCTAACATGATGCTTTTAAAACCATATTTCATTAACCATCAACCTATTTCAATTCGAGATTTTTTTTTAATATTAAAGTTTTAAATTTTAATATATTATTTTTTATTATAAATAATTAAACCTTATCTAAAAGTCATGTTTATTAATATGTTGTTTATTAATTTTGTTATAATAATTAAATACATAATTTTTCTTTCTTAAAAAGATATGGTTAATTTACTATTTCAAAGTGCACACAGTGTTTGGAAACTAAAAAGTCTATTACACCGTTATTAAAACCTTCTTACACCTTTTAATTTTTTTCAATAAAATGTTACAACTATATATATATAAGTGGTCGCTCTTAAATAATTTCATTACTCATTTCATTATTATGTTTAGCTTTATTTTAACTTTAAAAATATATAATGCTTATTTTCCTTTCTCTCTCACATATAATTTAGGTTTAAATAATATGTTATTATTAATTTTGAAGTACATAAACTGTTATAATAAATCAAAGACAAGTATGAGTGTAATTTCATTTCTATTTACTTTTAATAGAATAAATTGTGATTTCAAGTAAAGTTAATTTCATTTTTGTATTGAAATTAATTTTGTAAAATTTATTTAAAAAATTATATATTAAATAAAATATTATATAAATAAGAAATTATTTTTCAAAATTTCAAATATAAATTTATGTTTTATTATTTTATATATATATATATATATATATATATATATATATATATATATATATATATATATATATATATATATATATATATTTAATAGTGGGAAAATCTATCATAATTTAGTTCTCAAACTAGCAGCGAGGACAATCATCTCTAGCAGCTATTAGCAAATGTAGACTTACTCTCACCTTTGTTCAAGGGAAACCATGCCACCTGGAATGACCTGTTGGTGATCAGTAAGGGGGCATGCTTTCACTCCTGCCAGATGTGTGTGAGTCTTGGGCTGTAAACCTATTTCCTTACCTCTTAGGAACATCGGCTCTTAGCTAAGCAAAAACAATTATATATGGTTTTACAAAATGTTAAATAAATTAAACTAACTTATAAGATAAAAAATTTAAAATATGTTATCAAATATCTATTCCATACTTTTCACTAAATACCCTTCACTGCTGTGATTATTTAGTATTAGCTACAATTTAATAATGGTTTTGGTTTTACATGGTGAGTCGTGATAAAAACTACATGGAAAAATGTCATTTTGTAGATTGTTTTTGGATATATAGTTTGTTCATTACCTAGAGGGTACAAACTTGTTTTTATGTTTTGTTTTCTACTAGATTTAGATATGTTCAAGATAAAAGTTTGTTTCTTTTTGCATCTCCTTTTTGGAATATTGGATATATCGTTTTATAGATCTATATTTTTAGTTTGTTGTCAAGCATTTATAGTTGATCTTCATGTTTTGTTGCACTCCCTAGTAGGCATACTCTTTGTATGTATCTTTGATTTAGTAATGAATAGCAAAATATTGTTGCCAAAAAAAAACCCCACCTTTAACCCAAAAAAAAACCAACCTTAACAAAAAAAAAAAACCACCCTGTCTTATAACAATCAACAAGTACGCGCTTTCAATAACACAACTACCTCCATTATAAAGTACATGGTGCATCAAAATTCTCCACGTCCCATTTTTCCAAAGTTTTCATTATGTAGTCACATTATGACTATCACTAGATATAGTAAACTGGTCTTTCTATTTATGATTCAGCTAAAATTCTAGATAGCCTTTCTTTTCTAAAGCATGTTTTTTAGTAAAATTATTAGTTATCAACTGTATCTTTCACTTTTGACTGTTGGGTGTGGAGCCTAATTATATTCTTCATTCAAACAATGAGATGTATACCCTAGGAAGAATGTACACCCCTCCACGCGGGCGGGGGGGGGTTAAGTGGGGACCATCCCCCCAGCTCGAGGGTCCGAGGGCCAGCGAGCCCCTGACAGCAGTTCAGGGGCAGCGTCCCCGAAGTTAAAAATAAATGAAAAATTGTCTTGTAAAATATTGTAATTTCATAGTCAATCTAGGTCATTTATTAGGAGGATGATCTTATAGTAGAAATTATGTTAGTTTAGGGTTTTTTCCCTAGAACGAAACCCTAAGTTTATATGAGGGAATTGTATTACAGTTGTGGATTATTAGTCTGAGTGTGAGAGAGAGAAAGAGGGAGGAGTCTGTGTGAGAGCGAAGAGGAAATTACAGTGGATTTGTTGTGGGTGGTATATCTTCATTTTGTTGGATATTATAAAAGGTAGGATTGTCTGGTTCTCTATGGACATACCACAAATTGGGTGAACCCCGTGTATTTGTGTCTCTCTTGTTTTATGTGTTTTTGTATTTGTGTTTCCAGAATATTTTATGTGTTCCCTTACTCTGTAATATATAATTTTCTAACATAAACACAATTGTCAAACTAATTACTACGAACGAGTACAATCATAAACATATGTAAATTAATGCCCTAAAATTATTGAAGATATGAATGTCTTTGGGTAATTTTCCTGATTGAACTTGCCTTATTTGAGTCCTACAATTTATTATTCTCTAGCTATGGTTTATTTCATTTTAGGTTTTTTATCATTTGAACGAAAAAAAAAAAAAAAAAGAAAAAAAAGAAGGTTATATTAAATGAGAAAATTGATTACAAGTGGGGAAAACATCAGCCTCTTTGCTAGAATTTTCATTTTCTACCACTTTGAACTCTGTATTCATATTTTCAATTTCATGGAAGGCTATCTGTCTCTATTTCTCATGGAGCAAAAACTTAGAAAACTAAATTATGTAGATTTGTAAATATGCATGCTTATGAAATGTTCTCAACGAAGAGAAATAATTTTGTTGGAATAGACCTCTCTTCTACTTTTGAATTTCCATAACAAGCCTTAGTTATATGTGTTGTAAATGCCTTCTGGTTGTAATAATCCCATAGCAACCCCAAGGTTCACTAGTTCTCATTCATGGCAATTTTTATCTGTGCAGTTTCCAAAGATAGTTCCTTTGAATGCTAGTAATATTTTTAGTGCTAAGGATAATAGCCATGTATGCAAATGGGAAGCTATCATTCGTAGAACATTGAATAGGAGATACAAAGCTAAATCGAATTGTAAATGCTATAGTGCTCCTGCTGCGCCATCGAGGGTGAAGGCATATGATGCTTCTGACACCATTGGAGATGCAATACTATGTCCTGAAAAAATATGTGGCTAGCAAAGAAGATGTTAATTTGTTGTCTGAAAGCACTCAAAAATATACCTTCAGAGATTGGTTAGATTCTAGTAATCTATATAGCTTAAGGAGAGTCTCCAACTTCTCAAGGAGAGCAGGATAAACCTTGCCAGAAGAGTTAATTGATTAAGTAGTACAAGATTTAAAACCTAGTGTCAATTTAAAGAGGAGCTACAACAATTCTAGAAGAATTGGAATGAAATAGTTGGAGCCTTTGTAGGATGTCTCCGCTTTTAAAATGGAAAGTTGGCTTTATGAACATTAACTATACTGCATAGGGCTTCCCTATAATAATTGGTTCACTTGGTCCAATTATCATTATGTTTAGGATGAGGTTCATGCACAATTGGATTGTATTAACTATATTGTTGGCTATTAAAACAAGGAAATATATTCTCATTGTCTACTTTATGATTTTTCCCGTATGCATTGTATTGCCTTATAATCTTCATTTCATGCTATCAGGTCTAGAAATTTCCATTCCCAGTTCTATTTATCATCGTTGACTAAATCTATTGCTTAGATTTTGGGCCTCTTAGGTAAAACGACACACAAAACCCTGAGAATCAAAATTGAACCAGTGGTGATAAAATCCAACCACCTAAATCCATCCAACTGAGGACTCCTTTATAGAGGTAGATCCATGCCCACATGGGCTTTTCTATTTGATAATAAAAACATGATCTCTCATTGCCACAGTCACAAGAACCAAGCTTCCCTCAACCCCTGCAATACTCTCTACAATGACATGGCCTGAGAGGGAAAAAATATACTTTACCTAAAAGGAAATTTTTATTTAACAAATTTTTTTCCTTTCATAGTAGAAGATACAATGATACACCATACTGTTTTATATTATGTGATACTTCAACCTGTGCACGACAGTCAATGTCCTTGTCAATTACGCTGCCCTACAAGCCTTTATGTCCATGTCACAAAATGGTTGTAAATTATATAGGACAACTGTACATCTTCATCATCTCAAAAACCCAGTGGAGTTTATCCATCTAGTATTTGTGACCGCAAAACAATAATAGTGGATGAAATGTGAACATTTGGAGAGCACAATCAACACTCGCCAACTTTTCCAATATGAATAAGGTTGCGTTGACATGGTTCTGTTTGCAAAGAGAAGCTACAAATGTTTCATAAGCATGTCTCATGGCAGAATTCTCCAGCCTCTCAACCATTTCTATGATTTCATTCAACAAATTGGGATCATCATTACTTACAATAGCAAATGATAATGTTTCATTAGAATTACTGCAACATTTATCGAATCTCTCTGACAAGACCCTATGGATTGTTTCAGAGTCCTTAGAACATTGACAAGCGTGTCACAGGTTGAATTGCTATGTCAAAACCCTAGTTTTGCTTTCGTCCATTGGAAAATTTCAAAGCCAAACTAAGGGAACTCATTGTATACAATACTCCTTTACCATTCGTGGAGTTACATGAACACCTAATTGAGTAAGGGTTTCTTCCATGTCCATGTTTCCCTTTTCAAGGATTTTTCATATTTCCCTTACAGCATCCACCGCCTTCCATCATTCTTTTGCTAGTGTTTCATCAATGTTGTTAAAACAATGTAAAGTGTCTTCTCCTTTTCACCACTTAGGGCTTGTGATTCATGGTTTTTGTCCTACCTTAAGACTACTAATTTTCCTCGGGGATTTCATGGGTGGTGGATGCATTTGTTAGAAAATTATATATTATAGAGCAATGGAACACATAGAATATTGCATAAATATAAACACAGAAAACGCATAAACCAGAGAGACACAGATATACGTGGTTCACCCAGTTTGGGCTACGTCCACCCCAAACAACCAGTCCTTCCTTTCTATTATCCAACAAAAGGAAGAGACACAACCTACAGCAGATCCACTGTAATATCCTATGTTTCATCTCATAGTCTCACCTCTCTGTTTCTCACTCAGAGAATACACATCTATTACACAGCCTCAATACAATGCCCTCATACAAAGAGAGGAGTTACCTTCTAGGGAAAAAAACCCTAAACTAAACATAAGTTCTACCATCAGATCATCCACCTAATGAACGGCCCAGATTGACTAGAAATTACTATACTTTTACAAGGCAATTTTACATTTGTTTTTACCTTCGGGGGCGCTGCCCCCGAAACCCCTCGCCGGGGGGGGGCTCCCCAAAGGTTTCAGCCGCCGCCCCCTGGACCCCCCTGTAGCAAATATTTTATGGGCGGCGGCAAGAACTAGGGTCCAATGCGGTGATACCTTTGAATACAGAAGATAATCAGGCTCCACACCCAACAATCTCCCACTTGGAGACTGTTTATAGCAACTTCACCGCTGCTTCATTTGCTGGACAATGACTTCTCTTTGGACCTGGCTGTTTCTCATCTTCTTCATCATACTTGAAGACCAATTGAAACTGAGCAGATTCTCAGTTTCTCCCTGGTTACAACTTTTGTTAGCATATCTACAGGATTCTGGCTAGTGTGTATCTTTTCTAGCTTCAACTCTCCATCTTCCAACACTGATCGTATGGAATGGTACTTGAGCTGTATGTGTTTAGTCCTGGAATGAAATGCTGAGTTCTTTGCAAGATGAATGGCACTTTGGCTATCACTGTATAACGTGCCCATATCATGCTCCTTACCCAATTCACTCATAAACCTTTGTAACCAAATCATTTCTTTACTAGCCTCTGTAGCAGCAATATACTCTGCTTCTGTTGTTGAAAGTGCAACAACACTTTGGATTTTTGAAACCCAACTGGCAGTTGTTCCACCTACAGTAAATACATATCCTGTAGTGCTCCTCCTGTTATCTCTGTCACCTGCCATATCTGCATCAACATATCCCTGTAGAGAATTGTTTGAACCACCAAAGCATAATGCTTGATTTGTGGTACCTTTCAAATATCTAAGAACCCATTTCATTGCCATCCAATGTTCCTTTCCTGGATTGTTCATGTACCTGCTTACAACTCCCACTGCATGTGCAATATCAGGCCTTGTGCAGACCATTGCATACATTAAGATTCCAACTGCTGATGCGTATGGAACTTTAGAAATATAATCCATGTCTTCTTGGGTCTTTGGGCACATTTCCTTACTAAGTTTGAAATGGCTAGCAAAAGGTGTACTAATTGGTTTTGCATTGTGCATATTAAATCTTTTCAACACCTTTTGTATGTACTCATTTTGAGACAATTTTAATTTGCGATTTTTCCTGTCTCTAGTTATTCTCATACCAAGGATTTGTTTTGCAACTCCAAAATCCTTCATTGCAAATGAATTTTCCAATTTTCTTTTGAGCACGTTTATTTCTTGAATGTTAGACCTTGCAACAAGCATGTCATCTACATACAATAACAATATAATATAGCTGCCATCATTTTTCTTTTTCAGATAAACATAATGATCAAAGTGACATCTAGTATAACCTTGTTCAGACATAAACTTGTCAAATTTTAGATACCACTGCCTTAGAGCCTGTTTTAAGCCATACAAGCTCTTCTTCAACCTGCACACTAGTTTCTCCTTCCCTTTCACCTCATATCCTTGTGGCTGCTGCATATATATCTCTTCCTCCAAATCCCCATGGAGAAAGGCTGTCTTTACATCTAACTGCTCAAGATGCAAATCTTCAACTGCTACTAGACTTAAAATAGTTCTGATTGAAGTCATTTTAACAACAGGAGAAAATATTTCATCAAAATCAATACCTTTCTTCTGTGCAAACCCCTTCACCATAAGTCTAGCTTTGTACCTTTGTTTTCCTCCATCTTCTTCCTTCAGCTTGTAAACCCATTTATTCTTCAATGTATTTTTTCCTGCAGGCAACCTAACTAAGTCCCAAGTCTAGTTATGCATTAAGGAGTCCATCTCTTCATTCATGGCTAGCTCCCACTTCTTCCTGCTTTTAACCTGTATTGCTTCTTCATAAAATTCGGGTTCACCAGAATCAGTCAATAATAAATAATATAATGAAGGAGAGTATCGTTCAGGGGGTATACTTATCCTGGTAGATCTTCTAACACCACTTTCAGGTGTTTGAGGTGCCTGTTGCTGTTGTGGTGGTTGCTGTTGTTGTGGTTGTTGAATATTATTATTTTCAGGCACCTTTACTTTTTTAGTGATATCATCAAGAACTATGTATTCCTTGTTTTCTTTTTCCTATTTCTTTTCCTGCAAGTGATTCTTGTACAAGACCTTTTCATTGAATATTACATCTCTGCTCCTAATGATTTTGTGACTTTCGTAATCATATAAGCGATAACCAAAATCATTAACACCATATCCAATAAAGGTACATTTCTTTGACGTTGCCTCAAGCTTTGTTCTATTTTCTTTATTAATATGGACAAAGGCCTCACAACCAAAAGGATTTAAAAATGAGTAGTTTACCTTTTTCATGTCCATGCTTCCTCTGGAACACCACCATCCAAGGAACTTGAAGGCCCTCTGTTTATTAGATAAACAACAATATCTACAGCATCTGCCCAAAATTGTAAAGGCAATCTTGCATGCAATCTCATGCACCTTGCACGCTCGATGATTGTTCCGTTCATCCTTTCTGACACACCATTTTCTTGTCGTGTTCTTGGAACTGTCTTCTCTCTGCGAATTCCATGATCTGAACAGTACCTATCAAACTCTTTACTGCAATATTCACCTCCATTGTCTGATCTGAGACACTTCAATTTCTTTCCTGTCTCAATCTCAACCAAAACTTTCCATTTCTTGAAAGTATCAAATACATCAAATTTATTCTTAATACAATAAATTTAAGTTTTTCTAGTTGCATCATCAATAAAAGTAACATAATAACGAGAGCCACCAAGAGATGATACCTCAGTAGGTCCCCATACATCTGCATGCACAAGCTCTAATTTTTCGCTCTTCTTTTCTTTCCCAACTCTGAGAAATCTGACACTCTTCTGTTTTCCATAAATGCAATTCTCACAGAAGTCCAAATCAACATTCTTCAAAACCAGCAACAAATTCCTTGAGTGAAGGATCTTCATCCCCTTCTCACTCATGTGTCCGAGCCTATGATGCCATAATGCTGCATCTGCTCCTTTGGAAGTTAAAGCATTAACAGAGTTAGAAATACCATTGCATAAATACAATGTACCAACATTTTCGCCTTTTGCTATTACTAGGGCTCCTTTGGTGACCTTCCAAGCTTTCTTTGTGAAAGTTGTCACACAACCTTCACCGCCTAGCTGCGCTGTTGAAATCAGATTTTTCTTCAGATCTGGAACATGCCTTACCTCCTTTAGTAGCCATTGGTTTCCATTCTACTATTTTACAAGAACCTTACCCATTCCAACAATTTTACAGGGTTTATCATCACCCAAACGGACTTGTCCAAAATCTCCTTGAACATAGTCATGAAAGTATTTCTTATCAGGTGTGGCATGGAATGAGGCCCCTGAATCTACCACCTAGGAATCATTAATATTTTTGAAAGAAAGAATCAAAGCATCTTGTAACAACTCACCTATCACATTTGCTTCATGATTGTTTTCTTGTTGTGCATCTCCTTCTTTTCCCTTCCGAGATCTACATTCTTTCTTTAGGTGTCCTTTCTTTCCACATTTCCAGCACACTATCCCCGATCTGGACTTGGATCTACCTTTCCTTGATTTACTGCGATATCCTGAGCTCTTTCCTCTTTCCATTTTTCTTCCCCTAGACTCTGCACTCAAAGCATTACCCGATGTCTCACCAGAGCTTTTCCGTCACATTTCCTCGCTAAGGATAGCACCGACAACATCATCAAACTTTAAAGTACTAGATCCAGACACAGAGTTACTAATGGCCATTACTAAACCATTCCAACTTTCTGGCAATGAGCATAAGAATAACAGAGCTCTAACATCATCATCAAAGTTTACCCCTACAGAACTTAACTGACTTGTAACAGTATTAAAATAATTTAAATGGTCTGCAACAGATCCACCTTCCGACATCTTCATATTAAATAACCATTTCATAAGAAATACCTTGTTTGAGGCCGAGGGTTTTGAGATATAGTTTCACCAACGCCTTAATCAAACCCTTTGTCGTTGTTTCCTTCGAAATGTTGAAGGCGACCGACGCTGCGAGGCACAACTATACTGTTCTGAGTGCCTTTCTATCGAGAAGGCTCCATTATTCATCTGTCATACCCGTCAAGATCTTTGTTTTTCCGCCCAATGGTAGGTACAGATCTTTCTGATACAGATAATCTTCCATATGCATCTTCCACAGCGAGAAGTTTTGGCCGTTAAATTTCTAGACCCTAAACTTACCATCTTCCGCCATTGCTCCAACTCGAACTAGGAACCCTTCTCTCCTGCGAGTTTGTCAGCCAAATAGACCTTCGGCTCTGATACCAGTTGTTAGAAAAGTATATGTTACAGAGCAATGGAACACATAGAATATTGCATAAATATAAACACAGAAAACGCATGAACCAGAAAGACACAGATATATGTGGTTCACCTAGTTTGGGCTACATCCACCTCGAACAGCCAATCCTTCCTTTCTATTATCCAGAAAAATGAAGAGACACAACCTACAGCAGATCTGTTGTAATATCCTCTGTTTTCTCTCACAATCTCACCTCTTTGTTTCTCGCTCAGAGAATACACATCTATTACACAGCCTCAAT
Organism: Pinus tabuliformis; assembly: GCA_031772625.1. Taxonomy (NCBI): domain Eukaryota; kingdom Viridiplantae; phylum Streptophyta; class Pinopsida; order Pinales; family Pinaceae; genus Pinus; species Pinus tabuliformis. Next base: position 804,340,948 of record CM062810.1, read on the forward strand.
ACAATGCCCTCATACAAAGAGAGGGGTTTCCTTCTAGGGAAAAAACCCCTAAACTAAACGTAAGTTCTACCGTCAGATCATCCGCCTAATGAACGGCCCAAATTGACTAGAAATTACTATACTTTTACAAGGCAATTTTACATCTGTTTTTAGCTTAGGGGCGTTGCCCTCGAAACCCCCCGCCAGGGGGGGCTCGCCAAAGGTTGCGACCCCCCCTGCAGCGAATATTTTACAGGCGGCATTGCCACCCCATTTCGAACTGGGGTCCAATGCGGTGATACCATTGAATATAAAAGAAGATAATCAAGCTCCCCACCCAACAGCATTCGTTGGGTAAAATTTATGGCTCAAACTAGTTTCTTGGAAACAAGGAAAGCTCTTACCATCTTGGAAGGTTTTGATTCTAGATTTTGTTTACCATTCGGTGATGCATAACTCCATTGTCAATTGCACTACTAGATTGTTGATATTGCTTGCGAGACATAGACTAGCCCTGCATGACACACACAAGCCTTTTGGGTGTAGAATAGTGAGGGGGGGAATTCATTAAGATGGAGCATGACCAACACCCAGTGTGCCTTGACAGATCCAACGATGGAAAACAAAAGTAATAGTGATAATTGTTTGGTCGAATCAATGGTGGAAAATGAAAGGGTAGACAATTGTCAATGGCGAACATATTAAAAAAGAAACACCTTCGGTGTAAGAATAAGAATAAGAATAAGAATAACAAATATATATATATATATATACATATACATATGAAATTAATGATTAATATATGTGTTAAAATAATTTATTAAAATTTTATAAGTCAAATAATGAAAGAAAATTATGATGAATACTTAAATATGTTGAAATTGTAAAAATAATGTAGATGAAAAATATTTTTTTAAGAAATATTGAAACTATACATATCTTTAATATAATTTATTTTAATCAAATTTGTAAAAGCATTAATTTGTATAATTTATTATTCTAGAAACAAATTTAAAATATATATAAAAATTTACTTCTACATTATTAAATTGTAATACCCCTCAATGAAATGCAAATATTAAATTTACTTTTACTGAAGTAATTTAGAAAACTATGGGCCATAAAAAAGGCCTGGCATGAATAATAATAAACATGAATGTTTATTTTATGCTTAACTTTATTAATTAAAATTAGTTGTGGTCTGCCAAAAAATTACTGAAGAGAAAAGATGTTAAGCAAGAGTTTCACTGAGCAGACACTTAAAAGACAGTTATTCCTCTCCCTAGAGATAAATTATCTCAATTAGGGGAAAGGGAGCCAAGAAGGCGAGAAGGAAAAATCCCAAGGCGACCTAGAGACTGGGAACTTGGTTGGAGGAGGTCCAAGAGAGGAAATGGAAACGATTCCTCAGATTGGATGTTGGTGAGGAAGGGAAGGATGTTGCCAGAAAAAGGGATTCTTGAGATGGTTGGCCATTGGAATTCCCTGTTAGACCTGTAAGGTCTGTGACAAACCTAGACAGACTTGGTGTGCTTAGATAGCTCTAGCAGGACCTATTCCAGTCCCTGTCAAAATTCCTTAAAAAAATGGGGTTGGATGAGACTTTCATTAGATGGATCAATATTTGTTTTGCTTCTCCTTGGATTTCTCCATTGGTTAATGGCAGGGTGGCAAGCATCTTCAAAGCTTTGAGGTGCCTTAATCAAGGGTGCTCCCTCTCCCCTTTCTTATATATCATCATGATTGATGCCCTGAGTTGGAAATTGGAACAAGAAAGAGCTACCCTCAACCTCCAGGACATAAGATACAAGGAAGGCATTAGAATCATAAATCATGGGCAGTTCGCAGATGATATTATTTTGATGGGTGGTGCCTCGATCACAATCGCTCGATGATTCAAGAGAACCTTAGATATATTCCTCAGTGTGTTCGGGGGAGCCACTAATGACAACAAAATCCAAATCTACAACTGGATCATCTCTATACAGAAGGAAAAAAAGATCGAAGAAATCTTGGGGTTTAAAGCAGTCCATGAGTGGAAAGAATTAAATTATTTAGGGATCCCTATCTTCCTAAGAAGAGCTGCCCCCTATGCCTGGAAAAAAGTGCAAGATAAAATGAAAACATAAATTGTAAATTGGGGCGGATTTGACTCAATTATGCAGGTAGAGAAATGCTTCTAAAGTTAGCCCAGCGAATGATCCCTATGTATGAGTTTACACCTTACAATCCCCCAAGAGCGTGTTGCAACAAATGGGCATGTACACAAGAAAATTCTTGTGGGAAGGAGGTAAAACAAAAACCAAAAAACACCACTTAGTGAATTGGAAAGCAGTTAGAGCTCTAAAACAACATGGGGGATTGGGAATAAGGGACCCAAGGTTAGCTAATATGGCAATCAGAGAAAAATTGTACTGGAATATGATCATGAATCTGAATTAATGGTGGACCCAGGTGATAAAGGCTAAGTATTCAACTCAACAAATTAATCGTGGGTGTCGAGAGGCCCTTGGATTAGGCTCCCCCATATGGTGTCTGATCCACTCCTCCAAGGATATTGTAAAAAAAATCTAAGAAAAATTCAGGGGAATGGAGCCTCCACCAAGATTTTTTCAAATTTGATTATGGGACTCAAACCCTTGGAATCAGACCTTTCCCTGGTGGATCTTAGAAAATTCATTAGTCAAATTGGGGTGGAAAACCTAGACCAAATTTCCTAGTGGAACCAGCAAGGAGGATGGAAGGGTTGGAAGCTCGAAAATATCCTGGAGTCTCTTCTCCTCCAAAGAGATAATTTTCAAGAATTTAAGAGGTTGTGCCCCCATAGCTCTTACAAAGGTATAAAAATGGGGCCGAAAGAATGTCAGTTATACTGTCACAGAAGGGTATTTTCACATGCTCTTAAACTTCCAATTACCACCTAAAAACTCCATTTTGGGAAAAATATGGAAAACGAATGCCATACCAAAAGTAATTTATTTATTTTATTTTATTTATTTAATTTTTTTTTAATTTTTTAATTTTTTAATTTTTTAATTTTTAATTTTTAATTTATTATTATTATTTATTACTTACTTATTTATTTATTGATTATTATTATTATTATTATTATTATTATTATTATTATTATTATTATTTTCCTGTTGGTTTCTATCACATAAAAAAATCCTTAAAACTGAAAATATTTAGAAGCAGGGCTAGATCGGTGCCTCAAGATGCACGCTTTGTGATTCTATGGAGAAATCAATTCTCCACCACTTTCTTCACCATCAGGTGAATAAGGAATTTTGGTTACTGGTCATTGGACCTCTATTCTATAGAACTACTTGGCCTTCATAACTCGATTTTCTTCAGCTCTTAGCCCAAATCTTATTTGGGCTCCCTTCAGGCCAAAAGCAAATTCAAAGAAATATGGTCTTCTCTTCTTATGTATGTCTATTGGAAAATTTGGCTATCAAGGAACAAGGTTATATTCAAAATGTTTAGGCCCCGAGTTGGGGTAATAGCCATGATATCCCTTTCAGCATGTATGGAACTGAATAGACCGGAAATAGACCCTTCATTGGATAAGTTTGAATCCGCTTGGTTGTCTCCATGGGTTGGATCCCCGACCTCTGAGCTCCCGGGTAGATGTGTTTCCTCTCGAGCCTAGTGGATTTTGCGGTTGCCCTTGGAAGGTCTGGTGGAATGGATTAGATCCATGAATCAATGGACCTTTCAATTCAATGGCACATCAAAAGGTAATCCTGGGGTGGCAGGAGGGGGAGGGATTCTCATTAATCCTGAAGGAATCATTGAAGATAGATATGCTTATGGGCTTAGAAGGAAGACAAAAAAATAAGATGGAGCTTATGGCTTGTTCTTATGCCTCACATTGGCTCAAAAGAAGGGCATTAAAAAAATACAGGTCTTAGGGGACTCCATGATAATCATTAGGCATATGATCTATACTTCATCAACAAAAAACATTATCTTAAACCAAATTATCAAGAGATCCAAAGGGTTGATGCCCTCCTTTGATTTGGTTTCCTTTTTCCATATTCTCAGAGGAAATAACCAAGCTGACAAACAGGAAAACTAGGCCTTCCTGTTGAGAGAAGAAAAGAGTATTGTGAACGAGGTCAATGGCACGACTAGCATCCCCTAATTGTGGTGATGAGCTTCAAGTCTTGGGTTGAGGATGTTATTCTTGGTCTAGATAAGAAGTTAGAAAATATCAGAAATGGGGACTTTGAAATTTTGTTTCTAAAGTTGGCTTATTGGTTTCTCTTCCCCCCCCCCCCCCCCCCCCCCCCGCCCCCCTGCGCCCTCCCTCTCTTTTTGACCCCCCTTCCCCACCCCCCATTTTCCCTCTTTCATATTTAACCCTGTCGCCCCTATCCTCCACCATTCTCCTATCCCCCTCCTTGTTGTGCCCCTCTTCTGTTTCATCCTGCCGCCCCTCCTTTCTGTCATGTTCCCATCTCCGGTCCCCTTCATTCCCCTGCACCTTAGGCCCTATCGCATCACTCCATGCAAGTTTTGTCTAGTCCTAGAGCCTTGTGGCATGGCCCTCCTCTACTTGCGATCGTGATGTGTCTGTGTTCGTCACCCTGGTACAACACTTGTGCATTGAATATTTCAATGCTTATGTATCCAGCTACCACGCCCTGGATCATGGTGAAAAGGTTGGTGCACCATCTCGATTGATTGCAAGATAATGGGGAATTATGAGGAGGAATTAATTCCTGTGCTCAAAAATTCCCTGATCGCTTGTGGGAGGAAGCTTAGGATGGGAATGAAGGAACATGAACAAAGCTGGGAAATAATGGTGGAATGCTGGGAATTTATGGAGGTACATCGAGATTACAGCTCTAGCAATTCCTGCCCATGGTACTGCATCATCACACAATCCTTCATTTTCTATTTAAGGAATAATGGTATGTTCAGTTTTTATGGTTTAAGGTTCTTTTCTACTCAGGTGGCCTCATTGAAGGCCTGACAATTAAAGATGAGGTATCTGAGAGTCAGTGGTTGGGCCTGGGTGGTAGGGAAGAATATCAAGGCGTTTGGTGTGCCTGATTTTTCGAGTGGTAATATTCAGGGGGCTGCCTGTCTGAGTACAGTTGCTTGGGTGAGGGTTGTTGGGTTGGATGTTGGTAGTGTGCTTGATTGGGAGGGGGTTTTGGAATAGAACCTCAGGGATAATTCGTTTGTTGATCCCCATAGGGGTATCTGTCTGAGAGCGGACGCAATTGAGAAAGTTATGGGTGGGAGTGCTAATAATTTGTTGGACTGGGATGGGGTTATGGAACAGAACCTTGATGCTTCTTTGGAGGCTTGTGTGGAGGACGGTTTGGAGGCTGGTGGGTTCCTAGAGCGATGGGTCAAGGGTATACCTAAGTTGGGAGGGTGAAATAGAGGGGTATGTGGCATTCTGGAGAAGTTGGCTAAAGGAAGTGTGAAGATGGATACGAGTGTGCAAGACGCGAAGGATAGCTCCCTGTCGAATGCATGGTGTCTTTGCAGGTCGAGGATAGGGGGGCTGCTGCAGGGAAATTCTATGGCTAGAGGTAGAAATTGGCAAACCTACATCAATTGTGTGTAGGACCACTTGGAGTTACAAGAAGGATTGGCTGTGCTACAACGTAGCATCGACCAACAACAGTAAGATCTGAAACTAACTATTTAGGAGAGACAGTTGGAAAAGAAGGAACGTATTGGCCAACTAGAAGATGAGGTAGATGCATTGAGACAAAAAATTAAGCAGTTGAAGCTCAAGGTGGAGGAGAGGAGCAAGAGTAACGATGAATACTCCACCATGTTGGATCTGAATAGGAGCAGTGAAGAAGTTTCCATTGGCTTGGATCTGAACAATCCAGCGCCATTGGATGTTTAGTCTCTCTGGTTTTACTTACTGTTTTTGAATGACACAATTCAAATGTAAATATTTATTGTTCCAGTTTTGTCGAATATATAGTTATAGGATCTCTGGAATGAGGAATGTTTGTAAAAACCACAGTGAATACTCTTATAGAAGGAATGCGGAACAAATGATGTATCAACAACCCTCAGTAGGCTTGAAAATACCTTGTAAAGTCCCGGTTTTGCTCACGAACGGGCGCGTATATATATATATATATATATATATATATATATATATATACACCTTGGTATAACATTTTAGAGGTGCCTAAATTGTAAATCGGCACAAAATTTTCATTATTGAAAAAACGTTATCAAAATATACATGGCTATAAACCAAATTCTCTGCAAGTGCTTAGCATCCAAGTCCATAGCAACTATTAGCTAATCAGAGAAAAATTATCTTCTAACAACATGCTCTATCATTACAATTAATTTACATATGCTCTCTTTGAAGCTTCTTATCCAAAAAATACACTTTAGATTTCTCTCTTGGGAATGCAAAGTGCAACAAAATTGCAAAAAAAAAAAAAACCATATAAACTATTGGAGGTAATCACAGAATTGGCAAAGCCATAAATGCACAACTATTGTTGGAGTTGTATAACAATGGTTTCTGTAAGCTATCGATGTTGGAGCTCACATAAAAAAACACAAGGTAGTGAGCAAGGACCAATCTGAAATAACCATCAGAGACATTGGGTTTCCCTTTTAAAATCATAGTTTGTCACTGAAGCTCAAGTTGTGTTGTTTATTCTATTACATTTCTTTCAAAACACATTATTCCACTTGTAAATAGTTGTGAAGGTTTGCTTAATTGGTTACTTCCCTGTTAATGTTTTTACAAATAATAATTAGTTGAGTCCTTGTTAATGTTTTTATAAATAGTGTTCATTAGTGAACTTGTTTAAAATTGTACATATTTTTAGATCACATAATTGAGTTTCCTATTACTTTTGAGTTTAACTATTTCTTTATTTTTTTAAGAAATTGTTTTATTAAATTAAAAACATCGTTTACAAATTTAATAGTGCAAAATAAATAAATAAAAAATCACCCTTAAAGCTAAATATAAAGATATTTTTTGTTTTTGACTTATAATAACTTTTTTTTATGAACCAAATGCTTGATTCCTTGCCTCAAAGATTATTTCAAACTTAGGAATATACATAGTTATATTTACATAGAGTAATGCTATCAATAATTAACAAAGCTAGAAACGAGACAACGGGGATAATCAACATGGAAAGTTTTGCAACTATTGATAGACTTAGTGGTACCTACAAGTTAAAATCAATGGTGAAGATGTGTTTTACTAATGGACTGATTACTTATCATTTTTTTGGAACATGGTGTCGGATGGATTAAGCTTATTCAACCATTATTTGGTATAGAATTTTGTTAGAAAAATAAAAAAGTGTGTGACATTATTTGTCTTATTCTAAAGAGGTGGGTCAAATTGTTGTGCGGAGGTGGGTCTTTTGTCTTACAAATTAAAGGTTTCATACATCAATTTGGTGTTTAATGCTGCAATTTTAAAGTTAAATAATAATAAGAAGAAGAATAAAGACGAGTCGCAAAAAGTTGTCGTGAATCTCTCAATTCATTTCGAAAATGTAGTTCCACCAAATTGACAAGGTTTTGTAGTAAATTCCAAAATACATCTCACCAACAAATTAGATTTCTAACCCAATACCTTTAGAACCATATTTGATTAACCATCACACCATTTCAATTTGTTATAATTTTTTGATATTAAAATTTTAAATTTAATATATTATTTTTTATTATAAATAATTAAACCTTATCTAAATGTCATGTTTATTAATTTTATTTTTGGAATATCAAAATAACCATATTTGATTAACCATCACACCATTTCAATTTGTTATAATTTTTTTATATTAAAATTTTAAATTTTAATATATTATTTTTTATTATAAATAATTAAACCTTATCTAAATGTCATGTTTATTAATTTTATTTTTGGAATACCAAAATAACGTTGATTTAGTTTTTAATAATTAAATACATATTTTTTTTTTCTTAAAGGATATGATTCATTTACTATTTCAAGGTGCACACAGTGTTTGGAAACTAAAAAGTCTATTACAACGTTCTTATAACCTTCTTACACCTTTTAATTTTTTTCCATAAAATTTTAAAATTATATATATATATATATATATATTATTTATTTTTATTTTTTTTAAATGGGGGGCTAGTCCCTGAAGAAGCATGTATTAGGCCCAGTATACATTATATACAATTATATATTTCAATCACAATCAATCTGATATACATCACAATGTTACATTATAAGATGCAACGCAGAGCGAGAATAGTGAGAATCAAACACGGTCGGGGTGCGAGAAATCCGACTGCCCCGACTGTTGTACCGTACACTCATGTGCAAAATTTTACAATTATATATATATATATATATATATTATAATGAATGATTAAAAGAGGAGGGAGGATTAGGATTGAGAAATCCAGAGAAACTAAACAAGGTGCTTGGAGCGAAACTATGGTGGATATGGATGAAGGGAGGTAACGATCTGTGGAAGGAAATATGGAGACATAAGTATAATATGCCAAGAACAACGGAGGAAATCCTTCGTTTGGAGGAAACCCCGAAAGGATCTGCAATTTGGGACTTAGCAAGCCAAAACAGGGATCTAATAAACAACAACGCCTTTTGGGAAATTCGAGGAGGAGGAGAAGCCAGTTTTTGGGATGAGAAGTGGCAGCAGCGAGACAAATTGAATAGCATAGAACCCCTTCAAAATATCCAACAAAAAGCACTCAGGGATAACAGGAAGTATGTGAAAGATTATTGGAAGGAAGAGGAAACGGATGGAATATGGCGCAAATGGAAAAAGCCAGAAGAATGGGATGAAAACATAGATCAAGAACAGTACAGAACATACTTAAAAGAAGTGGAATCAAGGAAAATAAAGGTTAGAACTGGAGAAGATATTCTCAGATGGGGAAATTCAACGAAAGGAACTTTCACAGTTAAAGAGCCTTATTACCTGACGGGACAATAGGAGAGAACAGAGGAAAACATAGAATGGAAGACCATCTGGGACAACAAATGGTGGCCAAAAATAACCCTCTTTGCCTGGCTAGTGGCAAAAGAAAGAATCTTGACCTGGGATAAAATTCAAAAGAGAGGTATCCTCGGACCCTCAAGATGTAGCCTGTGCAATACAGAAGCTAAATCCCAGGAGCACCTTCTGAACAATTGTTTATATGCTAAGCATTTATGGACAGAGACGAGAAATCTGTATGGTAAATCTAAAAGAAACCCTAGGGACATAAGGCAAACCATACTCCAATGGCATAAAGAAAATTTTCACTGCAAAGTAGTGGGGAGGGCCTGGAGGTTGACAGTAGGTTTTGTCATCTGGCTGCTATGGAAAGAAAGAAACCGTAGAATTTTCCGAGACAAAAATAAAAGCCCCGAAGTAATATGGAAAAGGGTCCTAAGCTCTGTAAGAGAGACGATCCTAGCTGAAGAATGGGAGGAAGAGGAATGGAAAGCAGACCAGAACGAAGAACAAACATTAGCAAAATTAAACTTGAAATATGAAATGGTTTATACCAGGGAAGCAAAGCGAAAAAGTAAAATAGCTCAAAGTTCAGACCAGTTTAGATTCCCTAGAGAGAAATTCATTAAACTGAATTTCGACGGGGCCTCAAAACGGAACCCAGGAAATGCAGGATTTGGGGGAATTTTCAGAGATAGCGAGAAAGCTACCAAATGGATTTTTGCAGAATGGGGAGGTGAGATGACAAATAACGAAGCGAAATTGTGGGCAGTTCACCAGGGTCTGAGAATTGCGGTAAGAAATAGTTATAGGAGTCTGGAGATTGAAGGGGATTCCCATATAGTAATAGAAATGCTGAGGAAACTTAACAATGGGAGAAACTAGGAACAAATAGTTGTAAGCTAGAGAACTGCGGGGATAGTCCAAGAGCTGGCAGAGCTGCTAGGAAGGTTAGACTATAAAATTTTCAATCATGTCAGAAGGAAAGGGAATCAGGCGGCGGATTTTCTCGCCAACTAGGGAAGCAATAATCAAGAAAGCAGGATAGACAGCAAATGGCCATTGGTTATTCACAACCCGAAGTGGGAGGAGCTGACAACGATCATTAATCATGACCACGCGGAATCTATACAAAAAAGATAAATCCTCCAGACCTTTGATCGGAATGATTGAGGGACAATGTAAGATAATAAATGCGCGTCAGGAGAGGCAAAGGAGTAGTATTGAGAGTAGACGGACAATTATGAATCAGGCACATACGAGAAGCAGAAATAATCAAGCATTACAACGCATTAAAAGCAAAATGGTGGAGGGGAGAGGAGGAAAGGACGGTCTGTCAGAAACCAAAGACAAAAATGATAGTCAGAAGAAGGCAGGTGAAAAAGATGGCGGCCAACAAGCTAACAGATGGCACGGTAAATCAAGCATGACAGATAGGTGGAATGGAGAATGGGAAATCATTAAAGAACAGGAGCAAGACGTGCGAGGACAAAAGAATTCTGTTGTAGTCGGGAATGAAAAGAGAAATAAGGTGATAAAGGACCGTGATAACAACGAAGACAAACTGAAAGCACAAGAAGATAAGATGAAAAGCAAAGAGGGTAAGGACATCATGGAAACCAGAAGAAGAATGAGGTTCGAGGAAGACGCGGCTACCATGGAACGCAGAGCCCGGCAGAGAAAGGGAAAAAGCGTGGCGAAAGAGGAATTAACGGAGGAAATTTATGAGATATAGGATGACACTGAAGAGGAGGAGAAAATGTATGAATCAGACTGGGAAGCAGAGAACCAGAAGTGGGAGGCAAGCGATAGGGGCATTAAGAATAGGATAGAGGAACAGCAGGAGCAATATGAAATTGCAGAATGACAAGGCAGAGAGCGAAAAAGAACCAGAGGAGAAGGCAGTACATTGGGGCTGGAAAATAGAGGAGGCAGCGGACATTATAGGAACAGAGGAGGTAGGGGAAGAGGCCAGGGTCAGAGAGGAAGGGGCAGAGGGCGAGCAGGGAGATTTGCTAAAAGGACAAGAAGATCTTTAGACAAGAAAATACGGCATGCGAAAAGAGCTTACAGTGCTAATACCAACCCAAGAATCAGGAGGATAATACAACATATGGAAGAGGAAGTTATCCAAGCGCAGTCGGACTCCGAAATGGAGGAATGGGAATTCCTTCTCACAGACCCGGGAAATACTAGGGGAAGAATGTCCCTGTTCAAACAGTCTTTGCATATATATTGGGTAATGAAGAGAATGTTGGCGAAAGCACTGGAACAAGCAGCGACGGAAATGGCTGAGCTGGCGAAAGGAATTCCAAACTTAAGGGGAGAACTGGAGATTATGCAGAGTACTTTGGAAATGCAGGACAAAAAGCTGGAGGAAATTCAAAAGCTGCTAAAGGAAGGTCATCTAGACACCAAAAATGGAGAGGATCAGCAGCCAGCAACAAAAGCTCCATAACGGAAGATATGCACTATTTTTTGATGGTTTTCCATAGCCTAGTTAACTTTAAATATCTGCTTGTTTTAGATAGGGAAAAATGATATTTGCAGTTATGTAGTGATAGAAACTGTCATGATTGTGCAGTATATTTAGCATGGGTAAACAGAATCTGGACTTATTATTTTTGGCTGGCAGTTAAAGACTTAAGGTGGCCGAAATACCCGGTTTCCCCATGGGGCGAGTTGAGGCCACCATGAATATGTAATGTTTTGGTTTGCTGTAATAGATAAAAATGAGTCCCTCCTCAGTTTACAAAAAAAAAAATGAATGATTATTTACTCAAATTGTTTACTCATTTTTATATCTTAAAAAAATATTTAAGTGGCCAGTCTTAAATAATTTCATTGCTCATTTTATTATTATCTTTAACATTGTTTTAACTTTAAAAATATATAATGATTATTTTCCTTTCTCTCTTACGTTTAATTTAAAAATTAAATGTATAATAATATGTTATTATTAATTTTGAAGTACATAAACGGTTATAATAAAAAAAAAAACAAGTGTAATTTCATTTCTATTTACTTTTAATAGAATAAATTGTAAATGATTTCAAGTAAAGTTAATTTTATTTTTGGATTGAAATTAATTTTATATATATAATAAAATATTATATAAATAGGAAATTATTTTTCAAAATTTCAAATATAAATTTATGTTTTATTAATAATAATTATTATTTTTTTCAACAGTCGGAAAATCTATCATAATTTAGTTCTCAAATTAGCAGTGAGGATAATTATCTCTAGTAGCTATTAGCAAATGTAGACTGACTCTCACCTTTGTTCAAGGGAAACCATGCCACTTGGAATGACTTGTTGGCGATCAGTAAGGGGGCATGCTTTCACTCCCGCCAGATGCGTGTGTGTCTTGGGTCGTTAATCTGTTTCCTTACCTCTGAGGAACACCGACTCTTTGCCAAGCAAAAACACTTATATATATATGGTTTTAGAAAATATTAAATAAATTAAGCTAACTTATAAGATAAAAAATTAAAAATATGTTATCAGATATCCATTCTATACTTGTGACTAAATACCCTTAATTGTTATGATTATTTTGTATTAGCTACCATTTTCATAATGGTTTTACATGGTGAGTCATGGTAAAAACTACATGGAAAAGGGTCGTTTTGTAGATTGTTTTTGGATATATAGTTTGTTCATTATCTAGAGGGTAAAAACTTGTTTTTATGTTTTGTTTTCTACTAGATTTAGATATGTCAAGATAAAAGTTTGTTCCTTTTTACATCTCCTTTTTGGAAGATTGGATATATCGTTTTATAGATCTATATTTTTAGTTTGTTGTCAATCATTTATAGTTGATCTTCATGTTTTGTTGCACTCCCTGATGAGCATACTCTTTGTCTGTATCTTTGATTCAGTAATGAATAACAAAATATTGTTACCCAAAAAAACCACCCTAGCTTATAACAATCAACAAGTATGTGCTTTCAATAACACAACTACCACCATTATAAAGTACATGGTGCATCGAAATTCTCCATGTCCCATTTGTCCAAAGTTTTCATTATGCACTCACATTATGACTATCACTAGATATAGTAAACTGGTCTTTCTATTTATGATTTAGCTAAAATTCTAGATATCCTTTCTTTTCTAAAGCATGTTTTTCGTAAAATTATTGGTTATCAACTATATCTTTCACTTTTAACTGTTGGGTGTGGAGCTTGATTAAATTCTCGATTCATAGTCTTTGTTTCAATCGGATGTATACCCTAGGAAGAATGTACACCTGTCTATGCAGGGGGTACGAGGATTGGGGGGACCATCCCCCCAGCTTGAGGGTCCGGGGGCCAGCGAGCCCCTGAAGGGGGCTCAGGGGCAGCACCCCTGAAGCTGAAAATAGACGAAAAAGTGCCTTGTAAAATGTTGTAATTTCATAGTCAATCTAAGTCATTCATTAGGAAGATGATCTCATAGTAGAAATTATGTTAATTTAGGGTTTTTTGCCCCTGAAGGAAACCCTAATTTTATATGAGGGAATTGTACTACAGTTGTGGCTTATTAGTCTAAGTAAGAGGGGGAGAGAAGAGAGGATTCTATTTGAGAGCGAAGAGGAAATTACAGTGGATTTGTTGTAGGTTGTATCTCTTCATTTTGCTAGATAATATAAAAGGAAGGATTGTCTATTTCTCAGTGGACGTAGCCCAAATTGGGTGAACCCCGTATATTTGTGTCTCTCTTTTTTTATATGTTTTTGTATTTGTGTTTCCACAATATTTTCTATGTTCCCTTGCTCTGTAATATATAATTTTCTAACATTAACACAATTTTCAAACTAATTACTACTAACGAGTACAATCCTAAGTACAATCATAAACATATGTAAATTAATGCCTTGAAATTATTGAAGATATGTATGTCTTTGGGTAATTTTCCTGATTGAACTTGCCTTATTTGAATCTTACAATTGATTATTCTCTAGCTATGCTTTATTTGATTTCAGGTTTTGTATCATTTGAACGAAAATAAAATAGGTTACATTAAATGAGAAAATTGATTACAAATAGGGAAAACATCAACCTCTTTGCTAGAATTTTGATTTTCTACCACTTTGAACTCTGTATTCATCTTTTCAATTTCATGGAAGGTAATCTATCTCTATTTCTCATGGAGCAGAAACTTACAAAACTAAATTATGTATATTTGTAAATATGTATGCTTATGAAATTTGCTCAAAGATGAGGAATAATTTTTTTGGAATAGACCTCTCTTCTACTTCTGAATTTCCATAACAAGAATTATTTATATGTGTTTTAAATTCCTTCTAGTTGTAATAATCCCATAGAAACCCTAAGGTTCGCTAGTTCTCATTCATGGTAATTTTTGTCTGTGCAGTTTCCAAAGGATAGTTCCTTTAAATGCTGGTAATATTTTTAGTGCTGAGGATAATAGACATGTATCCAAGTGGGAAGATATCATTCGTAGAACATTGAATAGGAGAAACCAAGGCAAATTGAATTGTAAATTCTATAGTGCTCCTCCTGCGCCATCGAAGGTCAAGGCATATGATGCTTCTAACACCATTTTAGATGAAGTACTATCTCCTGAAAAAAGATGTGGCTAGCAATGAAGATGTTAATTTGTTGTCTGAAAGCATTGGAAATGTACCATCAGAGATTGATTAGATTCTAGTAATATATATAGCTTAAGGAGAGTCTCCAACTTCTAAGGGACAGCAGGATCAACCTTGCTAGAAGAGTTAATTGATTCAGCAGTACAATATTTAAAATCCGGTGTCAATTTAAAGAGGAGCTACAACAATTCGGGAAGAATTGGAATGAAATAGTTGGAGCCTTTGTAGGATGTCTCAGATTTTAAAATGGACAATTGGCTTTATGAACATTAATTATAATGCATAGGGATTGACTATAATAATTGGTTCTCTTGGTCCAATTATCATTATGGTTAGGATGGGGTTCATGCACAGTTAGATTGTACTAACTATAATTTGTTGGCTATTAAAACAAGGAAATATATTCTTACTGTCTATTTCTGATTTTTCTTGTATGCATTGTATTGCCTTATAATCTTCATTTCATGCTATTAGGTGACTCTAGAAATTTCCATACCTGGTTCTAGTCATAATCGCTGACCAAATCTAGTGCACAGCTTTCGGGACTCTTAGATAAAACGACACACAAAACCTTGAGAGTCAAAACTGAACCAGTGGTGATAAATTCCAACCGCCTTAATCCATCCAACTGGGGACTCCTTTATAGAGGTAGATCCATGCCCACATGGCCTTTTCTATTTGATAGGAAAACCATGATCTCCAATTGCCATAGTCACAAGATCCAAGCTCCCCTCCACCCCTGCAGTACTCTCTACAATGACATGGCCCGAGAGGGAAAAAATATTCTTTCCCTAAAAGGAAAATTTTATTTAACCAAAATTTTTCCTTTCATAGTAGAAGATACAATGATACACCATATGGTGTTATATTATGTGATACTTCAACCTGTGCACAATAGTGAATGTCCTTGTTGATTACTCTGCCCTACAATTCTTTGTGTCAATGTCATGACATGGTTGTAAATTATATAGGACAATCGTACATCTTCATCATCTCAAAAACCAAGTGGAGCTTATCCATCTAGTTTTTGTGACAAAAAACAATAATAGTGGATGAAATGTGAACATTTGGTGAGCATAATCAACACATGCCATCTTTTCCAAAATTACTAAGGCTACATTTACATGGTTCTCTTTGCAAACAAAAGCAACAAATGTTTGATAAGCGTGTCTCCTGGCAGAATTCTCCAACCTCTCAACCATTTCCATGATTTCATTCAACAAATTGGGATCATCATTACTTACAATGTAAAATGATAATGTTTCGTTATAATTACTGCAACATTTAGCGAATCTCTCTGACAAGACCCTATGGATTGTTTCAAAGTCCCTAGAACATTGATAAGCTTGTCACAAGTTGAAGTGTTATGTCGAACCCTAGTTTTGCTTTCACCCATTGGAAAATCTCAAAGCCAAACTAAGGGAACTCATTGTATACAATACTCCTTTACCATTCGTGGAGTTACCTGAACACCTAATTGAGTAAGGGTTTCTTCCATGTCCACATTTCCCTTTTCAAGCATTTTTCATATTTCCCTTACAACATCCACTGCCTTCCATCATTCTTTTGTTGGTATTTCATCAATTTTGTTAAACTAGTGTAAAGTATCTTCTCCTTTTCACCACTTAGGGCTTGTGATTCATGGTTTTCGTCCTACCTTAAGACTACTAATTTTCCTTGAGGATTTCATGGGTGGTGGATGCATTCATTGGGTAAAATTTATGGCTCAAACTAGGTTCTTGGAAACAAGGAAAGCTCTTACCATCTTGGAAAGTTTTGAGTCCAGATTTTGTTTCCAGTCCAGTGATGCTTAGCTCCATTGTCAATTGTGCGACTAGATTGTTGAAATTGCTTGCCGGCCAGAGACCAATCCTGCATGACACGCGCAAACGTTTTGGGTGTAGAATAGTGAGGAGGGAAATTCATTAAAGATGGAGCATGGCCAACATCTAGTGTGCCTTGACAAATCCAACGGTGGAAAACAAAAGTAATAGTGACAATTGTTTGGTCAAATCAATGGTGGAAAATGAAAGAGTAGACGGTGAACATATTCAAAAAGAAACACCTTCGGTGCAAAAAAAGAAAATATATATATATATATATATATATATATAGATATATAGATATAGATATATATAGATAGATATATAGATAGATAGATATAGATATATATAGATAGATAGATATAGATAGATATAGATATATATATATATATATATATATATATATATATATATGTTTTAAAATAATTTGTTAAAATAATTTATAAAATTTTATAAGTTAAATAATGAAATAAAATTATGATGAATACATAAATATGTTGAAATTGTCAACATAAATTAGATGAAAAATATTTTTTTTTAAATATTTAAACTATACATATCTTTAATATAATTTATTTTAATCAAATTTGTAAAAGCATTAATTTCTATAATTTATTAATCTATAAAAAATTTAAAAAATATATATAAAAAATTATTTCTACATTATTAAATTGTAATACCCCTCAATGAAATGTAAATATTTAATTTACTTTTACTGAAGTAATTTGGCAAACTGTGGTCCATAAAAAAGACCTGGCATGAATAATAATAAACATGAATGTTTATTTTATGCTTAATTTTATTAATTAAAATTGGTTGTGGTTTGCCAAAAAATTACTGAAGAGAAAAGATGTTAAGCGAGAGTTTCACTGATCGGATAGTTAAAAGCTAATTATTCATCTCCCTAGAGATAAATTGTCTCAGTTAGGGAAAAGGGAGCCAAGAAGGCGAGAAGGAAAAATCCTAAGGCAACCTAGAGACTTGGAACCTAGTTGGAGAAGGTCCAAGAGAGGAAATGGAAACGATTCCTCAGATTGGATGTTGTTGAGGAAGGGAAGGATGTTTCCAGAAAAAGGGATTCTTGAGATGGTTGGTCATTGGAATTCCCTGTTAGACCTGTAAGTTCTATGACAAACCTAGACAGACTTGATTCACTTAGATAGCTCTAGGTGGACCTATTCTAGTCCCTATCAAAATAATTATTCTAGAAGTGAATTTGCTCGAGGAGAGTGCTCGTAAAGGTTACCTGAACTCATTGGTTGGGTGGAGCAGTCTTTTCTCCTTAGTAATTTTGTGGTAGCCTAACTGATTTGAAAACATATAAGTAATTTTCCTATTGTGTTATGTTTTCATTAAATGGAAATGGTTATGTTTGCAATCTATTATATTCATGTTGGAAGAGAAAGATCTATTATGGATGATTTTTAATCATAAATAGAGGAATGTTTCAATATTGTTTTTTTGTATACCATATAAGTTGTAGAGGAAACATTCTCTAACTTATTGTCATAATGTAGAGACGTCAATGATCTAGTCCCTCTATGTTGAATATGTTGAATCACCTACATGTTGACTAGAATTAGTTGGACATCATTCAAGTTGTGTCTCACTCTTTCCGCTACTTCAAGGTGAAAGAAAACCATATCAATTTTATTTGGAATTCCCTAGACATAAGTTTTGGCGTTTATAACTAGTAAGTGTTAAGGAGGTCCTCTCGAGGTGTATTCTTTCCATCTAGGGTTGTTATCATTCCACTCCAAGAACAATCATTATTGCACATTCCCACCCCTCCTTAGCACATTCGCACTTCACCTTAGTACCATTATAGAAATCATAAATTGTAACTCGATGCTTTTCTTGGTAGAAACACATCCCATATATATATATATATATATATATATAGGTTTCAAATAGAATAAATATATATATATATATATATATTTATTCTATTTGAAACCTATATATATATATATATATATATATATATATATATATATATATTTATTCTATTTGAAACCACTCCAGAGTGTACAATATTTAATTATAATGTACAAATTTATTGTGAAATAAAATGCATGATTATGATTAAATTTATGCATGCATGGACATGGCACTCGAACTATAGTCATCAAGCGCTTCTCTTAGCAAAATTCTAATAGTAGAAGTTGTAAATATATGTCATAAATATCACTACACTCATCATTACTACTATTGGGCCAAGAAGCTCATTCTATAGCGCAGTATGAGGGTAATGTGTAATTTCATGTGTGCTCAACATGGAGTTGACATGTGTCCCTCTGAAAATAAAAATAAAATATTCTCTAATAGAAAAGGAATGTTAGTCATAATAAAAAATAAAAATGAATATGATATGCATGTTTAGGTAGTTTTCCATATGACATAATAAAATTTTGTGTTAACTAATTTATTTTAATATCAACTTTAAAGAAAACATAAACATATATTTATATATTTGAACCGCAATAAAATATTTCAGTGTGCAAAGAGACGAAGTAATTCAAAGTAATATTGAAACGTATTTTATATATATATATATATATATATATATATATATATAGTGGACAATAAAATATCTCAATGCTCATGTTCATTGAATCATGTCAATTTACATATCATATATAGTTTAAAATAATAATAATAATATGTCTATATATTATATAAAGTAGTTGAAAAAATAAATTCTTATTGTTATGGCATTTCAAGTATCATTATTTTACATTTTCACCTTTTTATTAAGGGTTAATTTTGTATGGAGCAAATATTTGTTGGAATTACATGTTTAACCTATTTTATTCCTTACATTGAAGGGATTTTCAAAGTGTTAAATCCATTTATGCATTCAAAAATGCAATTTTATATATATATATATATATATATATAGAGAGAGAGAGAGAGAGAGAGAGAGATTCATTTATGAAGTTCCTAGAGGGAGGAGATGCAGTTTTTTAAAGTTTTGCACTATAAAAAGGGTTTATCTCAAGAGATTTGATCCATCTAATCTCTTGCTAGATCCGTGGTAAAGATGGATTTATACTAGTAATAACTAACAAATCTCACTCAACACTTAGTCTCTAGATGTAACATTGTGTCAATACTTCTTTAGCAAGATTATGACTATTGGCTTGTAATCAATAAAAATGTTAAATTCCTCAATTAGTTTTGTTGTGTAAGGGGGTGATAACAATTGGATCTAAAATGTGAGCGACAACCAATTGAAGTGGAAATTATGCATTGCACCCTGTAATGTAAATTGGTAGAATTGTAAAAACGTTAAGTTATTATTATTATTATTATTATTATCCAATTTTGAGGTCACAGCCAAGCAAGACACTAAATTGGTGTACGAGACCCCTTTGTTTGTGGGACAAAGGACCCACTGCCGTGTAGCGATTTGACTGCTAAGTCTATGAAGGGATACATACTCTATCCCCTCTAGTTTTGAACTTGTAACCTCTTAGAAAAAAACACATACTCTTAACCATTCAAATGTTATATTCTTTGTAGAGTGATAAATACTAGTTATTAATATAAGAATAATTCTAATCCATATTGAACTAATATAGTTAAAATTCCTCTACTAAATATATTGTAATTGTAAGAATTTGTGACTTAGTATTTTAATTTGAAGTTGAATAGGTGGTTGTATTTAATTTACTTTTGTTCAAGGAAGCCATTATCATTGCGTTCATATATATTCATTTCATTGCACTGATAAAAGTCATTCAGATGAAGTTTCCCCTATTTTCAAGGACACCCATGATTATAATCCCAGAGCTCTCACTTTCACAACTCAATTATGGCCCCCTCTTTCATTAGGCTATCATATCGACGGCAAGGATTAGTCTCCTTGTTCCTTGTCATCATGTTAAAAATTTGGATGTGGATTCGTTTCAAGAAAATATATCCCTAATAAATAAAATTGCTTCCAACCCTCTTTTCTTCTAATTATAGGGTTATAATTTTATAAACATAAAAGTAATTTAAATTAAAAATGTTTAGAAATTCTATTGTAGCCTCCCTCAGATATTAATGTTTTCATGGTCTCAAGTAGTAATTTTAGATAGGAATTGAACGAAGTTAAATTACCTCTGAACCATATTTAAGATGGAAAGATATAAATATGTTACAAACATATTTCGACTCAATGTTCTATGGTATATATATAGGTTATGTATGCCAAATTATTATTGATGCCCTGCGGACAATGTGATATGCATAGGTTTGGTGGGGCGTTTAATGCCATACACTGGGCATGGGATAGTATGGGCAATTCGTTTTGGGAAAATTATTCACGAGAGAATAACTTATAATATATATAAATAAAAGTAAGATATATAATTTAAAAATATAAAGATCATTATTTATATAATGTATTTGTATTAATTTTTGTGTATATACACAAATTAAATTAGATATGCATATGTTTATAGGTTGACTTGAGGTTAAACATTTATTTATATATATTTGTTTGTCTGTAAAATGGGGTTATATTTCATATATATATAGGGTTAATGTTCACTGAGATCAAATTGGACTATCGGACCTATAATTTTCATAGTTCTTAATTGTTTGGCTTCTCGTCATTCTTGGCGAGATTGGTGTTGTAGCTTTCTTTTTTTTCTCTACAGTCTTCCAACTTCCTGTATCTTGCATCTCCTTCATCTCTTCTAGTTCTGGGGACATTGGTGTCTTAGCTTGGCGATCTGTTGTGTTCGTCCTTTTGAAGATAGTCGAGAAGAAGTTTGGTCTAGGAGATCTTCTTTGTTGTTAAATGAAGATTTATTTTGTGCGGTTTTCGAATCCTCATAACTATTGATGCTTGAGGGGTTGTCGAGTTCACTTTATTGCTGTTGGGCAGGGCTTTCCCCATGCTTGTCTTAAGAGTTGTTTCTTTCTTGCCCGATTCTTGCGATTTAGAGTTTTCTGGGGAGTATTCTTCATTAATGAGAATTTAAGTAGTTAAAATGTGAGAAAAATGATCATTTTTACGATTTTTTCAACTTTCAGTAAGTAAAAGTAATTTTTTTGTTTAGAATTTCATTTCATATTTGATATGTCAACTAAGTAATTGTTTGACTGTGTGTTCTTTAAAAATCAAGGGATAGATAAAAATTCATGCTTTCGTGCACCATTGTATTCCTTGTTAACCTTATGTTTTTGAAAAAAAAAAATAATATGTTGTAACAATCTAGAGAGACTCTACTTTGGCATGGCTATATTTACAAAACCAATAGATACATATCATAATTACTATTGAATCAATACGAAAAAAATGTGGATTTTGAAGATGTTTAACAAAGCACCATGTTTCTCATCATATTAGTTAAAAACTAAAAAATCTAAAAACTGCCCATTAAAGAGGATGGACCAATGTAAAGCACCATAAATTTTTCATATTTTTTCACAATGTATTTTGGAAGATACAAAATTTTGATTTCACTGAATCATAATGTAGTGCCCTGCTCTAGTTGACTGACAGTGATATGACATTAACATTTATTTAGCCCTAAGACCTGCACTTTATTCTTTGAGGACCTCAGGTTGAGGATCCGGACGCACAACTCTATTATTAGTGGTTGTGATGTTCACATATGTTCTCCATTGATATTATGATGATGATAGCATTAATAGTTATGTATGTTCCCTAGTGATATTGATGATTGTAGCATTAATGGTTATGCGTGTTCTCTATTGATACTATGATGATCGTAGCATTAATGGTTATGTATGTTCTCTAGTGATATTATGATGATTGTAGCATTAATGGTTATGCATGTTCTGTATTGGTACTATGATGATTATAAAATTAATGGTTATGTATGTTCTCTGTTGATATTATGATGATGATAACAGTAAAGGATATGTATGCTCCTTATTGATATTATGATGATGATAGCTTTGATTGATAGGTATGTTTTATATTAATGTTACGGTGATGATAGCATTTATGGATATGTATGTTTCCCATTGATGTTATAATGATGATAGTCATGATGGATGTGTCCCCTATGTTAGCTACTTCCATTAGTTCTGGTTCACAATGAACAATGATGTGAATGACTAGGTGATGTTGATGATGCTTTATGACAATGATTAACACTGAGAAACTTTGTTACTGATGATTATTAAGTATGACAGGAAACCACCAGAGGAACTCGCATATGATGAGTTGATGATACCTAGTTTGATGGAAATTAATATTTTGTCTTTGAAATTCTAAGTCAATTTTGAAACCTGCTCTCTCTCTCTCTCTCTCTCTCTCTCTCTCTCTCTCTCTCTATATATATATATATATATATATATATATGATGATATGTTAGTGGTTGCAGGCACAGATTATTTGCTTGACCGAATGACTCACATATGGGTGATGGGGTTGTACAGTTGGATAAAACTGCAGGGGAGGGGTGAGACAGTGTCCCTGATCTCACTCACTAGCACTCCCATTGTGACTTGGGCTGGAAAGGTTGAAACACCTTCGCCTTGAAGACCACGATGTCATGGGGGCAGGTCCCAAATTTGGGTTGCTCATGAGGATTTTACTGGGGGGCACACATAAAAGCAGATTCCTTGATCCCTAACACCATTAGTCTCACTATAGCAGGCATCATAAGAGATGATAGCGGTCTTTGTCGTTGCACCTATACTTCCCCTCGTATCCACTGGATGCTTGAAGAGCAAGTGGCGTGGCACCCTTGGAACATCAAGGGAAGTTCTTGAAGGGCATGACCAACTTGGCACCCTTGGCTTCACAAATAAACTGTTAGACATGACACCCTTGGAACTTCAAGGGAAGTTCTTGAAGGGCACGATGAACTTGGCACCCTTGGAATCATTAAAAATAAATAAATTAATAAATATAATCAAGTTATGAAAACCTTTTAAATTCATATCAAGTGGTAAATGGCGTTAGAACCAAGGTAATTAAATCAAGAATAAAACTTGAGGTAAGGGGAGAATAGGAAGAAATAAAATATTTTATCTTGAGAATTCTACCCTTCCCATTTTGGAAATTATTAGGTAGATTATGTACATAAGTAACTTAATTAGGTAAAAGGGGGAAATAGGGACATAGATGTAAGTATAAATATTAGTCCTAAAATAGTTAAACTTCATTAAGAGAAAAGAATGGTGAATTAAAATAAGATTAATAAATTAAATTTTAAAGAAATCTAGAGAACCTCCATGTGGTGATAGCCAACATAAGAATATCCATCTAAGAGACAAATTGAGTTAAATTAGGAAGTATTTAGGGGACCAAATCTTAGACTTATTAATTTCCTTTAGTAATGAACACAAATTAAGGAGTAGAAATGGGGTATCAAGAGACAACTAGGAGAAGAAATAGGGTCTTGTTGGGGTGAAGAAAAATATTATTTTTAAATTAAAATTTAAGTAAATAATTCTAGAGATCCTTGGTGAGAGAATGACACATGGGTGGATGAATAATCAAACTATTGGATTAACAAAAATAATTAATTATGCACGAAATGCCAAGTGTCACCTATGAAGCCTCCTATAAAAGAAGGGGCAAGCCATGAGAGAAAGGATTTTTTACCCTATTGTTGGATGGATGAGGCTATGTCAGAGTAGTGGCTACGAGCTATAGTTTATTTTGGTAAGGTAGCGAACTTTAGAGAGGGGACTCTTGAGCCAAGGAGTGCTCTCCTCTACCAGCTAGCACATTTCCTCCATTGTACAACCCCATTGCAGGTCAGGTGTCTATGGGGAAGGAGATTACCCAAGGAGTAAGCTGGGAGGTCAACTGGTGTGTCAATACATTCAGATCAAGCATGTCAAAATTCACACTTGGAGGCGAACAAAAACAAGGGAGTGAAAGTAGTGGAAAGTCAAGATTGAATTTTTGTAAATACCACAACGAATACTCTTATAGAAGGAATGTTGAACAAATGATGTATCAACAACCCTCAATAGGCTTCACAATACCTTGTAAAGTCTCAGTTTTGCTCCCGAACGGGCGCATTTTGTATATATATATATATACCTTGGTATAAAATTTTGGAGGTGCCTAAATTGTAAATCGACACAAAATTTTCCTTAATCAAAGGATGTTATCAAAATATACATGGTTATAAACCAAATTCTCTGCATGTGCTTAGCATCCAAGTCCATAGCAACTATTTTCTAATCAAAGAACAATTATATTCTAACAATAGGCTCTATCATTACAATTACGTTACATATGCTCTCTTTGAAGCTTCTTATCCAAAAAATACACTTTATATTTCTCTCTTGTGAATGCAAAGTGCAACAAAATTGCAAAAAATGAAAAAAAACCATAGAGACTATTGGAGGTAACCATAGAGTTGGCAAGGCCATAAATGCACAACTATTGTTGGAGTTGTACAAAAATAGTTTCCGTAAGTGATCGATGTTGGAGTTGACATCAAAAAACACAAGATAGTGAGCAAGGACCACTAATCTGAAATAACCACCAGAGACATTGGGGTTCCCTTTTAAAATCACAATTTGTCACTGAAACTCAAGTTGTGTTGTTTATTCTATTACATTTTCCTTAGAACACATTATTCCACTTATAAATAGTTGTGAAGGTTTGCTTAATTGGTTGCTTCCCGGTTAATGTTTTTACAAATAATAATTGATCGAGCCCTTCTTAATGTTTTTATAAATAGTGTTCATTGGTGAACTTGTTTAAAATTTTACTAATTTTTAGATCACATGATTGAGATTCCTATTACTTTTGAGATTAAATATTTCTTTATTTTTTTGTAATTATTTTATTAAATTAAAAACATCATTTACAAATTCAATAGTGCAAAATAAATAAAACATACACCCTTAAGGCTAAATATAAGGATATTTATTGTCTTTGACTTGTAATATTTGTTTTTTTATAAACCAAATGTTTGATTCGTTGCCTCAAAGATTATTTCAAACTTAGGAATATACACAATTATATTTACATAGAGTATTGCTATCAATAATTAGCAAAGCTAGAAAGGAGACAACGGGGATAATAAACGTATTAATAGAGTTAGTGGTATCAACAAGTTAAAATCAATGGTGAAGATAGTTTATGTCAATGGACAAATTAATTATCATTTGTTTTGGAACATGGTGTTGGATGGATTAAGCTTATTCAACCATTTTTTGGTAGAGAATTTTGTTAGAAAAAATAAAAAAGTGTAGGACATTATTTGTCTTATTCTAAAGAGGTGGGTCAAATTGTTGTGTGGAGGTGGGTCTTTTGTCTTACAAATTAAAGGTTTCATACACCAATTTTGTGTTTAGCGACATTAAAATTAAATAATAATAATAATAATAGTGACAAATCACAAAAAATTATCACAAATCTCTCAATTCATTTCGAAAGTATAGTTTCACCAACTTTAACAAAGTTTTGTGTAAATTCCAAAATAAATCTCACCAACAAATTAGATTTCTAACCTGATAATTTTAGAACCATATTTCATTAACCATCAAGCCATTTCAATTTGAGATTTTTTTTTAATATTAATGTTTTAAATTTTAATATATTATTCTTTATTATAAATAATTAAACCTTATCTAAAAGTCATGTTAATTAATATGTTGTTTATTAATTTTGTTATAATAATTAAATACATAATTTTTCTTTCTTAAAAGATATAGTTAATTTACTATTTCAAAGTGCACACAGTATCTGGAAACTAAAAAGTCTATTACACCGTTATTAAAACCTTCTTACACCTTTTATTTTTTTTCAATAAAATGTTACAACTATCTCTCATATATTGATATTAATACTAATAATATGAATATGAATATTAATGATTATTTACTCAAACTGTTTAATCATTTTTATATCTAAAACCTTTTTTCTTTTTTTTTTCTTTTTTTTTTTTTAATATTAAGTGTTCAGTCTTAAATAATTCCATTACTCATTTTATTATTATGTTTAGCTTTATTTTAACTTTTAAAATATATAATGCTTATTTTCCTTTTTCTCTCACATATAATTTATGTTTAAATAATATATTATTATTAATTTTGAAGTACATAAATTGTTATAATAAATCAAAAACAAGTATAGGTGTAATTTCATTTCTATTTACTTTTAATAGAATAAATTGTAATTGATTTCAAGTAAAGTTAATTTTATTTTTGGATTGAAATTAATTTTATAAAATTTATTTAAAAAATTATATATTAAATAAAATATTATATAAATAAGAAATTATTTTTCAAAATTTCAAATATAAATTTATGTTTTATTATTAATATATATATTTTTTAATAGTGGGAAAATCTATCATAATTTAGTTCTCAAACTAGCAGTGAGGACAATCATCTCTAGCAGCTATTAGCAAATGTAGACTCACTCTCACCTTTGTTCAAGGGAAACCATGCCACCTGGAATGACTTGTTGGTGATCAGTAACGGGGCATGCTTTCACTCCAGCCAGATGTGTGTGAGTCTTGGGCTGTAAACCTATTTCCTTACCTCTTAGGAACATCGGCTCTTAGCTAAACAAAAACAATTATATATGGTTTTACAAAATGTTAAATAAATTAAACTAACTTATAAGATAAAAAATTTAAAATATGTTATCAGATATCCATTCCATACTTGTCACTAAATACCCTTAACTGCTATGATTATTTATTATTAGCTACAATTTTCATAATGGTTTTACTTGGTGAGTCGTGATAAAAACTACATGAAAAAATGTCGTTTTGTAGATTGTTTTTGGATATATAGTTTGTTCATTATCTAGAGGGTACAAACATGTTTTTATGTTTTGTTTTCTACTAGATTTAGATATGTTGAAGATAAAAGTTTGTTTCTTTTTGCATCTCCTTTTTGGAATATTGGATATATCGTTTTATAGATCTATATTTTTAGTTTGTTTTCAATCATTTATAGTTGATCTTCATGTTTTGTTGCACTCCCTAGTGAGCATACTCTTTGTATGTATCTTTGATTTAGTAATGAATAGCAAAATATTGTTGCCAAAAAAAATAACCCCACCTTTAACCCAAAAAATAAACCAACCTTAACAAAAAAAAAAAACCACCCTGTCTTATAACAATCAACAAGTACGCGCTTTCAATAACACAACTACCACCATTATAAAGTACATGGAAAATCGAAATTCTCCATGTCCCATTTTTCCAAAGTTTTCATTATGCAATCACATTATGACTATCACTAGATATAGTAAAGTGGTATTTCTATTTATGATTCAGCTAAAATTCTAGATAGCCTTTCTTTTCTAAAGCATTTTTTTTTGTAAAACTATTAGTTATCAACTGTATCTTTCACTTTTAATTGTTGGGTGTGGAGCCTAATTATATTCTTCATTCAAAGGTCTTTGTTTCAAAGAGATGTATACCCTAGGAAGAATGTACACCCCTCCACACGAGCAGGGGTGCGGGGGGGACTTGTCCCCCCCGCGGGGTTAAGTGGGGACCATCCCCCCAGCTCGGGGGTCCGAGGGCCAGCAAGCCCCTGACAGCGGTTCAGGGGCAGCATCCCCGAAGTTAAAAATAAACGAAAAATTGTCTTGTAAAATATTGTAATTTCATAGTCAATCTAGGTCATTTATTAGGAGGATGATCTTATAGTAGAAATTATGTTAGTTTAGGGTTTTTTTCCCTATAACGAAACCCTAAGTTTATAAAAGGGAATTGTATTACAGTTGTGGATTATTAGTCTAAGTGAGAGAGAGAAAGAGGGAGGAGTCTGTGTGAGAGCGAAGAAGAAATTACAGTGGACTTGTTGTAGGTTGTATCTCTTCATTTTGTTGGATTTTATAAAAGGTAGGATTGTCTGGTTCTCTGTGGACATACCACAAATTGGGTGAACCCCGTATATTTGAGTCTCTCTTGTTTTATGTGTTTTTGTATTTGTGTTTCCAAAATATTTTATGTGTTCCATTACTGTAATATATAATATTCTAACATAAACACAATTGTCAAACTAATTACTACTAACAAGTACAACCATAAACATATGTAAATTAATGCCCTAAAAGTATTGAAGATATGTATGTCTTTGGGTAATTTTCCTGATTGAACTTGCCTTATTTGAATCCCGCAATTTATTATTCTCTAGCTATGCTTTATTTGATTTCAGGTTTTTTATCATTTGAACGAAAAAAAAAAATAGGTTATATTAAATGAGAAAATTGATTACAAGTGGGGAAAACATCAGCCTCTTTGCTAGAATTTTCATTTTCTACCACTTTGAACTCTGTATTCATATTTTCAATTTCATGGAAGGCTATCTATCTCTATTTCTCGTGGAGCAAAAACTTAAAAAACTAAATTATGTAGATTTTTAAATATGTATGCTTATGAAATTTTCTCAGAGATGAGAAATAATTTTGTTGGAATAGACCTCTCTTCTACTTCTGAATTTCCAGAACAAGCCTTAGTTATATGTGTTGTAAATGCCTTCTGGTTGTAATAATCCCATAGCAACCCCAAGGTTCACTAGTTCTCATTCATGGCAATTTTTGTCTATGCAGTTTCCAAAGATAGTTCCTTTGAATGCTGGTAATATTTTTAGTGCTGAGGATAATAGCCATGTATGCAAATGGGAAGCTATCATTCGTAGAACATTGAATAGGAGAAACAAAGCTAAATTGAATTGTAAATGCTATAGTGCTCCTGCTGCGCCATCGAGGGTAAAGGCATATGATGCTTCTGACACCATTGGAGATGAAATACTATGTCCTAAAAAAATATGTGGCTAGCAAAGAAGATGTTAATTTGTTGTCTGAAAGCACTCAAAAATATACCATCAGAGATTAGTTAGATTCTAGTAATCTATATAGCTTAAGGAGAGTCTCCAACTTCTCAAGGAGAGCAGGATAAACCTTGCCAGAAGATTTAATTGATTAAGTCGTACAAGATTTAAAATCTAGTGTCAATTTAAAGAGGAGCTACAACAATTCTGGAAGAATTGGAATGAAATAGTTGGAGCCTTTGTAGGATGTCTTCGCTTTTAAAATGGAAAGGTGGCTTTATGAACATTAACTATACTGCATAGGGCTTCCCTATAATAATTGGTTCACTTGGTCCAATTATCATTATGATTAGGATGGGGTTCATGCACAATTGGATTGTATTAACTATATTGTTCGCTATTAAAACAAGGAAATATATTCTCACTGTCTACTTTATGATTTTTCCTGTATGCATTGTATTGCCTTATAATCTTCATTTCATGTTATCAGGTCTAGCAATTTCCATCCCTGGTTCTAGTTATCATCATTGACTAAATCTATTGCATAGATTTTGGTCCTCTTAGGTAAAACGACACACAAAACCCTGAGAATCAAAATTGAACCAGTGGTAGATCCTTTATAGAGGTAGATCCATGCCCACATGGGCTTTTCTATTTGATAATAAAAACATGATCTCTCATTCCACAGTCACAAGAACCAACCCTCAACCCCTGCAGTACTCTCTACAATGACATGGCTTGAGAGGGAAAAAATATACTTTACCTAAAAGGAAATTTTTATTTAACAAATTTTTTTCCTTTCATAGTAGAAGATACAATGATACACCATATTGTGTTATATTATATGATACTTCAACTTGTGCACGGCAGTGAATGTCCTTGTCAATTACGCTGCCCTACAAGTCTTTGTTTCCATGTCATGACATGGTTGTAAATTATATAGGACAACGGTACATCTTCATCATCTCAAAAACCCAGTGGAGCTTATCCATCTAGTATTTGTGACCGCAAAACAATAACAGTGGATGAAATGTGAATATTTGGAGAGCACAATCAACACTCGCCAACTTTTCCAATATGAAAAAGGTTGCGTTGACATGGTTCTCTTTGCAAAGGGAAGCTACAAATGTTTCATAAGCATGTCTCATGGCAGAATTCTCCAGCCTCTCAACCATTTCTATGATTTCATTCAACAAATTGGGATCATCATTACTTACAATAGCAAATGATAATGTTTCGTTAGAATTACTGCAACATTTAGCGAATCTCTCTGACAAGACCCTATGGATTGTTTCAGAGTCCTTAGAACATTGAAAAGCGTGTCACAGGTTGAATGGCTATGTCGAAACCCTAGTTGTGCTTTCGTCCATTGGAAAATCTTAAAGCCAAACTAAGGGAACTCATTGTATAGAATACTCCTTTACCATTCGTGGAGTTACATGAACACCTAATTGAGTAAGGGTTTCTTCCATGTTCATGTTTCCCTTTTCAAGGATTTTTCATAGTTCCCTTACAACATCCACCGCCTTCCATCATTCTTTCGCTAGTGTTTCATTAATGTTGTTAAAACGTTGTAAAGTGTCTTCTCCTTTTCACCACTTAGGGCTTGTGATTCATGGTTTTTGTCCTACCTTCAGACTACTAATTTTCCTCGGGGATTTCATGGGTGGTAGATGCATTTGTTAGAAAATTATATATTATAGAGCAATGGAACACATAGAATATTGCATAAATATAAACACAGAAAATGCATAAACCAGAGAGACATAGATATACGTGGTTCACCTAGTTTGGGCTATGTCCACCCCGAACAGCCAGTCCTTCCTTTCTATTATCCAAAAAAATGAAGAGACACAACCTACAGCAGATCCCTTGTAATATCCTCTGTTTTCTCTCACAGTCTCACCTCTCTGTTTCTTGCTCAGAGAATACACATCTATTACACAGCCTCAATACAATGCCCTCATACAAATAGAGGGGTTGCCTTCTAGGGTAAAAAACCCTAAACTAAACATAAGTTCTACCGTCAGATCATTCGCCTAATGAACGACCCAGGTTGACTAGAAATTACTATACTTTTACAAGGCAATTTTACATCTGCTTTTAGCTTCAGGGGCATTGCCCCCGAAACCCCCCGCCAGGGGGGGCTCCCCAAAGGTCACAGCCGCCCCCCCTAGACCCCCCCTGCAACGAATATTTTATGAGCGGCGTTGCCGCCCCATTTCGAACTAGGGTCCAATGCGGCAATACCTTTGAATACAGAAGATAATCAGGCTCCACACCCAAAAATCTCCCACTTGGAGACTGATTATAGCAACTCCACCGCTGCTTCATTTGCTGGACAATGACTCCTCTTTAGACTTGGTTGTTTCCCATCTTCTTCATCATACTTGAAGACCAATTGAAACTGAGCAGATTCTCAGTTTCTCCCTGGTTACAACTTTTGTTAGCATATCTACAGGATTCTGGCTAGTGTGTATATTTTCCAGCTTCAACTCTCCATCTTCCAACACTGATCGTATGAAATGGTACTTGAGTTGTATGTGTTTAGTCCTGGAATGAAATGTTGATTTCTTTGCAAGATGAATGACACTTTGGCTATCACTATATATATGTGCCCATATCATGCTCCTTACCCAATTCACCCATAAACCTTTGTAACCAAATCATTTCTTTACTAGCCTATGTAGCAGCAACATACTCTGCTTTTGTTGTTGAAAGTGCAACAACACTTTGGATTTTTGAAACCCAACTGACAGTTGTTCCACCTACAGTAAATAAATATCCTGTAGTGCTCCTCCTATTATCTCTGTCACCAGACATATCTGCATCAACATATCCCTGTAGAGAAATGTTTGGACCACCAAAGCATAATGCTTGATTTGTGGTACCTTTCAAATATCTAAAAATCCATTTCACTACCATCCAATGTTCCTTTCCTAGATTTTTCATGTACCTGCTTACAACTCCCACTGCATGTGCAATATCAGGCCTTGTGCAGACCATTGCATACATTAAGCTTCCAACTGTTGATGCGTATGGAACTTTAGACATATAATCCATGTCTTCTTGGGTCTTTGGGCACATTTCCTTACTAAGTTTGAAATGGCTAGAAAAAGGTGTACTAATTGGTTTTGCATTGTGCATATTAAATCTTTTCAACACCTTTTGTATGTACTCATTCTGAGACAATGTTAATTTGCTATTTTTCTTGTCTCTAGTTATTCTCATACCAAGGATTTGTTTTGCAGCTCCCAAATCCTTCATTGCAAATGAATTTGCCAATTTTCTTTTGAGCACATTTATTTCCTGCATGTTAGACCCTGCAACAAGCATTTCATCTACATACAATAACAATATAATATAGCTGCCATCATTTTGCTTTTTTAGATAAACACAATGATTAGAGTGGCATCTAGTATAACCTTGTTCAGACATAAGCTTGTCAAATTTTAGATACCACTGCCTTGGAGCCTGTTTTAAGCCATACAAGCTCTTCTTCAACCTGCACACTAGTTTATCCTTCCCTTTCACCTCATATCCTTGTGGTTTCTGCATATATATCTCTTCCTCCAAATCCCCATGGAGAACGGCTATCTTTACATCTAAGTGGTCAAGATGCAAATCTTCAACTGCTACTAGACTTAAAATAGTTCTGATTGAAGTCATTTTAACAACAGGAGAAAATATTTCATCAAAATAAATACCTTTCTTCTGTGCAAACCCCTTCACCACAAGTCTAGCTTTGTACCTTTGTTTTCCTCCATCTTCTTCCTTCAGCCTGTAAACCCATTTATTCTTCAACGTAGTTTTTCCTGCAGGAAACCTGACTAAGTCCCAAGTCTGGTTATGCATTAAGGAGTCCATCTCTTCATTCATGGCTAGCTCCCACTTCTTCCTACTTTCAACCTGCATTGCTTCTTCATAAAATTCGGGTTCACCAGAATCAGTCAACAATAAATAATATAATGAAGGAGAGTATCGTTCAGGGGGTATACTTATCCTGGTAGATCTTCTAACACCACTTTCAGATGTTTGGGGTGCCTGTTGCTATTGTGGTGGTTGTTGTTGTTGTGGTTGTTGAATATTATTATTTTCAGGCACCTTTACTTTTTTAGTGATATCATCAAGAACTATGTATTCCTTGTTTTCTTTTTCCTGTTCTTCTCTTGCAAGTGATTCTTGTACAAGACCTTTTCATTGAATATTACATCTCTGCTCCTAATGATTTTGTGATTTTCGTAATCATATAAGTGATAACCAAAATCATTAACACCATATCCAATAAAGGTACATTTCTTTGACTTTGCCTCAAGCTTTGTTTTATTTTCTTTATTAATATGGACAAAGGCCTCACTACCAAAAGGATTTAAAAAGAAGTAGTTTACCTTTTTTCTTGTCCATGCTTCCTCTGGAACACCACCATCCAAGGAACTTGAAGGCCCTCTGTTTATTAGATAAACAATAGTATCTATAGCATCTGCCCAAAATTGTAAAGGCAATCCTGCATGCAATCTCATGCACCTTGCACACTCCATGATTGTTTTGTTCATCCTTTCTGACACACCATTTTCTTGTGGTTTTCTTGTAATTCCATACTCTGAACAGTACCTATCAAACTCTTTACTACAATATTCACCTCCATTGTCTGATCTGAGACACTTCAATTTATTTCATGTGTCAATCTCAACCAAATCTTTCCATTTCTTGAAAGTATCAAATACATCAGATTTATTCATAATATAATAAATCCAAGTTTTTCTAGTTGCATCATCAATAAAAGTAACATAATAACGAGAGCCACCAAGAGATGATACCTGAGCAAGTCCCCATACATCTGTATGCACAATCTCTAATTTTTCGCTCTTCTTTTCTTTCCCAACTCTGAGAAATCTGACTCTCTTCTGTTTTCCATAAATGAAATTCTCACAAAAGTCCAAATCAACATTCTTCAAACCCGAAAACAAATTCCTTGAGTGAAGGATCTTCATCCCCTTCTCACTCATGTGTCCGAGCCTATGATGCCATAATGTTGCATCTGCTCCTTTGGAAGTTAAAGCATTAACAGAGTTAGAAATACCATTGCATAAATACAATGTACCAACCTTTTCGCCTTTTGCTATTACCAGGGCTCCTTTGGTGACCTTCCAAGCTTTACCTGTGAAAGTTGTCACACAACCTTCACCGCTTAGCTGCCCTGTTGAAATCAGATTTTTCTTCAGATCTGGAACATGCCTTACCTCCTTTAGTAGCCATTGGTTTCCATTCTGCTGTTTTATAAGAACCTTAACCATTCCAAAAATTTTATAGGGTTTATCATCACCCAAACGGACTTGTCCAAAATCTCCTTGAACATAGTCATGAAAGTATTTCTTATCAGGTGTGGCATGGAATGAGGCCCCTGAATCTACCACCCAGGAATCAGTAATATTTTCGAAAGAAAGAATCAAAGCATATTGTAACACCTCACCTGTCACATTTTCTTCATGATTGTTTTCTTGTTGTGCATCTCCTTCTTTTCCCTTCCGAGATCTACAGTCTTTCTTTAGGTGTCCTTTCTTTCCACATTTCTAGCACATTGTCCCCGATCTGAACTTGGATCTACCTTTCCTTGATTTACTGCGATATCCTGAGCTCTTTCCTCTTTCCATTTTTCTTCCCCTAGACTTTGCATTCAAACAATTACCCGATGTCTAACCAGAGCTTTTCCATCGCATTTCCTCGCTAAGGATAGCACCGAAAACATCATCAAACTTTAAAGTACTAGATCCAGACACAGAGTTACTAATGGCCATTACTAAACCATTCCGACTTTCTGGCAATGGCACAAAAATAACAGAGCTCTAACATCATCATCAAAGTTTACCCCTATAGAACTTAACTAACTTGTAACAGTATTAAAATAATTTAAATGGTCTGCAACGGATCCACCTTCCGACATCTTCATATTAAATAATTGTTTCATAAGAAATACCTTGTTTGAGGCCGACGATTTTTCATATAGTTTCACCAACACCTTAATCAAACCCTCTGTCGTTGTTTCCTTCGAAATGTTGAAGGCGACCAACGCTGCGAGGCACAACCGTACTGTTCTGAGTGCCTTTCTATCGAGTAGGTTCCATTCTTCATCTGTCATACTCGTCAGCGTCTTTGTTTTTCCACCCAATGGTAGGTACAGATCTTTCTGATACAGATAATCTTCCATCTGCATCTTCCACAGCGAGAAGTTTTGGCTGTTAAATTTCTTGACCCTAAACTTACCATCTTCCGCCATTGCTACCACTCGAACTAGGAACCCTTCTCTCCTGCGAGTTTGTCAGCCAAATAGACCTTCGACTCTGATACCAGTTGTTAGAAAATTATATATTACAGAACAATGGAACACATAGAATATTGCATAAATATAAACATAGAAAACGCATAAACCAGAAAGAAACAGATATACGTGGTTCACCCAGTTTGGGCTACGTTCACCTCGAACAGCCAGTCCTTCCTTTCTATTATCTAGCAAAATGAAGAGACACAACCTACAGCAGATCCGTTGTAATATCCTCTGTTCTCTCTCACAGTCTCACCTCTCTGTTTCTCGCTCAGAGAATACACATCTATTACACAGCCTCAATACAATGCCCTCATACAAATAGAGGAGTTTCCTTCTAGGGAAAAAACCCTAAACTAAACGTAAGTTCTACCGTCAGATCATCCGCCTAATGAACGGCCGAAATTGACTAGAAATTACTATACTTTTACAAGGCAATTTTACATATGTTTTTAGCTTCGGGGGCGCTGCCCATGAAACCCCCCTTCAGGGGGGGGCTCCCCATTTTGAACTGGGGTCCAATGCGGTGATACCTTTGAATACAGAAGATAATCAGGCTCCACACCCAACAACATTTGTTGGGTAAAATTTATGGCTCAAACTAGGTTCTTGGAAACAAGGAAAGCTCTTACCATCTTGGAAGGTTTTGATTCTAGATTTTGTTTAGCATTCAATGATGCATAACTCCATTGTCAATTGCGCTACTAGATTGTTGATATTGCTTGCGAGACATAGACTAGCCCTGCATGACACACACAAGCCTTTTGGGTGTAGAATAGTGAGGGGGGGAATCCATTAAGATGGAGCATGGCCAACACCCAGCATGACTTGATAGATCCAACGATGGAAAACAAAATTAATAGTGATAATTGTTTGGTCGAATCAATGGTGGAAAATGAAAGGGTAGACAATTGTTAGTGGCGAACATATTAAAAAAGAAACACCTTCGGTGTAAGAATAACAATAATATATATATATATATATATATATATATATATATATATATATATATATATATATATATATATATATGAATATGAAATTAATGGTTAATATATGTGTTAAAATAATTTATTAAAATTTTATAAGTTAAATAATAAAAGAAAATTATGATGAATACTTAAATATGTTGAAATTGTAAAAATAATGTAGATGAAAAATATTTTTTTAAGAAATATTGAAACTATACATATCTTTAATATAATTTATTTTAATTAAATTTGTAAAAGCATTAATTTGTATAATTTATTATTCTAGAAAAAAAATTTAAAATATATATAAAAATTACTTCTACATTATTAAATTGTAATACCCCTCAATGAAATGCAAATATTAAATTTACTTTTACTGAAGTAATTTAGAAAACTATGGGCCATAAAAAAGGCCTCGCATGAATAATAATAAACATGAATGTTTATTTTATGCTTAATTTTATTAATTAAAATTAGTTGTGATCTCCCAAAAAATTACTGAAGAGAAAAGATGTTAAGCGAGAGTTTCACTGAGCAGACACTTAATAGACAATTATTCATCTCCCTAGAGATAAATTATCTCAATTAGGGAAAAGGGAGCCAAGAAGGCGAGAAGGAAAAATCCCAAGGCAACCTAAAGACCGGGAACTTGGTTGGAGGAGGTCCAAGAGAGGAAATGGAAATGATTCCTTAGATTGGATGTTGTTGAGGAAGGGAAGGACGTTGCCAGAAAAAGGGATTCTTGACATGGTTGGCCATTGGAATTCCCTGTTAGACCTGTAAGGTCTGTGACAAACCTAGATAGACTTAGTGTGCTTAGATAGCTCTAGCAGGACCTATTCCAGTCCTTGTCAAAATTCCTTAAAAAAATGGGGTTGGATGAGACTTTCATTAGAGGGATCAATATTTGTTTTGCTTCTCCTTGGATTTCTCAGCTGGTTAATGGTAGGGTGGCAGGCGTCTTCAAAGCTTTGAGGTGCCTTAATCAAGGGTGCTCCCTCTCCCCTTTCTTATATATCATCATGGTTAATGCCCTGAGTTGGAAATTGGAACAAGAAAGAGCTACCCTCAACCTCCCAGGCATAAGATACAAGGAAGGTGTTATCACTGAAAAAATTTCAAAGAAAAAGGGTAAGGTAAGGAAGAATTGGTCTAGGTCATTTTTGTGTTCCTTTCATGCATAAGAAGCACTTGGAAAGCTTAGGGTCAGCATACATCAGAGTTCTTTGAAGGCTCAAGTGTGGCAATTCTCCATTTCAACTAAAGAAAGACAGTTAGCACTCAAGAAGAAGAATGTGGGTTTGAGGAAGAAAAAAAGAAATTGATGTCTTTCAATCTTAAGATTTCCCAACTCAAGGAAAGGGCAAGAAAACATGCAATTGAAAGGGCAAATTTCAAAAGAGTAAAAGCTAGTTGGGAAGATGCGAAAGTTCCAAGATATGAAGTAGTGAGCAGTCATGATCAATACTTCACTCAAGATATGTCAGAAAGATAAATGGAAAATTAAAAACTAAAATCTGGATGCTGAAAGGATAGGTTGAGGACTTGAAGATTCAATTGAATGAACCAGAGGATCAGACTCAACTTAAATGAACCTGACAGTAAGTGAAGAAATTTTGACACAATTTTGATGTGAAAATTACTTTTTGAAGATTGAAGGTTATTTTTGGATGAACAATGTCAATTTTGTTTGACCCCTTAGCATATGGAGAATTCATTAAAAAATTCCAAGAAGGATAAAAACTATGTTTTTAACTCACATAGCAGTTTCGTAGCGTGCTACAAAACTGCTGAAGGTGACATATAATGCACAGCAGTTTCGTAGCGCGCTACAAAACTGCTGAAACTGCCAGTTTTTTTTTTTGAATCAATTCTGAAATGAAAAAGGGAACCATTATGAAAGTATGCTACTGTTGAAGACACAAAAGGGCCACCTCAGAAGTTTTGAATATTAAGCAAAGGAAAATTCAAAGAATGAGAAGCATATAGTAACTCCAAACTCTGTGCTACTAAATCAGTAGTCATTTCGTAGCTTGGACAGTTGTCATGTTTCAACCAACACCTAAGGGGTTTTGCCTTAGCACGAGTATTTTAGCAGGTTCTATGGTTAATTTAATGCATGTCATGTGATTAAAGGAGACAACATGGACAACAGAAGGATTCAAAGACAAGCATAAGAATGAAACTCTAAAAAGGAGGAACTTTGTCTCCTTGTTTTTAGCAGTCAACTTTCAAGGGTATTCTTGAACAATTGAAAACTCGTCTCTGAAAAGTGAAAGAGGTTTTTATTCCTGACATAATGAGATACAAAAACCTCTTTCATTTTCTTCAAATTCATTATTACCTGGGAGAAATGGATGACCAAACTTGTGCTACGAAACTACTGTAGGTGCAGTTTTTCACAAACATATTTCTCCTATTTTACACCTGTGTTTCAAAGACATATTCTGGGCGGTAGGAAAGGTATTTCAAAAACCCAAGAGAGGTTTTTTTTCAGAACGGATTGGTTCATAAAAGCCTCCTTCAGTTTTTCAAAATAAATTTCTTAGGAGAAGATACGAGCTCTGTCCCAACACCTATTTTTCAGCCAGAACAGAGCAAGGAACAATCTCCTAGTTTCCAGGAATAGTGAAAGGATGAGTCATCAAGGGCCAGCTAGAGGGTTATGAGCACCTTCAAATTCAAATTCATGGATTTATAGGTGTCAAAAGGATTGTTTAATTCCTAGATAAGTTTGTTTTAATCATAATGAGGAGTTACACTCCTAATTGTTTTAGGTCTCTAGAATTGCTAGTTAACGGTCAGTTACATTTAATAGTTAGTTTTAAGTATCAATAGGTGTCATAGTAGGAAGAATTTGAATTCCCCTCATGCTGGAGGAGGAATCTAAGTCATGTAATGAACTCTATATATTGGAGAATATGTAATGTGCCAGGGGTTGGAAAATTTCAGAGAAACACTCATATTGTGTCATTGTAGAAGATCATGTCTTTATGAATACAGACTTTGGCTTTACTTCTCAGGATTTAGAAAGAGTTCAATGGTGGCTTGTTTTATGTTTGTCCTTATTTCCTTATCTGCAGTAGTATGAATGTATGATACTTAGAATTCATTGACATGCTCTAACTTCCTTCATGCATTTATAGATTGTGTTTCTTACTTGTCTCTATGTGTTAACTGATATGTTGAACTCCAGATGCCCTGATTTCCATGTAAAGTTAATATAATTGTTATACTGAAGCATTTCTTGACTCCATAAGCCCAATGGATGTTTACTGATCATATTCAACCATTCATATTTTTCACTTGTTTCATAGAGTTAGCCATCTAATCTTTATCAAAATCTTTAACCTAGTGAGAGAGCCCTCTCAGGTTGAGGAGGCTAAGCCTCAGCCAAAAAGTTGGTTTGAAAGAGTTACACAAGGTCTTCCTAGTCAACAGCCTATCAGGGTTGGGTTTTGTGATAACATAAGGCATTAGAATCATAAATCATGGGCAGTTCGCAGATGATATTATTTTTATGGGTGGTGCCTCGATCACAATCGCTCGATGATTCAAGAGAACCTTAGATATATTCCTCAGTGCGTCTGGGGGAGCCACTAATGACAACAAAATCCAAATCTACATCTGGAACATCTCTATACAGAAGGAAAAAAAGATCGAAGAAATCCTGGGGTTTAAAGCAGTCCATGAGTGGAAAGAATTAAATTATTTAAGGATCCCTATCTTCCTAAGAAGAGTTGCCCCCTATGCCTGGAAAAAAGTGCAAGATAAAACGAAAACATAAATTGTAAATTGGGGCGAATTTGGCTCAATTATGCAGGTAGATAAATGCTTCTAAAGTTAGCCCGGTGAATGATCCCTTTTTATGAGTTTACACCTTGCAATCCCCTAAGAGCGTGTTGCAACACATGGGCATGTACACAAGAAAATTATTGTGGGAAGGAGGTAAAACAAAAACCAAAAAACACCACTTAGTGAATTGGAAAACAATTAGAGCTCTAAAACAACATGGGGGATTGGGAATAAGGGACCCAAGGTTAGCTAACATGGCAATCAAAGCAAAATTGTACTGGAATATGATCATGAATCTAAATTAATGGTGGACCCAGGTGATAAGGGCTAAGTATTCAACTGAACAAACTAATTGTGGGTGTCGAGAGGCCCTTGGATTAGGCTCCCCCATATGGCGTTTGATCCACTCCTCCAAGGATATTGTAAAAAAAATCTAAGAAAAATCCAGGGGAATGGAGCCTCCACCAAGATTTTTTCAGATTCGATTATGGGACTCGAACCCTTGGAATCAGACCTTTCCCTGGTGGATCTTAGAAAATTCATTAGTCAAATTGGGGTGGAAAACCTAGACCAGATTTCCGAGTGGAACCAGCAAGGAGGATGGAAGGGTTGGAAGCTCGAAAATATCTTGGAGGCTCTTCTGCTCCAAAGAGATAATTTTCAAGAATTTAAGAGGTTATTCCCCCATAGCTCTTGCAAAGGTATAAAAATGGGGTTGGAAGAATGTCAATTATACTGTCAAAGAAGGGTATTTGCACATGCTCTTAAACTTCCAATTACCACCTAAAAACTCCATTTGGGGGAAAATATGGAAAACGAATGCCATACCAAAAGTAATTTATTTATTTTATTTTATTTTATTTTATTTTATTTATTTATTTATTTATTTATTTTTATTTTTCATTTATTTATTTTTTTATTTTTTATTTTTATTTTTTATTTATTTTTTTATTTTATTTTATTTTATTTATTTATTTATTTATTTATTTATTTTTATTTTTATTTTTATTTTTATTTATTTATTTTTTTCTTCTGTTGGTTTCTATCGCAGAAAAAAATCCTTAAAACTGAAAATATTTAGAAGCAGGGCTATATGGGTGCCTCAAGATGCACAATTTGTGATTCCATGGAGAAATCAATTCCCCACCACTTTCCTCACCATCAGGTGACTAAGGAATTTTGGTTAGCGAACATTGGACCTCTATTCTATAGAACTGCTTGGCCTTCATAACTCGATTTTCTTCAGCTCTTAGCCCAAATCTTATTTGGGTTCCCTTCAGGCCAAAAGCAAATTCAAAGAAATATGGTCTTCTCTTCTTATGTATGTCTATTGGAAAATTTGGCTATCAAGGAACAAGGTTATATTCAAAATGTTTAGGCCCTGAGTTGGGGTAATAGCCATGATATCCCTTTTAGCATGCATGGAACTGAATAGACTGGAAATAGACCCTTCCTTGGATAAGCTTGAATCCGTTTGGTTGTCTCCGTGGGTAGGATCCCCGACCTCTCAGCTCCTGGGTAAATTTGTTTCCTCTCAAGCCTAGTGGATTTTTCGGTTGCCCTTGGAAGGTCTGGTGGAATGGATTAGATCCATGAATCAATGGACCTTTCATTTCAATGGCATGTCAAAAGGTAATCCTTGGGTGGCAGGAGGGGGAGGGATTCTCATTAATCCTGAAGGAATTATTGAAGATAGATATGCTTAGGGGCTTAGAAGGAAGACAAAAAAATAAGATGGAGCTTATGGCTTGTTCCTATGCCTCACATTGGCTCAAAAGAAGGGCATTAAAAAGATACAGGTCTTAGGGGACTCCATGATAATCATTAGGCATATGATCTATACTTCATCAGCAAAAAACATTATCTTAAACCAAATTATCAAGAGATCCCAAGGGTTGATTCCCTCCTTTGATTTGGTTTCCTTTTTCCATATTCTGAGAGGAAATAACCAAGCTGACAAACAGGAAAACTAGGCCTGCTTGTTGAGAGAAGAAAAGAGTATTGTGAACGAGGTCGATGGCACGACTAGCATCCCCTAGTTGTGTTGATGAGCTTCAAGTCTTGGGTTGAGGATGTTATTCTTGGTCTAGATAAGAAGTTAGAAAATATCAAAAATGAGGACTTCAAAATTTTGTTTCTAAAGTTGGCTTATTGGTTTCTCTTCCCCCCCGCCCCCCTTTGCCCTCCCTCTCTTTTTGACCCCCCCTTCCCCACCTCCCATTTTCCCTCTTTCATATTTAACCCTGTCGCCCCTATCCTCCACCATTCTCCTATCCCCCTCCTTGTTGTGCCCCTCTTCTGTTTCGTCCTGCCTCCCATCCTTTTTGTCATGTTCCCATCTCCAGTCCCCTTCATTCCCCTGCACCTTGGGCCCTATCGCATCACTCCATGCAAGTTTTGTCCAGTCCTAGAGCCTTGTGGCATGACCCTCCTCTACTTGTGATCGTGATGTGTCTGTGTTCGTCACCCTGGTACAACACTTGTGCATGGAATATTTCAATGCGTATGTATCTAGCTACCATGCCCTATATCATGGTGA
This sequence comes from Pinus tabuliformis, assembly GCA_031772625.1. NCBI lineage: Eukaryota > Viridiplantae > Streptophyta > Pinopsida > Pinales > Pinaceae > Pinus > Pinus tabuliformis. The sequence continues at coordinate 804,383,668 of CM062810.1, forward strand.
AAAGGTCGGTGCACCATCTCGATTGATTGCAAGATAATGGGGAATTATGAGGAGCAATTAATTCCTATGCTCAGAAACGCCCTGATCGCTTGTGGGAGGAATCTTAGGATGGGAATGAAGGAACATGAGCAAAGCTGGGAAATAATGGCGGAATGTTGGGAATTTATGGAGGTACATCGAGATTACAGCTCTAGCAATTCCTGCCCATGGTACTACATCATCACACAATCCTGCATTTTCTATTTAAGGAATAACGATATGTTCAGTTTTTATGGTTTAAGGTTCTTTTCTACTCAGGTAGCCTCATTAAAGGCTTGATAACTAAAGATGAGGTATCTGAGAGTCAGTGGTTGGGCCTGGGTGGTAGGGAAGAATATCAAGGCGTCTGGTGTGCCTGATTTTTCGAGTGGTAATATTTAGGGGGCTGCCTCTCTGAGTGCAGTTGCTTGGGTGAGGGTTGTTTGGTTGGATGTTGTTAGTGTGCTTGATTGGGAGGGGGTTCTGGAATAGAACCTCGGGGATAATTTGTGTGTTGATCCCCAGATGGGTATTTGTCTGAGAGCGGACTCAATTGAGAAAGTTATGGGTGGGAGTGCTAATAATCTGTTGGACTGGGATGGGGTTATGGAACAGAACCTTGATGCTTCTTTGGAGGCTTGTGTGGAGGACGGTTTGGAGGCTGGCAGGTTCCTAAAGCGGTGGGTCAAGGGTATACCTGAGTTGGGAGGGTGCAATAGAGGGGTATGTGGCATTCTGGAGAAGCTGGCTAAAGGAAGTGTGAAGATGGATACGAGTGTGAAAGATGCGAAGGATAGCTCCTTGTCGGATGCATGGTGTCGTTGCAGGCCGAGGACGGGGGGGCTGCAGCTGGGAAATTCTATAGTTGGAGGTAGAAATTGGCAAACCTGCATCAATTGTGTGTAGGACCACTTGGATTTACAAGAAGGATTGGTTATGCTGCAACGTAGCATCGACCAACAACAGTAAGAGAAACTAACTATGTAGGAGAGACAGTTGGAAAATAAGGAACGTATTGGCCAACTAGAAGATGAGGTAGATGCATTGAGACAACAAATTGAGCAGTTGAAGCTCAAGGTGGAGGAGAGGAGCAAGAGTAACGATGAATACTCCACCATGTTGGATCTGAATAGGAGCAGTGAAGAAGTTTCCATTGGCTTGGATCTGAACAATCCAGCGCCATTGGATGTTTAGTCTCTCTGGTTTTACTTACTGTTTTTGAATGGCACAATTCAAATGTTCAAATGTAAATATTTATTGTTCCAGTTTTGTCGAATATATAGATATAGGATCTCTGGAATGAGGAATGTTTGTAAAAACCATAGTGAGTACTCTTATAGAAGGAATGCGGAACAAATGATGTATCAACGACCCTCAGTAGGCTTGAAAATACCTTGTAAAGTCTCGGTTTTTCTCACGAACAGCGTGTATATATATATATATATATATATATATATATATATATACACACACACACACACACACCTTGGTATAACCTTTTAGAGGTGCCTAAATTGTAAATCGGCACAAAATTTTCATTATTCAAAAAATGTTATCAAAATATACATGGCTATAAACCAAATTCTCTGCAAGTGCTTAGCATCCAAGTCCATAGCAACTATTAGCTAATCAGAGAAAAATTATCTTCTAACAACATGCTCTATCATTACAATTAATTTACATATGCTCTCTTTGAAGCTTCTTATCCAAAAAATACACTTTAGATTTCTCTCTTGGGAATGCAACGTGCAACAAAATTGCAAAAAAAAAAAACATATAAACTATTGGAAGTAATCACAGAGTTGGAAAAGCCATAAATGCACAACTATTGTTGGAGTTGTATAACAATGGTTTCCGTAAGCTATCGATGTTGGAGCTCACATAAAAAAACACAAGGTAGTGAGCATGGACCAATCTGAAATAACCATTAGAGACATTGGGTTTCCCTTTTAGAATCACAGTTTGTCACTGAAGCTCAAGTTGTGTTGTTTATTCTATTACATTTCCTTTAGAACACATTATTCCACTTGTAAATAGTTGTGAAGGTTTGCTTAATTGGTTACTTCCCTGTTAATGTTTTTACAAATAATAATTAGTTGAGTCCTTGTTAATGTTTTTATAAATAGTGTTCATTAGTGAACTTGTTTAAAATTGTACTAATTTTTAGATTACATAATTGAGTTTCCTATTACTTTTGAGTTTAACTGTTTCTTTATTTTTTTAAAGAAATTATTTTATTAAATTAGAAACATAGTTTACAAATTTAATTGTGCCAAAAAAAATCACCCTTAAAGCTAAATATAAAGATATTTTTTTTGTCTTTGACTTATGATAAAAAAAAATTATGAACCAAATGTTTGATTCCTTGCCTCAAAGATTATTTCGAACTTAGGAATATACATAGTTATATTTACATATAATAATGCTTTCAATAATTAACAAAGCTAGAAACGAGACAACGGGGATAATCAACGTGGAAAGTGTTGCAACTATTGATAGACTTAGTGGTACCAACAAGTTAAAATCAATGGTGAAGATGTGTTTTGCTAATGGACTAATTACTTATCATTTGTTTTGGAACATGGTGTCAGATGGATTCAGCTTATTCAACCATTATTTGGTATAGAATTTTGGTAGAAAAATAAAAAAGTGTGTGACATTATTTGCCTTATTCTAAAGAGGTGGGTCAAGTTGTTGTGTGGAAGTGAGTCTTTTGTCTGACAAATTAAAGGTTTCATACATCAATTTGGTGTCTAATACTGCAACTTTAAAGTTAAATAATAATAATAATAATAATAAAGATGAGTCGCAAAAAATTGTCGTGAATCTCTCAACTCATTTCGAAAATGTAGTTCCACCAACTTGACAAGGTTTTGTAGTAAATTCCAAAATACATCTCACCAACAAATTAGATTTCAAACCCAATACCTTTAGAACCATATTTGATTAACCATCACACCATTTCAATTTATTACTATTTTTGATATTAATATTTTATATTTTAATATATTATTCTTTATTATAAATAATTAAACCTTATCTAAATGTCATGTTTATTAATTTTATTTTTGGAACATCAAAATAACGTTGATTTGTTTATTAATGTATTGTTTATTAATTTTATTTTTGGAATATCAAAATAACGTTGATTTAGATTTTAATAATTAAATACACAAATTTTCTTTCTCAAAAGATATGATTCATTTACTATTTCAAGGTGCACAGTGTTTGGAAACTAAAAAGGCTATTACACCGTTCTTATTACCTTCTTACACCTTTTAATTTTTCTTCATAAAAATATATATATATATATATATATATATATATATATATATATATATATATAATAATAATAATTATTTACTCAAATGGTTTACTCATTTTTATATCTTAAAAAAATATTTAAGTGGCCCGTCTTAAATAATTTCATTGCTCATTTTATTATTATCTTTAACTTTAAAAATATATAATGACTATTTTCCTTTCTCTCTTACATTTAATTTAAAAATTAAATGTATAAATAATATGTTATTATTAATTTTGAAGTACATAAACGGTTATAATAAAAAAAACAAGTATAAGTGTAATTTCATTTCTATTCTTACATTTAATTTAAAAATTAAATGTATAAATAATATGTTATTATTAATTTTGAAGTACATAAACGGTTATAATAATAAAAAAAAAAACAAGTATAAGTGTAATTTCATTTCTATTTACTTTTAATAGAATAAATTGTAAATGATTTCAAGTAAAGTTAATTTTATTTTTGATTGAAATTAACTTTATATATATAACAAAATATTATATAAATAGGAAATTATTTTTCAAAATTTCAAATATAAATTTATATTTTATTAATAATAATAATTATTTTTTTCAACAGTGGGAAAATCTATCATAATTTAGTTCTCAAATTAGTAGTGAGGATAATTATCTCTAGTAGCTATTAGAAAATGCAAACTGACTCTCACCTTTGTTCAAGGGAAACCATGCCACTTGGAATGACTTGTTGGAGATCAGTAAGGGGGCATGCTTTCACTCCTGCCTGATGCGTGTGAGTCTTGGGTCGTTAACCTGTTTCCTTAACTCTAAGGAACACCGACTCTTTGCCAAGCAAAAACACTTATATATATGGTTTTACAAAATGTTAAATAAATTAAGCTAACTTATAAGATACAAAATTAAAAATATGTTATTAGATATCCATTCTGTACTTGTGACTAAATACCCTTAACTGCTATGATTATTTAGTATTAGCTACAATTTTCATAATGGTTTTACATGGTGAGTTGTGATAAAAACTACATGGAAAAGGGTCATTTTGTAGATTGTTTTTGGATATATAGTTTGTTCATTATCTAGAGGGTAAAAACTTGTTTTTATGTTTTGTTTTCTACTAGATTTAGATATGTTCAAGATAAAAGTTTGTTCCTTTTTACATCTCCTTTTTGGAAGATTGGATATATCGTTTTATAGATCTATATTTTTAGTTTGTTGTCAATCATTTATAGTTGATATTCATGTTTTGTTGCACTCCCTGATGAGCATACTCTTTGTCTGTATCTTTGATTCAGTAATGAATAGAAAAATATTGTTACCCAAAAAAACCACCCTAGCTTATAACAATCAACAAGTATGTGCTTTCAATAACACAACTACCACCATTATAAAGTACATGGTGCATCGAAATTCTCCATGTCCCATTTGTCCAAAGTTTTCATTATGCACTCACATTATGACTATCACTAGATATAGTAAACTGGTCTTTCTATTTATGATTTAGCTAAAATTCTAGATAGCCTTTCTTTTCTAAAGCATGTTTTTCGTAAAATTATTGGTTATCAACTATATCTTTCACTTTTAACTGTTGGGTGTGGAGCTTGATTATATTCTTGATTCAGAGGTCTTTGTTTCAATTGGATGTATACCCTAGGAAGAATGTACACCCGTCTATGCAGGGGGGTGCGAGGGTTGGGGGGGACCATCCCCCCAGCTCGAGGGTCCGCGGGCCAGCGAGCCCCTGACAGGGGCTCAGGGGCAGCACCCCTGAAGCTGAAAATAGACGAAAAATTGCCTTGTAAAATGTTGTAATTTCATAGTCAATCTAGGTCATTCATTAGGAGGATGATATCATAGTAGAAATTATGTTAATTTAGGGTTTTTTCCCTTGAAGGAAACCCTAATTTGATATGAGGGAATTGTACTACAATTGTGGCTTATTAGTTTGAGTAAGAGGGGGAGAGAGAAAGGATTCTACTTGAGAGCGAAGAGGAAATTATAGTGGATTTGTTGTAGGTTGTATCTCTTCATTTTGCTGGATAATATAAAAGGAAGGATTGTCTGTTTCTCAGTGGACGTAGCCCAAATTGGGTGAACCCCATATATTTGTGTCTCTCTTGTTTTATATGTTTTTGTATTTGTGTTTCCACAATATTTTATGTGTTCCCTTGCTCTGTAATATATAATTTTCTAACATTAACACAATTGTCAAACTAATTACTACTAACGAGTACAATCCTAAGTACAATCATAAACATATGTAAATTAATGCCTCGAAATTATTGAAGATATGTATGTCTTTGGGTAATTTTCCTGATTGAACTTGCCTTATTTGAATCTTACAATTGATTATTCTCTAGCTATGCTTTATTTGATTTCAGGTTTTCTATCATTTGAATGAAAATAAAATAGGTTACATTAAATGAGAAAATTGATTACAAATGGGGAAAACATCAGCCTCTTTGCTAGAATTTTGATTTTCTACCACTTTGAACTCTGTGTTCATCTTTTCAATTTCATGGAACGTAATCTATCTCTATTTCTCATGGAGCAGAAACTTAGAAAACTAAATTATGTATATTTGTAAATATGGATGCTTATGAAATTTGCTCAAAGATGAGGAATAATTTTTTTGGAATAGATCTCTCTTCTACTTCTGAATTTCCATAACAAGAATTATCTATATGTGTTTTAAATTCCTTCTAGTTATAATAATCCCATAGAAACCCTAAGGTTCACTAGTTCTCATTCATGGCAATTTTTATCTGTGTAGTTTCCAAAAGATAGTTCCTTTAAATGCTGGTAATATTTTTAGTGCTGAGGATAATAGACATGTATCCAAGTGGGAAGATATCATTCGTAGAACATTGAATAGGAGAAACCAAGGCAAATTGAATTGTAAATTCTATAGTGCTCCTTCTACGCCATCGAAGGTCAAGGCATATGATGCTTCTGACACCATTTTAGATTAAGTACTATCTCCTGAAAAAAGATGTGGCTAGCAATGAAGATGTTAATTTGTTGTCTGAAAGCATTGGAAATGTACCATCAGAGATTGATTAGATTCTAGTAATATATATAGCTTAAGGAGAGTCTCCAACTTCTAAGGGAGAGCAGGATCAACCTTGCTAGAAGAGTTAATTGATTCAACAGTACAATATTTAATATTTGGTGTCAATTTAAAGAGGAGCTACAACAATTTGGGAAGAATTGGAATGAAATAGTCGGAGCCTTTATAGGATGTCTCGGATTTTAAAATGGACAGTTGGCTTTATGAACATTAATTATACTGCATAGGGATTGACTATAATAATTGGTTCACTTGGTCCAATTATCATTATGGTTAGGATGGGGTTCATGCACAGTTAGATTGTACTAACTATAATTTGTTGGCTATTAAAACAAGGAAATATATTCTCACTGTCTACTTTCTGATTTTTCCTATATGCATTGTATTGCCTTATAATCTTCATTTCATGCTAGTAGGTCTAGAAATTTCCATCCCCTATTCTAGTCATAATCGCTGACCAACTCTAGTGCATAGCTTTCGGGACTCTTAGATAATACGACACACAAAACCTTGAGAGTCAAAACTGAACCAGTGGTGATAAAATCCAACTGCCTGAATCCATCCAACTGGGGACTCCTTTATAGAGGTAGATCCATGCCCACATGGCCTTTTCTATTTGATAGGAAAACCATGATCTCTAATTGCCACAGTCACAAGATCCAAGCTCCCCTCCACCCCTGTAGTACTCTCTACAATGACATGGCCCGAGAGGGAAAAAATATTCTTTCCCTAAAAGGAAAATTTTATTTAACCAAAAATTTTCCTTTCATAGTAGAAGATACAACGATACACCATACGGTGTTATATTATGTGATACTTCAACCTGTGCACAATAGTGAATGTCCTTGTTGATTACTCTGCCCTACAATTCTTTGTGTCAATGTCACGACATGGTTGTAAATTATATAGGATAATCGTACATCTTCATCATCTCAAAAACCAAGTGGAGCTTATCCATCTAGTGTTTGTGACAAAAAAACAATATTAGTGGATGAAATGTGAACATTTGGTGAGCATAATCAACACATGCCATCTTTTCCAAAATTACTAAGGCTACATTTACATGGTTCTCTTTGCAAACAAAAGCAACAAATGTTTGATAAGCATGTCTCCTGGCAAAATTCTCCAACCTCTCAACAATTTCCATGATTTCATTCAACAAATTGGGATCATCATTACTTAAAATGTAAAATGATAATTTTTCGTTATAATTAATGCAACATTTAGCAAATCTCTCTGACAAGACCCAATGGACTGTTTCAAAGTCCCTAGAACATTGATAAGCTTGTCACAAGTTGAAGTGTTATGTCGAACCCTCGTTTTTCTTTCACCCATTGGAAAATCTCAAAGCCAAACTAAGGGAACTCATTGTATACAATACTCCTTTACCATTCGTGGAGTTACCTGAACCCCTAATTGAGTAAGGGTTTCTTCCATGTCCACATTTCCCTTTTCAAGCATTTTTCATATTTCCCTTACAACATCCACTGCCTTCCATCATTCTTTTGTTGGTATTTCATCAATGTTGTTAAACTAGTGTAAAGTATCTTCTCCTTTTCACCACATAGGGATTGTGATTCATGGTTTTCGTCCTACCTTAAGACTACTAATTTTCCTCAAGGATTTCATGGGTGGTGGATGCATTCATGGGGTAAATTTTATGGCTCAAACTAGGTTCTTGGAAACAAGGAAAGCTCTTACCATCTTGGAAAGTTTTGAGTCCAAATTTTGTTTCCAGTCCAATGATGCTTAGCTCCATTGTCAATTGCACGACTAGGTTGTTGAAATTGCTTGCCGGCCAGAGACCAATCTTGCATGACACGCGCAAGCATTTTGGGTGTAGAATAGTGAGGAGGGAAATTCATTAAAGATGGAGCATGGCCAACATCTAGTGTGCCTTGACAGATCCAATGGTGGAAAACAAAAGTAATAGTGACAATTGTTTGGTCGAATCAATGGTGGAAAATGAAAGAGTAGACGGTGAATATTTTCAAAAAGAAACACTTTCGGTACAAAAATATATATATATATATATATATATATAATTTGTTAAATAATTTATAAAATTTTATAAGTTAAATAATGAAATAAAATTATGATGAATACTTAAATATGTTGAAATTGTCAACATAATTTAGATGAAAAATATTTTTTTTTAAATATTTAAACTATACATATCTTTAATATAATTTATTTCAATCAAATTTGTAAAAGCATTAATTTCTATAATTTATTAATCTATAAAAAATTTAAAAAATATATAAAATATTATTTCTACATTATTAAATTGTAATACCCCTCAGTGAAATGTAAATATTTAATTTACATTTACTGAAGTAATTTGGCAAACTGTGGTCCATAAAAAAGACCTGGCATGAATAATAATAAACATGAATGTTTATTTTATGCTTAGTTTTATTAATTAAAATTGGTTGGGGTTTTCCAAAAAATCACTGAAGAGAAAAGACGTTAAGCGAGAGTTTCATTAATCGGATAGTTAAAAGCTAATTATTCATCTCCCTAGAGATAAATTGTCTCAGTTAGGGAAAAGGGAGCCAAGAAGGCGAGAAGGAAAAATCCTGAGGCAACCTAGAGACTTGGAACCTAGTTGGAGGAGGTCCAAGAGAGGAAATGGAAACGATTCCTCAGATTGGATGTTGTTGAGGAAGGGAAGGATGTTTCCAGAAAAAGGGATTCTTGAGATGGTTGGTCATTGGAATTCCCTGTTAGACGTGTAAGGTCTATGACAAACCTAGATAGAGTTGATTTTCTTAGATAGCTCTAGGTGGACCTATTCTAGTCCCTATCAAAATAATTATTCTGGAAGTGAATTTGCTCGAGGAGAGTGCTCGTAAAGGTTACCTGAACTCATTGGTTGGGTGGACAAGTCTTTTCTCCATAGTAATTTTGTGGTAGCCTAACTGATTTGAAAACATATAAGTAATTTTCCTACTATGTTATGTTTTCGTTAAATGGAAATGGTTATGTTTGCAATCTATTATATTCATGTTGGAAGAGAAAGATCTATTATGGATGATTTTTAATCATAAATAGAGGAATGTTTCAGTATTGTTTTTTTGTAAGTTGTAGAGGAAACATTCTCTAACTTATTGTCATAATGTAGAGACATCAATGATCTAGTCCCTCTATGTTGAATCACCTACATGTTGATTAGAATTAGTTGGACATCATTCAAGTTGTGTCTCACTCTTTCCGCTACTTCAAGGTGAAAGAAAACCATATCAATTTTATTTGGAATTCCCTAGACATAAGTTTTGGCGTTTATAACCAGTGAGTGTTAAGGAGGTCATCTCGAGGTGTATTCTTTCCATCTAGGGTTGTTATCATTCCACTCCAAGAACAATCATTATTGCACATTCCCACCCCTCCTTAGCACATTTGCACTTCACCTTAGTACCATTATAGAAATGATAAATTGTAACTCGATGCTTTTCTTGGTAGAAACACATCCCATATATATATACTATTTGAAACCACTCCAGAGTGTACAATATTTAATTATAATGGACAAATTTATTGTGAAATAAAATGCATGATTATGATTAAATTTATGCATGCATAGACATGGCACTCGAACTATAGTCATCAAGTGCTTCTCTTAGCAAAATTCTAATAGTAGAAGTTGTAAATATATGTCATAAATATCACTACACTCATCATTACTACTACTGGGCCAAGAAGCTCATTCTATAGCGCAGTATGAGGGTGATGTGTAATTTCATGTTTGCTCAACATGGAGTTGACATGTGTCCCTCTTAAAATAAAAATAGAATATTCTCTAATAGAAAAGGAATGTTGGTCATAATAAAAAATAAAAATGAATATGATATGCATGTTTAGGTAGTTGTCCATATGACATAATAAAATTTTGTGTTAACTATTTTATTTTAATATCAACTTTAAAGAAAACATAAACATATATTTATATATTTGAACCGCGATAAAATATTTCAATGTGCAAAGAGACGAAGTAATTCAAAATAATATTGAAACGTATTTAAAAATATATTAATAATATATATATATATATAGTGGACAATAAAATATCTCAATGCTCATGTTCATTGAATCATGTCAATTTACATATCATATATGGTTTAAAATAATAATAAAATTAATTTAAAGCCTAACACTTGGTTTTAGTCTAAGACACATTTTCTCGGAAAGGGGCTCTCAAGCCTATTTAAAATGATTCTATTTCGTTGAGGGCTTTCAATATTCAACTAACATTGTTGGAAAAGGGGGCTCTATTAGTTTCCAACCACTCTTTCCCCTTGGCATACTTGTAGGCTATGATTTATCCTCAACATTGTACATTTCTTCTATTGAAATTGTAGTAAGAAAGGCTTCATTTGACTAGTATCTTAGTCAAATGGAGAAATTCTATTTTCCATATCAACGTGATGACTTGGATTGCAGTTAGCTAGAGTGACATGATCTTTTCTCCTAGTTAAGTTAGTAAATTCGAGTTTGTAGGCTAGAAGTAGAGTTGTACATGGGTTTATTAATGAGATCTAGCAATCTAGTTGAGTTATTATTAGTTGAATTTGGTTAAATGAGCTCTAGTCATTAGTTGAGTCAGTTGAAGGTCAGTTGAGTAGTTATGATTGTTGTTAACCCATTGATCTCTCACTTAACTAGTCAATCAACTAAAAATAGACTCAGTCATGCATGAAATTTGAATTGCCTTGTTGAGTGGATGGAAAAGGCACATTTGTATATATAATTGTATATTGTTGAGTGTACAGTGCTTTTGCACTAAGCATGTGCTCAATTCCTTGGGAATTGCATAAGGAAATAAGGAATTCCCCTATTATTTAGGAGCTAAATTTCTTATGAATTGTGCAAGGAAATAGGAGGAAGTTGGAGGCTTGAATTGGCTAAGTGTTGGCTAAAGAAGGACAATCAACAGGAGAACAGGTTTACAGTGCAAGGTGTGCTTCAAAGTTGAAGCAAGACATTGTAATAGTTTCTCATTCTCATCTAATTAATGAAAATCAGTAGAGGGGTTTTTCCCAATTGGGTTCCCCTGTAAAATCATAGTGTTCCTTGTGTTTTGATAGTTGCATGTGTTTTTATCGTGTGTTTTCCTTTCTACAGAATAGTAGAAGAAATTTTTGTCTCTTGATTTCAGTTTTATTTCATTAACAGTAGTAAATTTCTTGCAATTTTTACATGGTATTAGAGCTTGAAAGCACAATAGAAACCAATCAATAGATCTTCTCCCTCAGAATTTTTGATTTGCAAATTCAGTGAAGCAATTTTCTTCCTTGCGAGGAAATTTCTTTCAACGGATTGAGATTGGAGTATGCCCTGGAGGGAACCTCAAATTTCATAGCTTGGAAGGATACGATGGAATGTGTACTCGGTGATAATGGAGTATGGGAATATACACAAATTGATATTCCAAAACCAACAACATCAAATGCACAAGCACTTGCTCAATGGAAGAAAGACACAACAAGAACTAGGAGGATTATTCTCAAGGGTGCCAGAGATCATGTGGTTTTGAACTTGCATGGAAAGGAGACTCCTTTTGAAATGTGGAAAATTGTCACAGATCCCTTCCAGAGTAGCAGTGATGCCAGGAAATTGGCATTGAGAGATAAACTCAAGAGTATTCGAATGCAGAAAAATGAAACCATTCCACAATACCTCTCCAAATTCAGTCAGGTTTGAGATGAACTTGAAGGAGTAGGAGAAAATGTGTCATCATCTAAACTTGTTACTTTAGCACTCCTTGGCATTTTGAATCCTAGTGCAACTATCAGGATTTAGTTAATAGAAGAGACAAGCTACCAGATTGCGAGAGACTTTGGTTTGATTTGGTGCAGAGGAGATCAAAAGAAACACTAGAGATGGTGTCACATCCATTGCAGACGAGGAAGAAGATTGTGCTCTAGTTGGTAAATAAAAGAATGCCAAGGGAAAGAAGGCCCAAGGTGAGGCAAAGTCTAGCCAGAACAATGGCAAGAAGAAGGACCTCAGCAAAATAAAATGTTTTCACTGCCATGAATATGGACATTATGCAACCAAGTGTCCACATAAGAAATCCAATAAGGAGCCTACAACAGGAGCAGGAGGAGATGCTTTGGCATCTCAATTCGAGTTATATTTCACCCTCTTTACTTGCATGGAAATTACAATAAGAGGGAGTGAGTGGTACCTAGATTTTGGTGCCTCATATCATATGACAGGAAACAAGGAATTATTCAGTATCCTAGAGGAGAAGGATCTCAAATTGCACATAGAATTTGGAGATGATGGGAGGTATAGTACCAAAGGAATTGGTACTATCACCTTTAAGAGGGAGTCAGGCTCCCATCTTCACTTGAAAAATGTAATGTATGTGCCTAGGATGAAGAAAAATTTGATTTTTGTAGTTGTATTGGAGGACATAGGTTATGATGTGGTGTTCAATAAGGGAAAAGCTTTTCTGAAGCATGTTGCTACTAGACAAGTGAAATAGATTGGAGTTAGAGTGAAAAATCTCTACAAGCTAGAGGTAGATTTTGCCATGCATGCAACTATACCTCTAGGAGTGAGGTCGGGCGATGTAGAGCCTTAGTCCCGAAGTTGCAACGATTTGGCTTGGGTCCATAGGAGAGGATTAATAGTTGTAGTATACTCTTCTCATGGATCATTACCCTTGTTATAGGGGCCCACAATATTCAGTAGAAGAAGGACCAGTGTCATTTGATACAGTCATATCTTGGGCGACAGTTGCAGGCTAGTAGCAGTCAGAGACTCATGAGACAGTTATAGCTCAGAGACACAATTGTTCGTCAATACAGTCAAACCTATCTTCAAAGTTGAATGTCATTATGAATCCTTTGCACAAAATATCCCATTCACCTGCACCATGGCGGAGCTCTGTTTCCAAGTACCAGTTCATCAAGATGGCATCTAAGGCATGACAGAACAAGTGCACCCATTCCGGTTGGGGCTTCATTCCATAAGCCTGAGCCCATTTCGCCAAGTGTGTGCATGGATCATCCTTCCCGTCATATTTGTCGATCATTTGTACCTTTGGTTTCCTAAAGCGTGTTCTCATCATCCTCCTACACTCGTACCAATCATCAAAGCTACCCTTGTGCATACCCCACCATCTTGTGGGCGTGGCGCGCAGTGCCCAATCCAAAGCCTGGAAGCGTTGCTTCTTTGGTACTTCCCTCTCAAATGCATCCAAAAATATATCTACATTATTCAGGCCATCATAAGTGGGCATATCTCTTACCTTTGACGATACACAGTGCAGCGACCGGGTCATCATGTTACAGCTTAGTGTGGTTACTTCATGTAATCGATTCTCCTAGCGCTCTAATTCTTCATTAGAGTATGAGGTGCAGGAACTCTCGCGATCCCATGTAATTCGCCCATCCGTTGTTGGATTCACCCAATCTTGGTCTCGCACTATTATCTTATATATATAGTCCAAATAATCATCACTCTCATAATCGCGGACTGGTTCAGTGTAGCGCGATCCTTCAGCATGATCTAGGGGTACTATTACGCGAAGTGATTTCTTCTCAAATATCATCTTTCATTTCTTTAGGTTGATTACCCCATTCATATCAGTAGCCCAATCAATGCTAAGGAGCGCAGGGTAGGGGTTGTTTTCATCCACAATTTCTATTACTTCAAAGTCATTCAACGCGCTCGTGCCTTCAATATCTACAGTCACCCCTTGCAGCCACGCCATGGGGATGATCTTCTACTGATTTTCCATCCTTAACTGAATCGGAGACCACTACAGCACGGGTCTTCCCATCCGCTCCCAAGTCTACTTTGGTAGGACATTCGCGTCTGACCCCAAATCCAAAATAACCTGATCCATTTCATATTCTCCTATCTGTGCTATTAGTCTCATCTCTTGTCATGTCCTTGCTTTATGCTTACCAATCTTTCGTACCATGCGCGGTTCACCCAGATTGTTTCCAGTGCATTTATTTATAAGCTCCTGTAATCCCTTCACAACCTTGCTATCGCGCAGTAGCTTCATGCAGGTTTCTAAAAAGGTCGTAAGCGTAGAAGGATCTATCTCCTAATCAGGCTTATCCTTGCTCCCTAGGGTAGAGGCCTCAACGAAGCTCTTCTTTGCTTCCATGAACATTTCACGTGTGCCTTCCAAATCAAATTCAACCTCATTCGCCGAACTTTGCGAACCCATGCACGATCTTCGGGTTGTTTCCCCTTATCATCACCCATTGTAATTCCACTTCGGAGCACTATATTCACGTTCGGATCCTCCTCGCGATGCTCAGACCTCATCATCTGCAGGTTCTGAGTCAGCTGAAGTGGTAGCACCCCTTTGTCGTGTATCCTTGCTATCAACATAGGACAGTCCTCTATCTCATGATCAAACTAAGTACAATATTTGTACGACGGTCACGTAGGGTTAGTGCATTCGCGGGCATAGTGTCCTGGTCCTCCGCAGTTGTAACATATCAGTTATCCCCTGACCTCTGTCAGGTCCTCCTCCACCTCGGCCCCATTCGCACCCCTGAAATCCTATTCGCGTCATCCCTACGCTCTGGTCAGGGGGCCGCATTTCTGCCTGAACCCTATAGGCAGGTGTTCTGTCCATCATTAATTCATAACTTCTGCAGTTGCGCTCATCATTCCCTACCGACCTACAGAAGTTTCAGAACAGTTGTTGTGGTATTTGTACAAACTTCTACAGCAAATGACAGTTATCCGTCATATGTTTTCCTGCTACCTGACATATAGCACACCACAACGCAGGCCCCGCGCTCGGTCCTACTTGAGATTCCAGACTCAAAGGCATTATTCCTCCTCCTGCAATATAGTTCGCAAATACCGGGAAATAGTCCTTGTCATGCCCATGACCTTTACATTTCAGAAACCATACCTCTTCGTGAACCTCCAGTCAAATTGTTATGTCTTGCTTCAAACTTTGTATTTCAAGGCAAATATTTTACAACTGTGCATGGATCTATTGCACCCCCAAATTCAGATCTTGCATTAGTGCTTCATGCAGTCTCATTGCAATTTCCAAGGCCTCTGCCTAAGTCGTAATCTTCTTTTGTGATAGCGCAACCCTTAGGTGTGGCAGGAGCGAAGCCACAAACCATTCACGATGTTGTCCATTTCTTAAGTTCATATTGGCTTCGCAGATTTTACACTTCAACTTCTGATCCAATTCCCAAGGTGTCTTGCCTAGTTTCATCACGATTTCCTTTAACCCCACAATCGATTGTGCCTCGGATTTAAGCCTACTGAACTCTTTATTCAACGCAGTCTGGATGTTCGCCACTCCAGTGTTTGGGTTATCATTAGAGTACTTGATGTACCAAGTTAGCGTGTGATACTGCAAAGCACTAACCAATGTTGCCTTCTTCATGTGATCATATGTAACGCGCTGAGCTTCCCATACAGCGTTCACAACGAACCAAAACTAGTCTGGGTCTTCATTTCCCAAGCCTTTAAACAAAGGAAACTTCACTGAATTTTTCATTCTGAACTGCGATGGAGGAGGTGGTGGTATGGGTGAAGTCACAGGTGATGGTGGTGAAGTTGGAGGTGGCGTAGGTGGAGGTGGCAGTCGCGGGAATCCTTGTCTTATCAACTGAATTGTACTTCGCGGAGAAGCCTACACTACTCCCTCTTCGTCACCCAATGGAAGTGAAATCAATGGGCTATACTCAGGACCCTTTTTTCCTTCGTTTCTGTAAGTCTTTCCACTTCCCGTAGCTCCGAACATCAAGGTGGTTTCATAACCCGTTTTTCACACAATAACATCTTAATCCAAGTATTCAAAGACGTCAAGTACTTACCTTCCAGACCTTTGAAAAAGCATTGCTCCGCCTCACTATAACTAACTGAGGTATCGACCACGAATTCAGTCACAAATCCTCCTATGATGCAATCGATCCAATGATCGACAGCACGGGCGATCTTATCCTCAATGACTTCCAGTCTCTGTACTAACTCTGGGGTCCAGACAATAGGACCGTCAAGTCTCCACCTTCCATGGCTATCCGCTATCTTCGCGATCCACTCGTATAACTCAACTGGAAAAGAACATAAAAAGATCTTGTGTATTTCTGTATATAGGTACCTGTCCAACCACTGTTCCTTTGTTAGTCGTGAATTTCTGTTCTCTTGTGCCGCGAATTCGTGGATCTTCCTATCCAACCAATCTTCAACATCTCTCTTAGTTGAATTCCAATGATACGACATCACACATCTCTTATGCAGATTCTGGTCCCGGCAATGGAACCATTTGTTGGCTGTGTGGGGCCTGACCCAGGTTCAGCGTTAGTTAGCAAAACCAATCCCTACACTACTGGACCTTTCGGCATCATCTTGCAGAGCCCGGACCGAAGTCTCACCCGAAGTAGTATGGGGGGATGTTGGAACCAAGTTTCTGCACCATGAGATGGTCGTGATGTCGATTTATACCCTATGTTCCTACTTTTGCACAAGCCACTAAGTTATAGGGCTCTATCAGTGTAGCCCTTTATTCCACCCTTCACTACCTCCGCGAAGGAGTACGATTGACCTTCGCGCAACCTTAACCCACGATCCAGGTACTTACGCGCTGCTATGGAAACGTATTGTATAGGTTCCAAGTTAACTTAAGTGTTTTACTTATTTTACTAAACAATCACAGTTAACGCAGTGTAAACTGATATTCTTACTTGTCTTCAATTAACCAATATCATCACATATTCACGCATCACATAAACATTGTAATTTAAACCCAAACGCAATATAAGCAGATGCATAAACAGGAAATAAATACATAGAAATTGTGGAATACTTCTCTTTATTGATATCTTCAAATTATTATAGACTCTAACCGCCCTGCGCACACAGCTGCAAGGGTCCGCGCACTCAGCTGCAGAGTCTCTACCTACGCTAAGACCCGAAACACTTAGACTCCGCTACTAAGACTCCAAAACTTGTTTTCTTCTTAACTTAGCTTAAGACTACTTAGAGCTTACTTACTTAGCTCTTTTTATACAATCACATGGTCCACAGACCATGGGTGGATCTTTACAACCGAATTTACACTTTACAAAATAAGGGCGGACAACCCTTTATGACTCTTGACATCTTCGCGCTCCACGACCACAAAATGCGGAGACTTTACTACTTTATTACAAAATTTACCCAAAGCATGGGCTTTTAGCCCCAAAACTGTCCTTGGGGAATCTCATTCCCAACAGTTATTAAATGCTTTTGTTGATTAAAATTTCTTGAAAAGTTTGGTTGTTTTCGTGTTCATTTTCAAATCCAATGTTTAAAAGAGGCGGACTATCTTTAAGAGACACATAATTTGCGTACTCCATGGATTGGGCATACAAACTTAGAATTGAAAAAATTAGGACTTTTTGATAAGCCAATTCGAAGAATTACAAGATACAATCATTGGAGTTTTTAAAAAAGCTATCAAAAACCATTCTACACTGTGTAAGGCGGGCTATCTCACATAGATCTTCCTTAATGACCAGTAAAACGGGTCAATGTTGAATTTTTTGCAAAATGTGCTTACATCTACCAAAATTTGACTTAATCATCCTAAATATGTACTTGTCTAAAATGGTATGGTTTTGTAACTCAAAAATAAGAAAGGGATATCACCAAAGATAAAAGATAAGGAATTCAAAATAAGCCAAATGGGGCCAAATTGAATCTAATTGTGGGTAGATAAGATCCTATTAAGCACTATCGCATTAGTGAATACCATTAAAGGATGAAATATTTCACCTATCAATTTGGTATTGATGTTGTTTTGTTGATAAAAAATACACAATCCTGGTAAGTTTTTGTTTTCAAAATAAGTATAACAATTTTAATCTTTGTAGATGATAAAGATTAAAAAGATTGACGAATAAGTAACACTAATATGCAAACATTATTAAAGGCAATAGCACCAAAAGATGTTGGTCAATATGCAAACATCATTAAAGACAATAGCACCAAAAGATGTTGGTCAATATGTGAACATCATTAAAGACAATAACACCAAAAGATGTTGGTCAATATGTGAACATCATTAAAGACAATAACACCAAAAGATGTTGGTCCTGGTAAAATCAAATATCAAATTTTAGTAAATAATGAACAAAGTGAAGTGTTATAGAGTACACAAGGTAGTTCAACAAAAACCAAACTCAAGACTCCAATAAAAAGGATTTTATTTTATTTTTTTAACCAAAGTTGAGATGGAACCATAGTGTGCATAACTAAAATGAAAAATGATAGTTCCATCCAAATCCTATCTATCTATATAAAGTGAAAATCTGCCTTGATGTGAAAAGTTTGTTGAATTTGTATGAATTTTTTACTTCCTTTTTGACCACTATGATGAATGTGAAAATAGATGTGGAAACCATGTACTTAGGTGTTATATTTGAGATCTTTACACTATGGTTACAATTTCAATATTTGGTCATATTACCATAATTTATTTCATTGTTGGAAAGTCTACAATCATATGCATTGACATTAATTAATATATATTTATTGTTGGAAATTCTACAATCAGGCATTGACATTAATTAATATATATTTATTTGAAACTTTTTTAACATCAATTTATAATAATAAAAAAATCCCAAAGTAGTATAATTAATTGTTTATTTAGTTTTAAATTTTACCTTTCTGTTTTGCAATTCCTTAGTCTCGTTGGATTGTAGAGCGATCAAATACATTGTGAAAATATGTGACGAGGAAAAGTGTAGGAGATGGCTAAGATTTGTCATCATGTGTAGTATGTATTTTTAGTTTAATAATGGTTTGAGCTATTAATTAGATATATAAAGATGGTGTAATTTTTATTTGAAGTAATAAATAGGTTTAGGAATGATATTTTAAAAAATAAAATAAAAATTTTTAAAATTTTTATATAGTTTTTAAAAGATATTGTTGATTTTTTAGTAAATAATTTTATTATATAGAATTTGGGTGGATTGTTTTTGGAAAATAAATGGAGATTGGTGAATCATTTTTTTAAAATAAAAATATACACACACCAAAATTAAGTTCTCATTTTTTTTTTCTGGCAAAATCTTCTAGTAGAAAATCATTTTAATTAATTTATTTGTCTAAGCATTCAACAATACCAATTGACAAAGATGCTAAAGCCTCATTGTTATTTGAAGCTCCAAGATATATTGATATTATACTTTTGAAGGATATCCCTTGTATATGAAGGTGTTTTGAGAATATAGCATCATAGTGTACATTCGATGGAACTTATATCATAATTTTTATATTGCTACCATTTTTTTTCCACCATAGGCAAAAATTTATCTTTGTTTTTACAAGTTTAGAATATTAATGAATACTACATTATCTAATACTAATAATAGAGATACTAATTGGAAAAGTTTTCTTGATTTTATTTAGCTTATTAATCATGATTAAAATTTAGTTTTGCATTGAAAAGTGTGTGTGGTGTGTCTGAAAGATCCATACGCCTCTAAGAGATCCCCATGAGCTATCCCACCGTGCCATGGCCTCAGGAGGGGGCCCTAAGGCCTCCCCTCCTCTTCCTCATGAATTATCAGCATTTAAGAAGTTGTTCACAGCTTGCAATAAACACCCAACAAGCATGCAATAGCAAAAGTTCGTAAAACGGTTGGATTCCATACCCACCGTCGCCCTGCCGTGAGAAGAACCTTGTAGATCGGCCCTAAATCTAGCTGAACGAGGACTCATTGCGCAGTTCACCAGGCTCTGGCCCTCACCCAAATCCGTCGACGCCTGGGTGCAAAGGAACTGGAGATCTTTGACCAAAGAAGGAATCAGAAGCTATTTAGTTGGTAAGGGCTTTTTCGTTTTCGTCTTTTGATTCGGTAGAGGACAGGAATCTCATCTTTAGAAATGGTCTATAAATGGAACCCGGATTTTGATCCTTCTCAGGACGTGCCCTTAGTTGTTCCCATTTGGGTACGCCTGCCTCATGTACCTTTGCACTGCTGCAACCCCAAATCACTAGAAACCATAGGCAATAAGCTGGGAAGATACATAGACCGAGCTGAAAGAAAGGATCAATACTCCTGCTCGGGAATCTGCGTTGAAGTGGACCTGGAGGAAGGCTCCTTGAAGCTATAAAGCTCACAGTGGCAGACTAGTCCTACATTCAAGAGTTAGACTACGAGCAGCTCCCTTTTAAATGTCGTCATTGCCATGGCTACGGGCACTTCACCAAACACTGCAAAAATAAAGTAGAGGAGGCAGAGACTACAAAGGGAGATCAATGGACTTGGGTTCAGAAACCAACTTCAGCAAAACAGAATAACCGAACCAAAGGAAAAGGCGATCCTCCAAGAACTGAAGCCCCAACCTCGGTATAGTTACAAGGGGAAGGGAGCTCTATCCCGCCAAGAGTAGAGTCATCCAATAACCCTTTTGAATTACTTAGTACCTCTGAAGAACCCCCAGCAGCAGCAATTGAAGAACCCTTAGCAGCAACAGTGGAAGAGGTAGAACAACAGCTTATTATCACTATAGAAGATCAAACTCCGGAAGAGGAAGCCCCTCTTCAAGCCAGATCTCGAAGAGGAGCTTCCAGCCCCCTCTCCTACACAGAAATGACAAGGAAAAAGTCCACGGAGATCTCGGGCTCCTCGGAAGATGAGACATTTAAGAGGCCATTAAAAAGAGTTCACTGAAAATCTCACAGGGAGGCAAGGGAAGAAGAAGTAGAGAGACAAAAAATGCAAGGCAGCCAACCCACGATCGAGATGTCCATCGGCAGGAATACTAGAACCAGGCCTCCTAAGGGAGGGTCCCCATTCCTATACATTCTGATGGCAAACTCTCTTAGTCGTAAGTTGATAGCATAGAAGTTAGCCGGGACACTTCTAGGCATCAGGGTGATGAGAGGAACAGATCCAATCAACCATGCTCTATTCGCAGATGACTCTCTTCTTCTGGGAGGCGCTTCCCTTAAAATTGCAAGGGCCTACAACGAAGTCATCCAAAGCTTCTGTAGAGTCTCCCGAGCTCTTGTTAATAGAAAGAAAAGTGTGGTGTATGGTTGGAAGGTAGACCAGCAAACCATCCACCAGATCGCCCATTCCCTAGGGTTCACGGGCTTTGCCACCTAGGAAAAAATCAAGTACTTAGGGCTGCCATTAATGCTGGGAACTAGCAAGGCCTCTCACTGGTTGTAAATCATCAGTAAAATTAAGGAAAAAATAACAGGGTGGGGTGCCAAGAAGCTTACTCTAATTAAATATGTAATCTCCTCCCTGTCTATATATTAGGCCTCGTTCCTTTTAGCCCCTAAGATGATCACTGCGCAGCTCCAAACTGATTCAAAATTTCCTACGACGAGGAGGAAAGGGGAACCAAGAAAAAATCATTTGGTAAGTTGGGATACTGTGAAAAGGCCTTTATCAAAAGGGGGTCTTCAGGTAACAGACCCTAAGCTGGCCAATCTAGCCTTGGGAGGAAAGATCTTATGGAAGATCTTCTCAAATCACCGACATCGAGTAAGCCAAGTGCTCATCAGAAAATATGTACACAGGCTTTCAATAAACAATATGGAGGAAGGTACTTCATAAAAGGAACCACTCCATGGAAGCTCTGTAGTCGAGCATGGAAGTCCGTCAAAGGGCAACTATACATAATTCTTGGAAACGGGAAAAGAATCATGTTGTGGGAGGATAAAATCATGGGCCTTCAACCCCTCAAAACTCTTTCGATTTCCCTGATCTCCGCGCATGGCTTATTCAGCGTGGCATCCATAAGCTGTAAAATATCTCTGCTTGGGATCCTGGTGGAAACTGGCTTGCTGGGCACTCTCGCACCCTCCAGACAGATTGCAAATGCAACAGAATTCTCTTCTGGCTGCGCTCTCAAGCTTGGCGCCGATGCATTTGCGTACAAGGGATAAGTGGGGTTGGGGGAAATCCGGTGTTTACACGGGAGCGATGGGTTTCGTAGCTCTTCAAGCCTAACCCCTCCAAATTCACACCCCCACACTGTGGCAGCAAGTCTGGGATCTGTTTGGTCTCCAAAAGATCAATTTTTTTAGTTGGACCCTCATACACAGAAGAGTCTTGACTGGGGATAACTTAGAAAAATGAGGGAACACCGGGTCACATAGATTCCCTCTTTGTTGCACGACTCAGGAAACAATGGATCATATGTTTATTCACTGCCACTTCACTCAAGAAGTTTGGACACAGGCACTTCAAGGGCTCAACGCCTAAACTCCTTCACAGATCACAATAGTTAATATGTTCGTCACTTGGAAAGACCGATACCCCCATATGATGAAGAGAAAATCTTCTTGATCCAAAATCTGGTACGCAATACCAAAATACATTTGTTGGGAAGTCTGGTTAGCCAGAAATCATTTCATCTTTCAAACAGCTTGCCCTCATCCACATTCGTTGTTGCCAAATCCAAAGCCTTGTTGTTGGAGACAGTGGAGAATTGGCCCTTCAAGCCAAACAGCTTGCTTCTCCCTGAAGAGATCATTTGGCTCGGCTTGCCTCTGAAACAAGCTAAGAGCAAAAAGAACCCCCCTCAGCCTAGCCCTGATCTAGAGTGGCGACTTTGGAGCACTGAAGCAGAATTCCAAAAGTGGTTGAAGAACCAGGTTAAAGCCACGATTTTCTTTGATGGTGTGTCCAAAGGAAACCCAGGGATCTTAGGAGCAAGAGGAGCAATCTATGCCCAAGACGGTCACAGTAAACTCAACTTTAGTTGGGGGCAGAACACCAACAACCAGGCAGAAATCTTAGCACTGCTCAAAGCTTGCCAACTTGCCCAAGAGAACGGCGACAAAGACATTCAAATCTTCGGAGACTCAGAGACTGTGATAAAAACCTTAAACAAGGAAGACTACTTCAACAACTCGGCACTAAACAAGACCTCGTTGAGACTCTGCAAAGTGATGCAAAACTTCACCTCCATCTCCTTCTACCATATCCTTCGAAGTCTAAACGAGGAAGCGGACGAAAGGGAAAATCTAGGATGTCAATTAGCCCAAGGAGAATTTACAAGGAATGACGCAACACTTGTATGGCACCCTATCCCTTAGACTGGTAGTTGTTATCCCAGCCATTCAAGAATAGATTCTTGGCCTTCCGTGACTTGGAAAAGTTTGATGTATAGGGGTTGATCAGGCTCTGACCCAACCTTTTTACCTTCAATAAAAATAATCGTTTATGTTATAAAAAAAGAATAGTTTTGCATCATTTGGATCACATTTAAAAAATCATCTGAGTAGACGTGAAGACAACTCTAAGCATAAACCATGTTTGTAGTTATAAGGTTACATTGAACCAAATGATTGTACTAGTGTCTCATTCTCGAATGTTTCACAATATGTTATACATTTATGTATGTGCCATATATTGTAATCTTCCCAATTAGAAATTTTCAACAAAATTTGCCTCATTGCAGTTTTACATATTTTGTTATGTTGCAATGCATAATATTATGGTAATGGCATCCAATGTAATATTCACCTAGAGTTACAATTTTTTTATAATTTAGAACTTACCAGATTTATAATTCAATTGAAGAATTATTGAGAAACCATATATACATATTACATTATTTATAAGATAGCCTTCAACTTTGGTTATGTATGCATCATGGGATTCACTCATTTATTACACATATATTTAGGGGCAATTCTTAAAATTTTATATAACTATAAATAACAACAATTATTCTAATCACCATATTCAACAACATTAACAATACAATGGGAGTGAATTATCTTATCATAGCAACCCACAATCGTAACAACACTTCCATGAACATCGCCAACATGATTTCTACACTACTATATACAAACTACAAGAAATTTAAAACATTTGTTCGCTCTGCTTCCAAATCCTACAACTCCCCCTTTGATCAACCAAAAACAAAAAAATTTGTATAACTTGCTCTAATTCTTACATTCGATACAATTATAATAACAAATACAAGTTATCATGTCTCCACAAAAATACCAAGAATTATATGGAGATAATCTTACAAAAGAATGATGCAAACAAATAGGAAGAGGACAAGAAGGGAAGGAAAGAAAGGGGGAGAAGTTGTTCAAATTGGTTTTCATCCATCTCAATGCTTTCAGAGTGTAAAAATTGAAGTAATGATCCTATAGGAATAACTTTAGTAATAGGACCAAGTTTGGATATTTGGGGCCAAAAGCCTTTGGAGGTTAGAAACCTTCTAGGGCTAGTTTGAGGTCTTAAATGATGTTTTTTTGGTAATTTTTTTCTATTTAAGTGCTATGATAGGTGATTCTATTCTACAAAGATACATTTTCAATTGTTCAAGAAAGGCATCAATTGGGGTCCAAATACAAAATTTATCTCTCCCAAAAGCTAACTTATCATGATTGACCACCATGATTCAAAAGGATGTGACATCAACCCCCATTGCTCATGGAAAAGAGACTAGCCACATGGACATTATGAAGAAGAATCTAGAAGGCTAAAATTTGTAACTCTCATTCATAGTTGAAGGAGTCAAACTTAATTGTTAATTGGCTATTGGGTTGTGTTATAACCAAACTACTAAGAGGAAGGGGTGTCATTCTATTTGCTTGCATTTTATTCCATAGTAGAGCATAGTAGTAGAGAGTGGATATTGAGAGATTAAAACATAAAGGGTTTGTCATTTGTAGTAGCCCACAAGCCACATTTCTCAATTAAATCCATAAAGGGTGCTTTGTTGTTTGTATTTGATCATTTACATTCAAATAAAATAGAGCAAAGCAATCTCACCTTCCAACTAGGTGTTCTGCCAAAAGAATTTTCATATCATATCACCTTCCAACTAGGTGTTCTGCCAAAAGAATTTTCATATCATATCACCTTCCAACTAGGTGTTCTACCAAAAGAATTCTCATATCATATCTGAGTGTTCATTGTGGTTGGTGTTTGTATTTCACTATTATTATTTTTTCATTTAATTTGATGCATTCATAAGAAGAAAAACGATAATTACTAAATCTAGAAATCTAAGGAAAATTATCCCTCATAGTATAGATTTCAAATTTCAGTATATTTTTATCAAATCCATTGTGATGAACTATTGAGTAGAATATTCATGGCAATTTATAGATCATGTTGTTATTAGAGCATGTTTCTTTTGGTATTTTGTGGGAATTTTCAAGGTATCGGATCATTTTAAAAAGAAAATAATAAAATATCATCCATGGTCGAGGAACCAATTTACGATAACCCTTGAGATTTAATAAAAGAGAGGTATGTTTGGCTACAAGCGGAAGTCATAGATATAAATCATAATGTGAGCCTCCTGATGGTTGCCCTAACCAATAATCTTGGGATGTTCAAAGAACATGGAGGTTCCAACATAGAGTCGGACAGGAGGGAAAACTAAGGGATGAGGAAGAAGAGTCTAGGAAACCCAAAAAGGAGTAGAAAATTTCAAGTGACATGAACCATTCACAATCTCTCTTCATGATGGAAACAAAGGTCAATAACAAATCGCATTAAGGTGATATCAATGCTTGTAAATTAAATAATTGGTTGTAGGAGTTAGAGATTTACTTTAGTGTTCACCAAATAGATGAGGAACATAAAATTTCATTTGCTTGTTTGAAGTTGGAAGGCCATGCCTTGACCCTAGTGGAATAGCCACACGGAAACCTTGAAGTTATAGGGGGATCCTCCACTAACTATGTCGAGGGATTTTAAAACTCCTATAATGTCCTAATTGTACCCTATGGCTATGTAGTGGACTAATGGATTTGGTGGAATTACTTTAGGCAAAGACAAGCACAGACTATACAAGGGTACAACACAGAATTCAGGAAGATGGAAATAATGTTGGGCCTCTCCCAATAACCTAAACATAATCTTCAAGTATTTGGGTGGTCTACATAACCATCTGCAAAAGAAAGTGACACTATTCAAACCCAAGATGATGGAGGAGGCTTGTGTGCAGGTGCAATATCTGGAAAACATAGATAAGAAACAAGGGCAACACAGTGGTTCAAAGTAGGAATCCCAAGGAAGTGGAAAGTGGGGAGGGACAACAAGACAACAGCAACAACACACCAATGTAAAGATCCTAGCGATTGCTACAACCACTATAATATCGATGATCGCACAAAATATAAGTGTTGGAAATTACATCTAGAATTCAAACCGAAGAACTAGAGTAAGGATAGGAAGAAGAAAAATCTCATAGCCACATATTTGAGCAACAAAGTGGAAAGCATCTTCGACAAGATGAGAAAAAATTCTTATCACCAATGCGGAAGGGGGTGAATCTAAGTATCATTTAATAACAAGAAGAGAAGGATATGACTAACCCCTTCCATATAAAGATATGCATTAAAAAAACAAATTTTGATGCTATGTTCGACTCAGGATCCGAAGTGAATTTCATTATAGTAGATTTGGTGAACAAACTAGGATTGGAGGTTCAATATCATCCTCGCCCATATCCAAAAGGATGGGTAGATAAATATGCAAAAATCCATGTAACAAAATAGGGTAAACTAAATTTTCTATCAATGATGATTTTATTTGATGAAGTAGAATTAGATATAGTTCCACTTGACATGTGTTGTGTTTAGGAGTCCCTATGTGTACAAAAAGGATGCAATATTCATGCAAAGATCCAACTAGTACCTCCTCAACAAGGGGAAAAAAATCCTTATTAGAGTACACAAGGGCAAGTCTAAAATTTCACTAGTAAGTTTTAACCATGCCAAGGCACTAATCAATTCTAGCTAAAAATATGACTTACTATTTTTAAGAGAAACTCAACGTATAGAAGAGTTAATGAAAACAAAGGCGTCCCTAGAAGGATGCACTAAGGAACAAATACAACAACTAGAAGAGTTGTTATAGGTATACAAGGGAGTGTTTCAAGAGCCTAAAAAGATACCACTCAAGAGGGAAGTGGAGCATGGGATTCAATTTTTTCGAGGCTCCCCATTGCCAAATATTGGGTTATACAATCAATCTATTTTAGAAGCAAGTGAAGTGAAGAAGCAATTACAACAATTGTTAAAGCAAGGTGTCATTCAACCCAAGTACCTCACCACATGGGTCACCCATTATAATTGTAATTAAGAAAAATGATGCTTGGAAAATGTGCATTGACTACAAGATTTTAAACAAAATTACACTCTAGAATGGGTACCCCATGCCTAGGATTGATGAACAACTGGATTAGTTGCAACAAGCAAAATATTTCACCAAGCTAAATTTAAAATCAAGGTATCACCATGTTCGAGCCAGAGAAGAAGATATTTAGAAGACCACCTTAAAAATTAGACAAAGGTTGCATGGGCAATTAGTAATGGTTTTTTATCTATGCAAAGCACTAGCTATGTTCATGCAATTAATGAATGACATATTGTTCTTATCTATATGTGTTTTTTATTTTTTATTTGGATGATATACTAGTATACAATGCTACCTAGGAGGTGCACATTTTACACTTGATGTAAGTGCTAAGAGTTTAAAGAAGCACAAGTTTTTGGCAAATCTCAAGAAATGAGTTTAAATAATAAATTTTGGTGCAACTCAAGATAGACCTTGCCAAGATGGAAGCCATCATGAAGTGGCTTGTGCTTGCCAATGTTTTTGAGGTTCGGATTTTCATTGGGGTAGCAAAATACCTAAGGAAATTTATATCCTCATTTTCAACAGTAAGCGCACCATTCCAAACCATAACAGTGAATGGCAAGAGTCTTGAATGGGGGAAGTGTCAACAAAAGGCCTTTGACAAGTTGAAGAAGAAAATTACGCAAGCACCAGTTCTTGCATTACCAAACTTGCAACAGCTCTTCGAAGTGGAAATGGATGCAAGTGGGTAGGCTACAGGAGTGGTCTTGAGGCGGGGAGGAAGACCTACATGTTGACCATTTTGGATTGACAATAGTTTTGAATGGGGAAGTGTTAACAAAAGTCCTTTGACAAGTTGAAGAAGAAAATTATGCAAACACGGTTCTAGCATTACCAAACTTGCAACATCTCTTCGAAGTGGAAATGGATGCAAGTGGGTAGGCTACGGGAGTGGTCTTGATGCGGGGAGGAAGACTTGCATGTTGACCATTTTGAAGTGTTTCATGGGGTGGTTCTCAACTATCCTACCTCTGACGAGGAGCTTTATGCCTTGGTATAAGCTATCAAAAAGTGGAAACACTATCTGATGGAAAAGAAGATAGCCATCCACCCAAATGACTAGTTGTTACAATACATGTAGGCCTAAAGTGAGTTAACAAACATTACAAGTGGATCGGGTTTTTACAACAATTTTATTTAGTAATCATGTATATGAAGGGAAACACAAACAAATTAGTCAACATACTTTCAAGGCCACCCACATAAAAATTATAATTTTCGAAACTTTGATGCACATGGATCCCTTCACCCATGATACATATAAAATGGCATATATAAAATATGAGGACTTCAACGAGGTGTTTCAATAGTTGCAAAGCCAAATTCATGCAAACAATGCAAATGGCATAGTGACTATCATCTCTAGAATGGGTTACTATATAGACAAAACAAGTTATGCATTCCTAAAAGCAATTGCAGCTAATCAAAGAGACTCACGCATCCAAGGTTGTAAGAAATTTTGTTGCAAGGATGTCAATTCCCAATTGGCAGAGGTATGCACACTAGCCCACGATGCAAGAAGATGTAGCCATGTTCATAAAAGAATGTATACTTTGTTATACCAACAAGCATAGTAATAGGAAACAAGGTCTATAACATCCTTACTTGTACCACTCATCATGGAGAAAGCATTTCCATAGACTTTATGGGAGGTTTACCAACAACCAAGAAGGAACATGACTATTTATTCATGATAGTTGATAGGTCTAGAAAGATGTGTTCTCGTGCACTACAAAAAGACTATCATCAAGCAAAAAGCAACAAACTTGGTTTTGAGCCAGGTCTAAGTGCACTTTGGACTACCAAGAAACATCATTTTAGACTATGATACTAGATTTCCTAGTGAATTTTGAATTACAATGTGGGAGAAAATGGACACAAATTCAAAGAGATATACAACACTCCATCAATAGAAATAAGGGAAAATAGTAGTCAATGTGACTTTGGTGTAACTTTTATGGGGTTACCATCAAAAGCATCCGAAGACTTGGGATGGAAGTCTAGTATATATACAACACTATTATAATAGAGAAGCGTGAAGCCCATGCTTCTATTGATAAGTCCCCATTTGAAACTTATTTTAGACATTTTCCACCTTCACCTTTGGATATTATGTATGGACCTTTGGATATTGCATAAATTCATAGGAAAAGTACAAGACCATACATGATCAAAATAAAACAAAAAAAATATTTAGAGTGAGAACAGAGTATGGTTACAATTGAACAAGGAGACGCTGCAAGGTCCTAATAAATAAATCAAAGCTTTATGATATGGTCCCTTCAAGATACTAGGAAAATCAGTGTATCCCTATACATGAGCATTTACTCAATGGTGCATGTGGAAAATCTTAAACTCTATGAGCCATCAATGTTGGATTAGGAAGAGGAGCAGGTCTTTCCTTCCATAGAGGACTTAACCCCACCTACTTAGGCAGAGTTGATAAAAGATACAATTGTTCATAAAAGGTCTAGAACAACAACATATGGAAAGCATGACATTTGTCAGAATAGATTGAAAAGACAGCTTCCAAAAAAAACTAGATGATACTCTAAAGAGAAGGTAAAAAACCACCTCATTAAATAAAATATTTTGGGGACCAAAAGCCTCCCAAAATGAAGAGGTATGTGATCCAAATTGGATCACTATATATTTTTCATCCATCTCTGTGCTTTTAGAGTGAAAATTTTGAAGAAATCAACTTCTAAGCGCATTTTTAGCAAAAAAACTCAATTTGGAAAATTGAGGTTTGAAACATTAAGTTAATTGGTTAACAGTAAACATTTAAACTATATATCCACCTCGTTACCCTCGATCTAGTGAAGTATCAATCATACTTATGGTTTTCGGAAATATAAAGCCAAGTCACAAATCCATAATACCCTTTATCAAATCCATAAAACCCTTTATCAATCTTCTAATCATTGGATAAATAAAATGGGCAAACAGTGAACTCAATCATTGATAAATTAGATTCTTGACTGAAGAAATTAGATAACGAAAATTGGGCTCAATAATCGACAACAAAGCCTTCCGTCAATGTAAATGTGTGGTCTAGTGGTCTATGAGAGAGCTAATCCGACACAATTGCAAATTTGTCCTGGACTAAGGCCTTCCGTCAATGTAAATGTGTGGTCTATGAGAGAGCTAATCCAACACAATTGCAAATTTGTCCTGGACTTGCGCTCAGCCACACTCCTTTTTAAGAGTGTGGCATACAGGTGGGTCTACTGGAGCACTATTCAACACAATTTTCCTGGACTTGCACTCAGCCACACTCCTTTTTAAGACATGCCATACAGGTGGGTCTACTGGAACACTATTCAACAAAATTGCAAACTTGCTATGGACTTGAACCAGATATATTCCTTTTTAAGACCTACCATTCAGGAGGGGCAGATGACATCAAGAATGGAATCTTGGTTAAGATATTGCTTAAACCCAGAAGTTTGTTTATCATGGTTAAGATATTGCTTAAACCCAGAGGTTTGTTTATCATGGCCTCAGTTTGTCATAGATTTGCAAGAATGGAATATTGGTTAAGTTATGGTTTGATGTGGAATCTTGGTTAAGATTATGCTTAAACCCAGAGGTTTGTTTATCGCTGCCTCAGTTTGTCATAATTTGCAAGAAGAATGGAATCTTGGTTAAGATATTGCTTAAACCCAGACGTTTGTTTATCGTTGCCTCAGTTTGTAATAGATTTGCAAGAATAGTTTGTAATAGTTTGTAAGATATTGCGTGAACCTAGAAGTTTATTGTGTCCTCAGTTTGTCATAGATTTGCATATATTTGCAAGAATGGAATCTTGGTTAAGATATTACTTAAACCCAGAGGTTTATTGTGGCCTCAGTTTGTCATAGCTTTGCATATATCTTACCACTACTGTTAGATAGCAAACAAGATGCATTTTATGACTAGTTTTTGGACTTCCAGTATACCTGGTACACTGGTTGAAACCCCACAAAAAAGCAAAAATTCAAGAAAAAACAAACTTACAGAGATAAGACGTATCTCCAGAAGAAATTCGATGACATCTCCAAGTTCATACCATTTCAGTTCTTAGTCCTCATTAAAAGATGAAACTGCTGTACTCAATCCCAATTATAAGCTGAACATTAAAAGATGAAGCTGCCGTACTAAATCCCAATTATAAGCTGAACATACTATTGCAATCAATGTTGTTTCCCAACCAAATCAAAGTACAATGCACCAGTTCTCATTTGAGAAAACATGTTTCCATCCTCGAACTTACAGAGAATTCAAGAAAATTCAAACTTACAGAGATATGACTTATCTCCAGAAGAAATTCAATGAGATCTTTAAAGTTCAGACTATTTCAGTTCTTAGTCCCCATTAAAAGATGAAAGTACTGGACTCAATCCCTATTATAAGCTGAACATACTACTGCACTCAATGTTGTTTCTCAACCAAACGAATGGATAATGCGCTAGTTGTTCTGATTTGAGCAAATATGTTTCCATACTCGAGATTTCCTATTATAATTGACTTTGCACATACTGCATGTTTGAAATAGCATGCAAGATAACCATCAAAACATCATATTATACAATAAGTATCAAGACCAGAATGAGTAAGAACTGGTTTTGCATCATCCTACAAACACGGGTTGGACTACTGCAAATCGATTCCAAACACCAGCCTAGTTATGGTGTTGTCTTAACTCTCATGAATTGATAAAAAAATTTCGAAAAAATGCACAAATTATTGAAAGAAGTTTGCAAAAAAAACACTAAATCAATTTATTTCTACCTCAATACAATCATAATAGAATCATATTCATGGACTAACTCAGTCAAGACTTGAAGGCAAATATCACAACGGCCCTTTCTGTAAGACAGAACCAGAGTCAGGAAACGATGACAGTTGTATGCACATGAAGAAAGAACTTAGGGCTTACGCCCAATGTAACATGACAATATGAACTGCAACTATTTAATCGATGACGAAACTTGGTTGATCCTGGAAACAAACTTGTTTGATCCTGGAAACATATGCATCACCAATTTAAATCTATCATCACTTCCCCAAATTTAAAAAAGCCGTTAATTGCATTTAGGAGGTACCCCATATGGTCTTCACCAAAGGAAGAAAGATGCCCTCAAGTAGTCACCACGACAGTAGGTCACCCTGTGCAAGCACAGAAAAAATAAAAGCACACTCCCTACGCAGGCATTATCCTGCTCAGGTTCAAAGGGACTTTCTCAGCCTGCTCCTGTCAACAACCCCAGCTTCGCTAGCGGTGTAAACAGGGCAAGCACCCCTGGTGCCGAACCAATTAGCAAGTGTATATTTAAGGCTGTAAATGGAAAAGTGGAAAAAATAAATAAATAAAGCAAACTTTTCTTTGAATTAAAAATATGTATTTCACACCAGAGAGTCTCCATTGTTTGATTGCCTTGTGATCAAATAAAATGTTACCCATCTAATGGTATCATGAAAAAATTAAAAAATAACACACCAAATTATTGACAATGTAAATATTTTAAACCCGATTTATTTGAGTGCATCACAACTGAATGTCTCCAGTGGCATAAAGACCTGCAAACAGATTAACACGAGTTAAAAGCTAGGAATATGATCAGCCATTATTCTACATATACTCTTATGCAAAAGAAATTTCTAGTTACCTCTATCTTTATAACACAAGCCCATCAGGTAGAGAGTGTATTCTTTCCTTCAGCTACATGGCGCTGGGGTATGTAGATTTCTCCTCCAGTTTCCCCCCACTGCTCCCCACTGACTGTTTTCTTTGCGGCAAGAAATTCGGCACTCATTTCATCCATACCATGCTTTATAGCTTCTTCTGCATCTCCATACCCATGCTCTTCAGCATACTTTCTAACATCCTCAGTTATTTTCATGGAGCAAAACTTTGGTCCACAAATGGAACAAAAGTGAGCTACTTTAGCACCCTCTGCTGGAAGAGACTCATCGTGGAATTCCTGGGCCGTAGTGGGATCCAGAGACAATGCAAACTGATCCTTCCAGCGAAATTCAAAGCGTGCCTTGCTTAAAGCATCATCCCATTCTTGAGCAAATGGATGCCTTTTTGCTAAATCTGCAGCATGGGCAGCAATCTTATATGCTATTACACCAGCCTTCACATCATCTCGGTTGGGCAAGCCAAGATGTTCTTTAGGGGTTACATAACATAGCAACGCAGTACCAAGTGCCCCAATATTGGCAGCACCAATAGCTGAGGTAATATGATCATAACCTGGAGCAATATCCGTTCTAAGGGGGCCAAGGGTATAAAATGGGGCCTCATTACACCAATCTAGCTGTTTTTCCATATTTTCGGGGATCTTATGCATTGGGATATGGCCTGGTCCTTCATTCATAACCTGCACATCCTTCTCCCAAGCACGACGAGTGAGCTCGCCTTGAGTAGCAAGTTCTGCAAATTGTGCAGCGTCATTTGCATCATAAATAGAGCCAGGCCTCAAGCCATCTCCAATAGAAAGGGAAATATCATATTGATTACAGATGTCAAGTATGTCGTCCTAATGCTCATATGCAAAATTCTCTTTATGATACGCCAAACACCACTTTGCATGGATAGACCCTCCTCGAGATACAATTCCAGTCATTCGCTTTGCAGTCAGAGGTCCGTAGCGTAGAAGAACCCCAGCATGTATCGTAAAGTAATCAACTCCTTGTTCAGCTTGTTCAATCAAAGTTTCTCTAAAGACTTCCCAAGTCAAATTCTCTGCAATTCCATCAAACTTTTCAAGAGCTTGATATATTGGTACCGTACCAACGGGTACAGAAGAATTACGCAAAATCCACTCACGTGTTTCATGGATATGGCGACCATTGGATAAATCCATAACAGTATCAGCACCCCACACATGGTTGCCCACTGTAGTTTTTGAACCTCATCTTCAATTGAGCTTAAGACTGCTGAGTTTCCAATATTTGCATTGACCTTCACCAAAAAGTTTCTCCCAACAATCATGGGCTCCAACTCCAGATGCTTCTTGTTAGAAGGGATAATAGCGCGGCCTCGAGCAACCTCGGAACGAACAAATTCAGCATCAAGATTCTCTCTCAAAGCACAAAACAACATCTCTTCAGTTATAATCCCTCTTTTTGCATAATACATTTGAGTGAAGCGTTGATCGCCATTCACTTCACGTTTTTCAATCCATTCCTTGCGGATCTTAGGGAGACCTTTGCAGTCATAGCAAGTTGAAAAATTACTTGTAAGTAACCAGACAAGACGAGTATCTAAATAAAGAACTGTAACTATTAAATTGGGAAATAAAAAATGTGAGGGATGCTATATGGTCTCAAACTCATCAATCTGAGGATTTATATTCTGAGGACCACTTGTGTCATAAATATCAAGATAAGGTTCCTCTCCAGATAAGTGAACACGACGCAATGGAACATGAATCACAGTGCCAGTAGGCTCATGAACAGCTTCTCTGAAACAGTCATAAAATATACTATGTGCGTTAGTTACCAATCAAATGTCAGGCACCTTAAGCTTCCCATGTCCATTGCACAAAATCGATATGATCATCAACACTCAGAAAATAGATTAAAGAGATTAAATTTTCTTCAGCAAGCACTGATCAGTCAAGAAATTTACTTAGCTTTCTAGTCAAATGATAGATCAGAAATGAGAAAAATATTAGCTTTCAAAGTAAAATTCTTTTTGCTTTTAAACAGGACAATAACATAAAACGATGACACAAAGAAAATTATACTTGAACTCCTTTGTGCTATTGGGAAAACACTGCTCAAATGTTGGAAGAGGCAGAAACTCTGGCGCCAATGGATCCACTGTATGACGACTACGCTTTTCCTTCACTGACTCGGAAACTGAAGGACCCACTGTCAATGCGGCCCTTGCCCCTACACTTCTGAGGTTTGAAACTTCATTCTTTCCCAAGGATGATATCTTGTGTGAATAATCAATTCCTCTGAAAATTGCAATCCTTATTGGCTTTTGGGGACAGATGTTCGCTCTAACTAAATGATCTGAAGCAGAATTGTCCTTGCATGTTGATGAAATCAGACTTGCCTGTATGCATGCCATACCTGCAATCAAAGTACCATATGCACAAAGCTAGATTTATGTACCCTGCGAGATTCAAACTTCAAAGCATTTAAGTGGAAACAACATGCCCAACACTTTCACTTTCCTTGAATTTAAATTTTAAATTGCTTGGTTGTACTCCAAAAAACTTAAAAGTAATTGGACATAATAAAGGGAATAAAGGGGGGATTGAGT
Source organism: Pinus tabuliformis (assembly GCA_031772625.1). Taxonomy (NCBI): domain Eukaryota; kingdom Viridiplantae; phylum Streptophyta; class Pinopsida; order Pinales; family Pinaceae; genus Pinus; species Pinus tabuliformis. Next base: position 804,419,441 of record CM062810.1, read on the forward strand.
GTAAATTTCCTGTAGGCATTCACCAAAGGATAAAAAGTGAACAATTCATGGCCTATATCATTACCAATTATCATGGCCCTATATCATTACCAATATTATGTTAAAGCTATGTTGCATAACTTGGTAAGACCGCGCCCCAGATTTTCTAGCGGACAGCGGATGGGGAAGGTAATATATAAAACCAAAAATATAAAAAAACTGCAATGAAACAATTACAACTTGTATTTATGCAATCATCAGTGACAAGTTCCAGAGAAATCAAAGATGAAATTTGCAAAGGTAATAAGACAGAAAACTGATTAGGCATTCAATTCGAAGCCCATGAGAAACCAATGCAAACTTATCTTAATCTACATAATTCAGATTCAAACTCTCATCTACATTATTCACATTTAAACTCGGTTATGGTCCCATTGGTCACACCTAGCCCTATACACAGGCTATACCCTTTCCCATCAAATCATCCAAAGCAATGCCGGTTGATATCTCCATCAATAATAATCAAGTAAACTGTACACACCTCTTTTAGAACAAGATTCTTTGTGTCAAAGTTGTAGTACACACCTCCTTTAGAACAAGATTCTTTGTGTCAAAGTTATAGTACACACCTCCTTTATAACAAGATGAGCCTCGTGAAATATTAATATGAGTTGTGTGTCAAAGTAGTACCATTGCTGAGCTGAGAGGCTCATTTTACAGCTCAGTATTAGGGAGATCTGTAATTCCGTCCGTGCTCAAGGTGGAGTTGACACGTGTTCTTATTAAAATAAAAATAAGATATCCTCTAAATAGAAAAACAACACAAATGTCGGTTATAATAAAAAAAAAAAATGAATATGCTATGCATGTTTAGTTAGTTAAAAGAAATGTGTGAGTAAGATGTACTCTAAATACAATTTAAACAATAAAAATTTAAGCATTGTATTTTCCACTCTAAAAAAGGTTTGCCCCTGAAGAAATTTGATCCTTCTTGACTCAAGAGATCTGTGCTTAAGATGGATCTATACTGGTTATATAGCATAAATAGTTACATGGTTGCACCTCGTCTTAAGCAATAAGCAATGCCATCTAAAAAGCTTCCATCCTAGCTCTTGCTAGATCCAATCTTAAGATGGATCTATACTGGTTATAGAGCATAAATAGTTACATGGTTGCACCTTGTCTTAAGTAATAATCAATGCCATCTAAAGAGCTTCCATCCGCTCAACCACATAAACTTTCAAACCATTTTCTAACCTGACCGAAAAAAGCTACACAACAAGGAACATCTAGGAGTCCCGAAAAATCAAAAGACATGGGGAGTCGGGACGTTCCCTTAAATTTCATTGAGAACGCAGGAACAGTCCCCTAAAAGTCCCATAGTCCCTGATGGCCTCCCCAAGCATTTCAGAAAGTTTCCAGGGAATTAAAAAGTCCCCGAAAAGCTAAATCAGCTGCAAAGGGTCTTAAAGGTGGAACAGATCCTCTGCAACATAGAGCTAAAGCTGCATTTCTTTCTCTCTCACACATATAATGCCAACTTTTGGATCAAACATATTGAGTTATCTAAGTGGCACGGAAATAGAACTAGACTTGAATCGACAACCAGGTAAAACAAGAAATCCTTAAGAGAAAACTAATGAACAATCATTTGGTTTTTACAACTGAGCACGCAGACATCAAATATTTTAAAACTGCAAATATTAATGAACCACCAGAACTTGTTGCACAGACGGTACCATTAAATAAGAAATGAAGATGATACACAACAAAAGGTAAACAAGAACAAGAAGGATCATAGAACAACGTGATATATTACTAGCAAGAATTCTGAACGTCAGGACAAATCCCAGATAACTGATCCAAGTAAAACTTCAAACAAAATGCATCGATGACAGAAAAATAGCATAATGGATAACTTGGGTGGTAAAGCATCAGTGACATAGCTGGGTAAATATAGCATATTGGATAACTTGGGTAGTAAAGCATCAGTGACATAGCTGGGTAATGTAATAGCCTTGCAGCCTCTAGCAGATCTTGCAGCGCAGCTATGCTTGAAGATGCGTATTTACTATTTTATGCCTATTATCATTGATTAAGATTATAGTTACAAGAACTTGTAATATAAATTTTATGACCTTTATCCTTAGTCTCTCCACTCTCCTATTGTTCCCTTCTGCTCTCACCTACTTCCTATTTTTGTAAGCCTTACACATGTTCTTCATGTATCACACATGCAAGGGCATTCTTCTTCTACATATCTACTCGCAAAGCTATAGAGTTATGCTGAATATTGTTACTGTGCTTTGTAGGTTTTTAACCCTGCAAATGGTCATGACTTATAACGCAATCATGAGATCTTTTGTTTGCTATTGTGTTCTTGAGTTGAGTTTTTGGGTTGTGTTGACTGTTCAAAGGTTCACTTCAAATCAACATTGTTCATACGAATCTCAACATTAGTCAGGGGACCATTTTGGTCAAATGGGCATAATTGGTAATCTGTTGAACCTGCGGGCTAGTTGATGATAAATATTAATTGCAATATCTTGAGAAAGTCCCATTTTAGTTTTTGGACTGATATATATATGGTTTTCTGTTCAAAAATATGGGAATCAATAAGAAGAAATCCTGTTTCTTTATTAGCCATTACCCTGCCTTATATGTGCCTTAATGTGTCATAGTTTAATAAAAAAGTTAAAGAATTTCAAACTGTACCTAAAGAGTTGAGTTGTTAACTAATGTAATGCTACAAATCAAACAAAAAAGGATTTTTGTTATTTCTGCAAACTTTTAAGATTAAAAAACCATCATGTCAGAAAAGAAAAACCTTGCCTAATTGAGTCACAGAGAATGTTTTCAACACGAAATCAGATAAAAAAATTAAAACGTCACCTGATCACTAAAATAGCATAAACATTAATTTCGATATGAATAATAGCAAGGACCACACATGGCATTCTGTTTATTGATTTGAGGATTACTCTATGAATAACAGCGAGGTCAGCCAATGGTATTATGGTTATTGATGTGAACATTGTGAAGCATCGGGTACTTCGATCCCGCGTGCATCAAGTTGTAAAAGTAAAATACATCATGGCATCAGCAAGTATTGTTGTATTATAGGATTATAATATTAATAATTTAATTTTAAGGTCACAATTAAGTCACACATCAAATTGATGTTTAACACCTGAGATTTTTTGTTTGTGAGATAAAAAACCTTTTACACTGCATTTGATTATTAAAGTCTAAAGAAATGTACATATTCTTTTTAAATTATCTGTAACTGTTTAGAAGGAAACACAATGTTCTTAACCATTAAGCGCACTTAAACTATACTAAAAAATCTCATAAAAACACTGTGATTAAATAAATTTGTAACCTTGTACGTCAAAATTATGGATACAATGACTTGCACATTGGATAAATCTTTAGTAATATGCTCTCAATTATGTATCAAGGAATTCCTGATATATGGCAAGACTATTCAAAACTATATCATACCATATTATATATGGCAAGACTATTCAAAACTATGTCATACCATAGTAGAAACAGATGAAATGTAAATACTCATCCTCTCTTTTATACATAAATATACACTTTCAAACAACATCAGGGCTTCTACATAATCTCGTCGTTTTTTGAGGAATGCTATTTGGATGAAAAAATTGCAGCAAAAGTGCAGCCCTGGTGAACAACTTAACACTCCACCACTCCACCGACCTCTAGTCTATAACTAATCATTAGATCTATAAAGCTTTCGATCTGTCCATTTTAACTACCTATCCACCCACACCTCTAAGCGTGTATTCCCTCGTAAACATATACACTGAGGAATTCAGATATATTATTTCAATATCCTATGATTCTTCTCTAACCCTTCTCCCTTTTAAAGTGAAATAAAGCTAATTTTGAAACGGATGGAGTAGAAATTTTAGATATGGTTAAAGTTGTATCAAAATCTAAGATGTACGCTGGAATAATACGTTTAAGGATTTTGATCAATTCTGAATAGATTCAGTTGGTCAATGGGCCAAAATTTCGATCAGAGTTCTAGATTGATAAAAACCCTGATAAATTGACCCAATTTTCAATTAGATTTCCAGAATGATAAAACCCTGAGTTTCTCAGTTAATAAATTCCAACCAGGAAAAGAAAATTTATTTAACAGCTTCCTCATTTATACTCTTCAAAATTAAATATATTTCAAAGCAAATTATGCTGAGTCCCTATTTTTTTATTCTTCTCTAACCCTTCTCTCTTTTAAAGTGAAATAAAGCTAATTTTGTAGCGGATGGAGTAGAAATTTTAGATATGGTTAAAGTTGTACCAAAATCCAAGATGTAGGGTGGAATAACACGTATAAAGATTTCGATCAATTCTGAATAGATTCAGTTGGCCAATGGGCCAAAATTTAGATCAGAGTTCTGGATTGATAAAGAACCCTGATAAATTGACCCAATTTCCAATTAGATTTCCAGAATGATAAAACCCTGAGTTTCTCTGTCAATAAATTCCAACAAGGAAAAGAAAATTTATTTAACGGCTTCCTCATTTAAACTCTTCAAAATTAAATATATTTCAAAGCAAATAATGTTGAGTCCCTATTTTTTTATTCTTCTCTAACCCTTCTCTCCTTTAAAGTGAAATAAAGCTAATTTTGTAGCGGATGGAGTAGAAATTTTAGATATGGTTAAAGTTGTACCAAAATCCAAGATGATGGGTGGAATAACACGTCTAAGGATTTCGATCAATTCTGAATAGATTCAGTTGGTCGATGGGCCAAAATTTCGATCAAAGTTTATTTAACGGCTTCCTCATTTATACTCTTCAAAATTAAATATATTTCAAAGCAAATAATGTTGAGTCCCTATTTTTTTATTCTTCTCTAACCCTTCTCTCTTTTAAAGTGAAATAAAGCTAATTTTGTAGCGGATGGAGTAGAAACTTTAGATATGGTTAAAGTTGTACCAAAATCCAAGATGTAGGGTGGAATAACACGTCTAAGGATTTCGATCAATTCTGAATAGATTCAGTTGGTCAATGGGCCAAAATTTCGATCAAAGTTCTGGATTGATAAAGAACCCTGATAAATTGACCCAGTTTCGAATTAGATTTCCAGAATGATAAAACCCTGAGTTTCTTTGTCAATAAATTCCAACAAAGAAAAGAAAATTTATTTAACTGCTTCCTCATTTATACTCTTCAAAATTAAATATATTTCAAAGCAAATAATGTTGAGTCCCTATTTTTTTATTCTTCTCTAACCCTTCTCTCTTTTAAAGTGAAATAAAGCTAATTTTGTAGTTGATGGAGTAGAAATTTTAGATATGGTTAAAGTTGTACCAAAACCCAAGATGTAGGGTGGACTAACACGTCTAAGGATTTCGATCAATTCTGAATAGCTTTGAAATATATTTAATTTTGAAGAGTATAAATGAGGAAGCCGTTAAATAAAGTTTCTTTTCCTTGTTGGAATTTATTGACAGAGAAACTCAGGGTTTTATCATTCTGGAAATCTAATTGGAAATTGGGTCAATTTATCAGGGTTCTTTATCAATCCAGAACTCTGATCAAAATTTTAGCCCATTGACCAACTAAATCTATTCAGAATTGATCGAAATCCTTAGACGTGTTATTCCACCCTACATCTTGGATTTGGTACAACTTTAACCATATCTAAAATTTCTACTCCATCCGCTACAAAATTAGCTTTATTTCACTTTAAAAGAGAGAAGGGTTAGAGAAGAATCAAAAAAATAGAGACTCGGCATTATTTGCTTTGAATTATATTTTATTTTGAAGAGTATAAATGAGGAAGCCATTAAATAAATTTTCTTTTCCTTGTTGGAATTTATTGACAGAGAAACTCAGGGTTTTATCATTCTGGAAATCTAATTGGAAATTGGGTCAATTTATCAGGATTCTTTATCAATCTAGAACTCTGATTGAAATTTTGGCCCATTGACCAACTGAATCTATTCAGAATTTATGATCAATCTAGAACTCTGATTCGAAATTTGGCCCATTGACAACTGCATCTATTAAAATTGATCGATGATCGAAATCCTTAAACGTGTTATTCCACCCTAGATCTTGGATTTTGGTACAACTTTAACCATATCTTTAAAATTTCTACTGAAGAGTATAAAAAATTAGCTTTACTTCATTTTAAAAGAGAGAAGGGTTTTTAATAATTAAAAAATAGGTACTCAGCATTATTTGCTTTAAAATATATTTAATTTTGAAGAGTATAAACGAGGAAGCCGTAGCTTTACTTCACTTTAAAAGAGAGAAGGGTTTTTAATAATCAAAAAATAGGGACTCAGCATTATTTGCTTTAAAATATATTTAATTTTGAAGAGTATAAACGAAGAAGCCGTTAAATAAATTTTCTTTTCCTTGTTGAAATTTATTGACAGAAAAACTCAGGGTTTTATCATTCTGGAAATCTAATTGGAAATTAGGTCAATTTATCAGGGTTCTTTATCAATCCAGAACTCTGATCGAAATTTTGCCCTATTGACCAACTGAATCTAATAATGCTGAGTCCCTATTTTTATACCCTTTCAGATGCACACCAGGGCCCGGGTGGAAGCGGTGCATCAGTTGCATGCAAAACCAAAACTAGAAGGAAATCCACAGCGGTACTCTCGTTTCAGCTTAGCGATCACAAAACTGAGTTAGATAAAAGTACAAAATAAACTAAACTAGTATACTATCCGTGTTAACCCTGGAACCTGGATCTTTAATGGCGGATGGGATTTTTTCCCTATGTGATTAATAAATGAGACTAAGATAAATCTATGCTTATGAAATGCTAATATGGCATCTGTGGCTTCTATGCACCTATGGCATCTGCTTCCATGCACCTATGAGTTCATGTTGAATACCTGAGTAAACTGATAAATAAAACGCATTGCAAATAACATGAAACCCACAGCAAATATCTGTTTCTAGAAGAGCGAACTTACTTTTGGTAAACCAGAAGAGCCTACTCACAATCGCTAGCACTGTCAAAATGCAAGCCCGACACAATGAAAATAAATGACACTTACAAATCTGAAGTGGGGCGGTGTATCATGCAATGGTTTAAATAGCCAGCGAGATGGCTGTAAGGTTGTCCTGTTTGTCACCTTATTTTATGGGTAACGCGAGGCTGTCTTTGCCCGCCGTATCCACTTCTTCCGTGATCTTAACACGTGTATTGTTAAACATCGTGTGAATACATTATCCGGTGGATAAAGAAACCTGCGCTGAAATCATTTAATGATATATTAGAGGATGCTTAAATCATCTGGTTATGGAAATTTAGGAAAAATGATTTTTGTTTAAGTCAGGCAAATGATTTAAAAATAATGCTAACCTTTAAAAACAAAATGGTAAAAATCACATCATGTGACAAACAAATTAAAAACAACCATCCTATTTATAGATGGACAAGATGATAAAATCTAGTGTTGATGATTTTGCATTTGAATGACTAAAGTATAGCCATATGATTATGATTTTGTGATTTTGCTTAAATCATGTATATTCATATAATTATGATTTTGATTTTGTATAATCATGTTAATTAAAAATGATTGTTATAAATATAATAATAATTATTTTGCTTACATTATATAATTGAATAAAAATGATTGTGATAATTAATTTTTTTTTTTAACTTTAGCAGGATTACATTTTCATTATGTCCAATATATTACTCCATCGAAGCAAGGGAATTGAAAGAGTGTCTTAACTCAACAGTCACATCAAAGAGTGTCTTAACAAAGCACTCAATCAACTCCAATATATCACGATCTAAGCAGGAATTGAACCGTCACATCAAGGACTGTCTTAACGAAGCACTCAATCACCATCTATCCAAGACCCCATAGGCTATAATTAAAATAATTTTGTTTAAATCATGAAAATAAATAAACAAATTAATATAATTATAATACAATGTTATAATTAGGTTGGGATGGTTTTACTTAAATTATGTAAATAAATAAATAAATAACTATTATAATTTTAATTTAAGAGAAAATAATGATAAGAGTGGATGGTTTTGTTTAAATTGTGTAAATAAATAAAAATAATTTTTTTAATAGTGCGTGGGGAGTAATTTATATTAGCAAATTATGTGTTTTTGCACAAGAATATGTCTTTTCTGAGTGACAAAGAGTATCAAACTTTTTTTAGACAAATTAGAAATGCATAAGCACACTCTTAGTAATCAATTAATCAAAATAATGTTACATATATAAATACATAAGTGTTATCTCAAGATAGAAAAGCTACCTTGATCACATAATCAACTAATTGAGCAAATATCTCAACCATGCACCAATATAAGAAGCTAGTTAGTTGGAGAATATCTCCAAATGATTATTGAGACAGGATTCAGCATTTTTGAACCATGAAACACTTGGTCTCCCTTTAGGTTGGTGTCTTTCAGTTAATTCGTTTGGAAGTTTAGGTCAAGTGAACAGAATTGGTAGGCGTTAATCGATCTGTGGAACATATCAAATCTTTCATGTATAAGTTCATTATGAGATGAGCCCACTCATCTCACAATGATATAAAATCATTTCGGATAGATCTATTATCTAGCCGAGTAGAGATCTATTTGTAATGGGGTAGAAAGCAACTTCTACTTTGCTAACATTATTACTAGTATTAGATACTGGGTTATCCATAGCATTACCATACCTTCTCTATTCATTGTAGGTTGGTTATTTGTCAGCACGGGTTTGGCTTATGATGTGTTTGGGAGGCCCCTTCTAAATGAGTATTTCACAGAAGGTCGACAAGAGGTTCCATTAGTAACTAGCCATTTCGATTCGTTGGAGCAACTCGATGAATTTGCTAGATCTTTTTAGATATAACCAACTCCTAAATAATGGAAACAAACTCCTTCTCGAGCCAATTATCTCACTTAAGACAAGTAGGAAATATATACTCTAACATTTCCTCTTAACGATTATTTGTCTTAATTTGGATCAACTAAGGTGTTCACCAATATGTTCTCTGCAACAAATGATCTACTATGAACTAAAGCACCTCCCGATTAGCAAAGTCTATCTGTGATCTAACCTGGCATTTACAAACATTACTGAAATGTTGGCATCCTTATAAAGAAACAACCATCCACCATAAAGCATAGGTACCAACCATTGCAATTGTCGGCTTACTAGGATGCCCCTTCATTACATGGTTTATTCAACCATCCTTCCATCACATATATTCATACATGTACATATAACTTTAACTCTTGTTACATCACCACCATCATCATCCTAGATTTTCTTGGCTTACCTATAACATGCTTTAGTTTTCTTGACTTACCCTCAACCATGCTCTCGATGCTCCTGCATAGGACTCCCAAGAAACAAAAAAAATCTACAGGAATCTTTATCCCTATGTTTCCTATCTCTCACAAGTTGTGTTTCTTCATTATATCCTCATGTGGTTTAAGCTTACCACAAACTACACATCAAGTGGTTTTGGAGGACCACAAACCATTAGACCAAGTGGTTTCTAGTCGACCACAAACTTTCCTCTATCATGCAATTTCCAACTTACCACAAACTATCACTACAAAGTGGTTTTTAGATTACCATGAACGTTATGGGAGTACACATTGCTTTATCATCATTTGACTTAGGTACAAAAAGCTTTACCAGGTACATACTCAAACAATCTTTAGGACCACTACATCAACTCAAACATGACACTATAGACTGGCCTACAAACACAATGTGTGACTCACATTATAGTATGATCTTGATTCTATTCCACAACACTCACAAACTTTTAATTATCCATCATCATCCAATCTCCATTGTTGTCATCTTCATTACCACCACAAACATTATCACAAGTTGTTGTTTCATGTTCCTTTAAGGATCACATCTTCACTTGTGCTTTTGTCACTATGGGATTTCTTCTAATTATTTTTGTACCTGCATACACAAACTTTATGCTTCTTTCTGCAAACAACTAGTTATTGATGTCCATGTAAAATGAAATCCATCCACTGAGATAAATGGGTGTCATCCACTATACTCGCCAGTTCTCTAGGAATATTTCTTGCCTACATGCTTCATCAACATGTTAAAATCTCATAATCATAACTTGGTCCCTCACATTCTGATATTAATTCATCTAACATCCCCCCTTAATAGAAGACTGATGTGATAGCCCCTTTGGGAAAATTCCCCTCTTACATATATTGTAAATATTTCATGTATTTTGATTATAAATTTAAAATACTTGAGAATTGGGACACAGATTCTAGAGTTTGAGGAAGGATATTGCTTGGGATTTGAAGGAATCTTGATTGTTTCATGACAGGCATTGAAGTTTGGTAAGTGTGTGATTAAATGGACTGGTTATGCCATTAATCCAGATGAGGAAGAAGGAAAAGGAACCATGCTTGCCTTGGATAAATCCACAAGGCATAAGGGAAAAAATTTAAATGGAGAATGGGTTGCACTAGTAGCAAGGACATTTGTAGTCAACCATGTAGGATAGAACCATGTTAGCCAAGAAGGAACAGGCGACAACAATGCCTTCCAACGCAACCAAATGTTGAAGTTGTAACTAGGTTCGATCTTCATAATATAAATCTATTGTTGATGTATTTATTATATTTTTGTCAAAGCATGTTCTCCATGCTTAGAGTCAAAAGAGTCAAAATAAAAATGTATTTGAGCCATGTCCCACTTGGACATTCGTAAGAAAAGAAATTTTAATTTTATTTTCGAGTCATAAGCCCACAAGATGACCAGGTCGGCCCTCCTTGGACAAGTCGACCTAGTGGCACCTATTGAACCCTCTTGGACAACTATATATAAGAGACAGTTTGACCTCTTGGAGAGTTCATTCATTCATCACATCATATAGTATCTTCTACACCTAACAAAGAAAGAAGAAGGTTGAAGTCAAAGGAGAGAGAAGGAAGTCAAGATACAAGAAGAAAACTGAAAATTTCACCCTACTGCAGCTCACATGTGTGGATGGTTTTTTTGTGGAATAGGGCCGAATTTTCTTAGGTAATTGCTGGTCGAAATTTGACCTCTACTGCAGGACCAAAATTATGAGTTTCACTAGTTTCGAAGAAGTTTTACTAGTGTTGACTTTGACTTTTGGAGGAGACTTAAAGGAGGGTTTGACTTGGTATCTTTGTGGCAATTTAGTCTTGGTAGTGGTCTTGGATATCTCTCATTCTGATCTAATTCTATAATATATGGATTGTTGGGTTTTCGCCTTGTGGGTTTTGCCCTGGTGTAACAACCCTAGGTTAAAAGTTCATGTAATAAAGTTAATAAAGGCAAAATAAGACCAAGTTCAGGGGACACTTATTCCAAGTTGAATGTTGGGAAAAAATATCCTAGTGGGCATCACTTGTTGTGTTTATGGCTAAAGGGAAATTGGCAAAGGCAATGGCAAAGGCTTTGAAAAGGAAAAGAGGCATTAATTGGCATTTTTTTATGAAAATAAAGGAAATTAGGAGAAAACAAAGGCGAAAGGTCACAAGTTGCATGTGAGGAGGAAATTGAAGGAAAATAATGGGAAAATGAAGAAATTATAGGCATAAATAATAAAAATACATCAGAGCATCAGTTGGTAGCCTTTTGTTAGTTCAGTTTTGGAGTTAGTCTCAGAAAGGAGAAGAGCAACAAGAGGAGAATGAAAGAAAGCAAGCAAAGGAAGGACAAGGACAGCAAGGATCAAGCAAGGAAAGGTTGGATCAAGAAGCTTCAGCAGAAATACTTGCAGGTAACAGATTGCATGTGTGGTTACCTAGCTAGTTTTGGCATGCGTGGCATATACATGTGTGTATTTTGGTTTCTGTGTTGTTAGTGGCATGGATTTTGTTGGGTTTTGACAATGGTTTCAACCTTTCCTTGCCATTTATGGATAGCCATGGTGTGATGGGAATCCTTCTCGGTTGAGCTTTGGCTTGCCGAAAGGTTTTAGATCCGAGTGAGGTGGTCTCAGGAAAATCCCAAGGGTTGGGGATGGAGATGGTTTTCTCTGGGAGGCCCTCAACAAGTGGGTGGAGACAGGGAAATTCCTCAAGGGATGGTGAAGGAATTATGAGGCATCATATCTCGGTTTGGTTTTGTGATCTCAAGACTGGTTTAGGTGAGATCACAGTATGGTGAGGGTGGAGGTATTTTAACCTCTAGATTCCCTTGGTTGTTTATGGATGGTTTTATCCTATGAGATCCCACATTCATGCTTGGAATATGGCATGGGGGTGATTGGCTGAAAGAAAGATTTGGTTCAGGCCAATCTATGTTCGAGTGGTACGTGGAAGTCCCTTATTTGGTTGGCTTTTACATGTGGTTAATAAGAGCTAAGTTCTTCTTGCTTTTGATGAGTAAATGTACTTGTTATTATATGGATTTAATGGTTGTTATATCATTGTTATTTATCTGGTTATATGTTGATTATAAGCATGGTTAACTCATAGATCTAAGTATGGATCTTAACACATTTCCATTAATGAATATCTGGTTAATGAATGCATGACCTAATTGGTGTTATGATAGCTATAGTGAGAAGTCATTGACCCTTCTTGTTAAATTTTAGACAAGTTTTCGTATCCCTATGTTCAGATATGCATTCATGACCTGTAGGTTGCATGTTCACCATGTGTTTAATGAAATTTCAGTCTCGGTTGGGAGGAGTCAGGTCAAGTCCTAGTTCAAGTTTTGGTTTATAAGCTTTGTTTCTATGTCATTTATCATTTCTGGAAGTTTCATTGAGTTATGGGAAAAGGCCTGAGTCCTAGCCCTGAAAAAGTGGCTTAGAATTTGGGGTCGCTGGCATAGAACTGATTAGAAAAGTCCATAGTCGCATGGAGACAGACTTATCAATGCGATTGGAGGGCTACAATCTCTTGCATGCCTTGGCAAGGGAGAAACTTGGGCTCTAGATCATTGAAAAAGAGAGTTATCTTTGGGGTTGGACATCTGAAGGAGTTGGGTTGCTCCTGGAGGTCATGTAGCACCTGAGGGAAGTCAGTAAGGTCTTAAGTTATTGACTCCATTTCCTTAAGGTCATATAGGAGGTTGTGTCTTATCATAGTGACCCTCAGCTCATGTTTACCCCAGGCAAACCGCTGAAAGTGGGTAGATGTGGGAGGAGGCGGTTACAGGGTGGTATCAGAGTGGGTTATGCTCTCTTTCAGTAAAGTTTGATGTTGTCATAAATATGGTTGTCATACATGGGGTCATGGTGTACAGTTGATATAGTCATGCATGATGTCGTTATATTGTTGTGATTATGATTATATATGTATCATGCTAATGTGGATTGATCTTTCAGATGAGATAAGCCTTCCCTGAACATCAATGAGGTATGGTTTTGATTTTAGTATCTATTTGGTTTATTAGACATGGTACAATTGCAGGAAGAAGAAAATCAAAGATGATGAGCAATATGGTAGACTACAGTTACCGTGACTCTCCCTATAGATCACTTGGGCAACAAGGAGGGGAGCATTCTCCTGGTATATCATATACATTAAGGAGTTTGAGGGCAAAGATCAGAAGTTGCAAAGCAAACAATGACACTTTGGTTGAGGCTCAAGAAAGGCTTGCAAGGTCTCAGGTAGAGGTCAAGGCAATGATTCTTCATAGCTTGTTAGAATTGCAGAGTTAGGGACGATTGAGGATCAGTCAAGAGCAGGAAGATAAAGTCAATGGAGTCTATGGTAGCAGGTCTCGGTTCGGATACAGGATGGATAAAGGGGATACAGTTAGAGGTGGCAGATAATTGGATACACCTGATAGGAGGACTGGTATGTATGGGCATCATTTTAGTTCATCATCCAAGAGACATCATCACAATCATCATCGTCATCATCCTTATAGGAGGGGTGAGTACTTGCCTGAGGAGTTCAAGAAAGTCAAGCTGCCTACATTTGATGGAGAGATGAAGAAGTCAAAAGATGCAGAGGCATGGTTGCTTGGGATGAATAAATTATTTAGATTGCACAACTATTTAGAGAACATGAAAGCCAATGTCTCAAAGGGAAAGCATATATTTGGTGGGAAGATGTGAAGAATGTCAAGGGAATTTGGGAAGAAGAGTTGATTTGGGATGAGTTTGAGAGACTCTTCAAGAAGAAGTACTTGTCTGAGAGGTACTATGATGACAGAGCTAAGGAATTTTATGAGTTGTAGATGGGTTCTATGACAGATGATGATTACACTAGCAGGTTCCTAGAGTTGTTGAGGTATGTGCCTTATCTCAAGGATGAGAAGGCTAAGATCCAGAGATTCATCAATGGGTTGCTAGCAGCATATAGAGACCGGATTGAGTTTGATGAGCCTAGATCATTGGAGGAAGCCATCAAGAAGCTAAAGCATTGTTACGAGCAGTCAAAGCACAAAGTTGAGCCTAAGCATGACTTGAAGGGAAATGAGAAAGTTAAAGGGAAGTGGCCACCGAAGCGGGGAAGACCTCAGGATGTAGGTGAGAAAGAAAATGTGGTTCCTTACAAGAAGTTCAATGCAGTTGAGAAGGGACATGGGTCGCATCTTGGAGAGCAGCAGAACAAAGGTGATGGTAGGGGATCATTGCAGTGTTGGATATGTGGCAAAGATCATCGCAAGAAGGATTTTCCATTGTACCAAGGTGGTAGGCCTCAGATCTATAGTGTTGAGGAGGTGCAAACAATTGGGGATGTTAGTCATAGCATTCCTCGGATTTATGCAATTGTGGACAACAAGTAGGCAGATCATCAGGCGTCCATTATTGAGATGGAAGGTAAGTTATGTGGTCGAGTTGTTTCTATTTTGATTGATCCTTGATCTAATTATAATTATGTTAATCCCGATCTGGTGGATAAGTGTGGCTTGAGAAAAGAAGTGCATGCAGAGTCTTGGTTGGTGCAGTTGGCTACAGGTACTAAGAAGAGAGTTCATCACTTGGTAAGATCTTGTGCATTTGAGTTGAATGGTATGCCTACAACAACACATCTGAATGTATTGTCACTGGGATCATAAATTAGGATTTTGGATATGGATTGGTTGTACCTTCACAGGAGCAAAGTAGATTGTTATGACAAGGCTATTAAGTGTCTGGATGATAATGGGGAAAAGAGAATTTTGTAAGGAAATAAGAAGCCTACATCAGTGAGGATTTTCTTCCCTATGTGATTAATAAATAAGACTAAGATAAATCTATGCTTATGAAATGCTAATATGGCATACGTGGCTTCTATGCACCTATGAGTTCATGTTGAATACCTAAGTAAACTTATAAATAAAATGCATTGCAAATAACATAAAGCTCACATCAAATATCTGTTTCTAGAAGAGCAAACTTACTTTTGGTGAACCAAAAGAGCCTACTCACAATCACTAGCAGTAGAAAAATGCAAGCCCGATATTATGAAAATAAATGACACTTACAAATCTGAAGTGGGACGGTGTATCATGCAATGGTATAAATAGCCAGCGAGAGGCCTGTAAAGTGGTACTGTTTGTCACCCTTATTTTGTGGGTAATGGGAGGTCGTCTTTGCTCGTTGTATCCTCTTCTTCCATGATCTTAACACGTGTATTATTAAACATTGTGTGAATATATTATCCAGTGGATAAAGAAACCTGCCAGTTTTGCTTAAATCATTTAATGGTATATTAGAGGATGATGGTTTTGCTTAAATCATTTGCTTTTAGAAATTTGGGAAAAACAATTTTTGCTTAAGTCAGACAAATGATTTGAAAACAATCCTACCCTTTAAAAACAAAATGGTAAAAATCAAGTGATGTGGCAAACAAATTAAAAACAATAATTACGCTAATAGGCCTTCTTTTTTAATCAGTTCACGTTCAATTTTCGTCTATCCATTGCATTGTAATTTGACACCTGTCTCTCTTGTGGATTGCCCTGTAATTTGGCACCTATCTCTCTTAGTAGAGGTGGTCTCATCGATGGTGGTGGTGGTAGTGGTCTCATTGACGATGGAGAGCTAGTGATTTGGCACCTGTCTCTCTTGGTAGTGGTGGTCTCATTGACGGTGGTTGCGGCAGTGGTCTCATCGACGATAGAGAGCTAGCGATTTGGCACCCGTCTCTCTTGGTAGTGGTGGTCTTATCGACGATGGTGGTGGAAGTGGTCTCATCGACGGCGGAGAGCTAGCCATGAAGGTAAACTCTTTCACTGTGTTGTGGATGCGTCCTCTCAGCTCCCACACTTGCCTCTTCGTATTCCTTCAAAAGTGGATCGTCCATACTTGCCTCCTCGTTTTCCGCAACCATCGATACACCTGTTGTTTCTCTCGCTGCACTTCCGGAGGGTGTTCATAATGTCGATTTTTGTGGTGCACGACCAACAATTTTTCCTGCAGGCACGATGATTATTATCCCTCGTTTAGTTAAGGTAGGTGAATGTAATCCCCACGATATTTATGTGCGAGGAGATGGAAAAAAATTCGAGGTAGAATGCAATGAGACTGGTAGGACTGTGTTTAGCCTCGAGGAAAGCAGTGAGAATGGGCACGAGACGTGGATTAAGGTAGAGAGGCTTGAGAAACCGCTCTGTGGAGTGTCTAGGCCTTTATTCTTCAAAGGAGTTGAAAGAGTTATTGCAAAGCTATTCAATATAGTGGAGTCTGATGTTATTATTTTCAGCTAGAAATATTATCAACAATGGCATCTCATCTATCGCATGGTAAGTAAGATATGGTAGTATCAATTTAATTTTTCATTTTTTAATTTAAGTTGTTATTTGATTTCTCTAATATGCCTTTAAAAACACGCCCTGATCACAAAGAATAACAAACCAACAAAACTACCCCACCAATACTACAAATCCAACCCAATTAGTATCGGTTACCACTTTTCAAAACCAGTCCATGTCCAAAAATCAAACAACCATGTATTGTAGAGCAAGCATTTACTATCAGCAATTAGAAATTAATCAATACTCTTGGCCTAGATTGGGTGTAAATTTGACAGGATCTGCGCTAAAGTTCCATGCCCGGAAACCTATGGCTCCTATACACTATTCCATTGAGAGCCAAAGTGAAAGCCCTGACTACATTTGTTAACTGTAACATTGCCGAACTATGCTCACCTGTAAGTGTTAACCTAGATTTTAAATTGTTCCTTGATTGTTCATAAGCAAGATTGCTCCAATCATATTATTCTTACATTCATTTCTTATCGTTACCCTTACATTCATTTTTTGTTGTTCTGATGTGTTATTTTGATGGGAACGGAATCGACCATTTTCTGGATTGGATTGGAGCCGATAAACAAATTGAAGGGAATTGTGGATGCGGTTTATCGACCGGTGTTTATATTAAATAATTTAAATAGATTAATTTTCCAAAATTTACCCAGGATTCGCACCATCCTCTATAAATAGAGTCGTGAATATTCAAAATTCATAGAATTATTCCATTCTTCTCTCGGCCAGCTCAGGAGGCCTTGACAACCGAATCTTAAGTTTGGGTATTAGTGCATCCTCCTCTATCAACACATATTTCTCGTGAACAATTATTGGTATATATTCCAGAGAGGTAAAGACAACAAGTTATAGATTATGTTGGGTTATGAAAATGATGTAGGGGTGGCTCTAGTGAAGCATTTGAACAAAGATGAGCTGGTTGTGTTAACTAGTGGAAAATGAGAACTCAAAGATTTATGGATAAATTTGTTCTTTTACCGGTTAAAGATTTGTCTTTGATTTTGTGAAAATTTGATTAGAGTTTTCCATAGAAATTTATCTATATTTTAGCATTTTAAATTTAAAATTTAAAAATTCAAAGTCTTAAAATTTCTAGAAATATACCGAATAGTACATCCAGGAAGAAGATCATTTCAGAGAAAATCAATTTATCTTATAATATAACTTTTTCCATATAAATTTAATACATCCAGGAAAAAGATCATTTTACAAAAAATCAATTTATCCTATAATTTAATGTTTTAGATGTAAGTTATTTTATTCTAGTTAAATTTGAGTTTCTATCGATCATAATTTATATGTTTATTGAATCCAATGAAACTTTGTTCACATAATTAAATTTTACTTAAATTATGAGATTATCCTAGTTTCAATCTCTTATTTCAATGTAAATTCAATTTGAATTTTAAATTTTCCCACTAACCTGATTGGGGATGGATCGTAGCCCTCTAAACCCAATGGTGATAAGTAATCACCTTCATTGAGGGGATTTAGCATAGTGAGCAAGCATAATGAGCAACTACCATAAAACTAAAGCAACTAAATAATTTTACATTACCTGTTTTTCAACAATAGCTAGCTTTGCACAGAGCCATGCCTTACATACGGACTATTCCACACAGCTCCCTCTTGGATTTTGGTGAAAACATTACTCCAATGAAAATTTTCAAGAGTCAAAAGATTCAACTTATATATTTTCAATAACTCTTTTTTATTATAATAAATATTATTTCTTTAATATAACGCTCATGTGAAGTTTGATGAACTTTAATTTATTATATTTTTAATTTAAAAAATAAAAATAAAAATATATTAAATTATATTTTTTAATAAAAAATAACTTTTTTAAATAAATATGTATTTTTTAAGGTAAATGTTTTTCACAAAAACTTTAATAATCTCCATTGCTCAAGATTGTTCGGTGAGGGGCTCAACAAGTTCTGGGAAAGATAGTCTTGAAAATGGTTGATTAGGTTTAATTTTTTTTCTATCTTTAATTTTATTTTATAATTATTCTTTTAACAATTTTTATTTATTTTTTATATAATTAATCTTTAAAAGGAAATATTATAAATAGAAAATTTCTTTAATACATGATATAAATATTGAATTTAGTTTTACATCTTATGTAAAATAATGTAAAACAATAACTAGTGGATCAATGAAAATATTTTTTAGACTTGACTTACAGTGCATATGAGATTGCATGTATGATGTGTAAACAGTCCCTCAAGAAGCCCAGTGATAGACTTAACTTCTAGTGCATATGAGATGACATGTATGATATGTAGACAATTCCTCAAGAAGCCCCGTGATAGACTTAACTTACAGTGCATATGAGATTGCATGTATGATGTGTAGAGAGTCCCTCAAGAAGCCATCAGTGATTAAGAACATTGTGGAGAACGCAAAGGAAGCAATTCGTCTTGGATGGAGCTTTTTTTTAGATTATGGACCTCAACATAGAAATAGTAACATTTCCTTTTGTACTATTTTTATTTCCTCTTTAATTAAAAATGGTTTACAAGGCTATAAAATAGACAATGTGTCATTATGACCTACTTTGTTATGTTTTATGAATTATGGAATCAATGACATTATCCATGCCTTAATAGTATACTTTTGAGTTGTATATTTGTTTCATAAATATGAAGGCAAGCTAAATTGCATGTATTATTGAGGTACCCAAAGTATTTTGGAAGTTGTATAACGTCTTTGTTTTAGTGTATGAGTTATAGAACCAATAACAATAGCCTTACTTTAATAGTATATTTTGAGTTACTATATTTGTTGCATAAATATAAAGGCAAGCTAGGTTCCCTTTGCTAATTGAAGTAGTAGAAGTATTTTGGAAGCTATATAAATTGGATTTGTTTTCAAATATGTTTTTTTCTCACTAAGATGCTTATGCAAAATTTTAGTTTGGTAAAATAATATTTTCCATGACAGATCAATTACTGACTTCAATGCTTAGGGTAATAATGTCCAAATACTTATTTCTATGTATGGAAATTCTAGAAGTAAAATAATAATTTTCCATCACAAATATCAATTACAAAGCTCAATGCTTATAGGAATAATGTCCAAAGATTTGTTTCTATGTGTAACAATTCTACGTTTTAGTTTATAATAATGAGTGATGAGGTACAATAGGAATGGAAGTAGGCCATAAAAAATTTGAGTATAAATTGGATAAACTCGAGTATAAATTGGATAAACATCACATATTCGTAATCTTTTCTAGTATATTTAGATAGTAAAAACTTATTTCAAAACAAATATTTGTTATTCATTTTTTCACATCTCAAGGATCTGAAACATATATCCTAAACCCCAAATGTATCATTAATTTGAGATGATATGCAAAACCCACATACAACAAACAACCCATAGGGAAAGCATTTTATTCCGGTATTTCTAAAATTAAAAGGGAATGAAAAACCATATATAAAAGCTAAATCAGATATAAAAGAAAATTCAACACAAGTATCTAAGAAATCATGCCACAAAATTCACCCTATAAGATGAGATCACTAAAAAAGTAGATATCATAAATGAAATAATGGGGATTATAGACTCTGCTCCTTCAAGAATATGGACCTACAATTCATTCTACTCTTGAAATATGTATATATATATATATATATATATAATTTTTTATTAAAATAAAAATTTGTAATCCAAAGTGGAGACAATTATTGCTTTACATAAAAATTTGTGGAGACAATCACTGCTTTACATTGAAAATAAAAATTTAGATGAATATGCAAAGATGTCAAGTTTTCCCATTACATGAATGAACTCTCCATCATTTACAATTGAATGGAAAAACATCATTTACAATTCAATATAGAAAAACTATATGTGGTTAATGGAAGTTACTGGACTATCTCAATTCTTAGGAACCTATACTTAAATATGAATGCAATGTCTTTGCATAGTGATTTGATTCCTAGATGCATATTTTCTAACCTTTGATTTTGAACTTTTAACGTTTTACAAGAAGCCATGTGTTAGCAATACAATTTTTAACCACATTACAATTTCTTTTTTTTTTAAATGTTTTTGCATGCATAAATGGATCTGTGACACACTCAACCTAATTTAATTTGATTGATTTTTAGAATACATTGGCATTTTGAGTGTCTAGTATTTAATGTTTCAGCTTGCAGTTGTAATGACATTCTAGAATGCATGCTTTTGTTATTATAAACTTACTAAAAAATTACACAAAAAAACTTAAATTTAATGTTTCAATTGTTATTTGTTTGATTATGAAAATTAAAGTACATATTTTACAATTTAAAAATTCTATCTGGGCATAGCCCTTGATAAACTTCTTGTAATACCTAGTATCTCCTAAAGTTGCGTGTAGCTGTTTCACACTCCTCGGTGCTTCCTAGTTAAGTATTACCACGATCTTCATGGGATCTACCATTAGTCCCTGTCTACAAACCACATGACCCAATAGATTCCCAAATGGAACACAAAATAGGCACGTCTTCATATTGAGCGCAATCTAGTACCTTCGACAGGTACCTAGCATGAGGAGCAAACTTGCCACATGGCGTTTCACCAGCCCAAACACAATCCAGTCATAAAAGTACACTTCCAGGAACTTATGAATAAATTCCTTGAACACAGCAATGACTACGCACGAAAAAATTGCAGGGGCATTCTTCAATCTGAAAGGCATCACAATGTACTGAAAACATCCCCACTCAGTCGCAAAGGTCATCTTGCTTCTATCCTCCGGCACAATTTTGATCTGATGGTACCGAGAGAACCCATCAATGAAGGAATACGCTTCCTGGCCACCTACATTATCCAACACCTCATCAGCCAATGGATTCCGGAAAGGATCATGTACGCAAGCATCATTCAACTTCCTGAGATCTACACATATCCTTGTTTCATCCTTCTGCTTCTTTTCCTGTACCACCATTAGACTTACCCAATCAGACTCTTCTACGGGCACAATGATGTATACCCCAAGCATCTTGTCTAGCTCTAAGCAGACCTTCTCCTTATACTTCGGATTGATACGGTAAGGTCTTTGATTACTCGGCTTCACGTCAGGTTTTAACGTGATCTTCATAATTCCCAGGTCTCCTATTATCCCTCTTAGCTCCGTAAACTTGGTAGGGAACAAATCCTTGTATTCGCGGAGTAGTTCAGCAACCTTATCCACTGTCGTGTCATCCTAGTAATCTCCAATCTTCACGAATTTGGGATCCGCCTCCGTACAAATATTTACATGTTTCGTTTTCAGTGACGCGGTTATATCAAGATTCTCAATCTGCAATCCCTCAGCCTCGCGATGACCCTCTGTTTTAGGGATGTTAATCTTTTACGGATCCTTGTTTTCTTCTTTAGCAGTCATGTTATAGAATTCCAGCACGTGGCTCAGCTGAGTCGTCCAATCGGGTTAAATCAGATCCAAAGGATCCTGTGGTATCCTAAAGATCGTTGCTTTCACTTCTTGTAGCGTTTCGTCAATACAGTCAAACCTATATTCAAAGTTGAATGTCATTATGAATCCTTCGCGCAGAATATCCCATTCACCTGTACCATGGCGGAGCTCTATTTCCAAGTACCAGTTCATCGAGATGGCATCCAAGGTATGACAGAACAAGTGCACCCATTCCAGTTGGGGCTTCATTGCATAATCCTGAACCCATTTTGCCAAGTGTGCACGTGGATCATCCTTCCCATCATATTTGTCTGTCATTCATACCTTTGGTTTCCTAAAGTGTGTTCTCATCATCCTCCTACACTCGTACCAATCATCAAAGCTACCCTTGTGCATACACTACCATCTTGCGGGCATGGCGCGCAGTGCCCAATCTAAAGCCTGGAAGCGTTGCTTCTCTGGTGCTTCCCTCTCAAATGCATCCAAAATATATCTACATTATTTAGACCATCATAAGTGGGCATATCTCTTACCTCTGACGATACACAACGCAGCGACCGGGTCATCATGTTATAGCTCAGTGTGGTTACTTCATGTAATCGATTCTACCAACGCTCTAATTCTTCATCAGAGTCTAAGGTGCAGGAACTCTCGCGATCCCATGTAATTCGTCCATCCGTTGTTCGATTCACCCATCTTGGTCTCGCACTATTATCTTATATATATAGTCCAAAACGTCATCACTCTCATAATCAAGGACTAGTTCAATATAGCACGATCCTTCAGCAGGATCTAGGGGTACTATTACGTGAAGTGATTTCTTCTCAAATATCATCTTTCGCTTCTTTAGTTTGATTACCCAGTTCAAATCAGTAGTCCAATAAATTCCAAGGAGCGCAGGGTAGGGTTTGTTGTCATCCACAATTTCTATTACTTCAAATTCATTCAATGCGCTCGCGCCTTCAATATCTACAGTCACCCCTTGCAGCCACCCCATGGGGATGATATTCTATTGATTTTCCATCCTTAACTGAATCAAAGACCACTACAGCGCGGGTCTTCGCATCCTCTCCCAAGTCTGCTTTGGTAGGACATTCGCATCTGACCCCAGATCCAAAATAACCTGATCCATTTCATATTCTCCTATCTGCGCGGTTAGTCTCATCTCTCGTCTAGTCCTTACTTTATGCTTACCAATCTTTCATACCACGCACGGTTCACCCAGAGTGTTTCCAGCGCATTTATTTATAAGCTCCTGTAATCCCTTCACAACCTTGCTATTGCGCAATAGCTTCATGCAGGTTTCTAAAAAGATTATAAGCATAGAAGGTTCTATCTCCTGATCAGGCTTATCCTTGCTCCCTGAGGTAGAGACCTCAGCGAAGCTCTTCTTTACTTCCATGAACGTTTCACGTGTGCGCTCTAAATCAAATTCAACCTCCTTTGTCAGAGCTTTGCGAACCCATGCATTATCTTCGGGTTGTTTCCCCTTATCATCACCCATTGTAATTCCACTTTGGAGCACTATGTTCACATTCGGATCCTCCTTGAGAGGCTCAAACCTCATCATCTGTAGGTTCTAATTCAGCTGAGGTGGTAGCACCCCTTTGTCGTATATCCTTGCTATCAACGTAGGACAGCCCTCTGTCTCATGATCAAACTGAGTACAATATTTGTACGACGGTCATGTAGGGTTAGTGCATTCACGGGCATAGTGTCCTGGTCCTCCCCAGTTGTAACAAATTAGTTGTCCCCAAACTTTGTTAGGTCCCCCTCCACCTCGGCCTTGTCTGTGCCCCTGAAATCCTATTCGTACCATCCCTACGCTCTGGTCAGGGGGCCGTGTTTCTGCCTGAACCCTATAGGCAGGTGTTTTTTCCATCATCAATTCATAACTTCTGTAGTTGCGCTCATCATGCCCTATCGACCTACAGAAGTTGTAGAACAGTTGTTGTGGTGTTTATACAAACTTCTACAGCAAATGATAGTTATTCGTCGTATGTTTTCTTGCTACCTGACATATAGCGCACCACAACACAGGCCCCATGCTCAGTCTTGCTTGAGCTTCCAAACTCAAAGGCATCCGTCCTCCTCCTGCAATATAGTTCGCAAATACCGGGCAATAGTCCTTGTCATGCCCATGACCTTTACATTTCAAGAACCATACCTCTTCGTGCACCTCTTGTCAAACTGTTCTGTCCTGCTTCAAACTTTGCATTTCAAGGCAAAGATTTTGCAACTGTGCATGGATCTGTTGCACCCCCAGATTCGGATCTTGAATTGGTGCTTCATGTAGTCCCATTGCAATCTCCAAGGCCTCTGCCTAAGTCGTAATATTTTGTTGTGGTAGTGCAACCCTTGGGTGTGGCAGGAACAAAGCCACAAACCATTCGCGGTGTTGTCCATCTGTTAATTTCATATTGGCTTTGCAGATTTTACACTTCAACCTCTGATCCAATTCCCAATGTGTCTCGCCTAGTTTCATCGTGATTTCCTTTAACCCCACAATCGATTGTACCTCGAATTTAGGCCTACTAAACTCTTTATTCAATGCGGTCTAGATGTCTGCCACTCCAGTGTTTGGTTTATCATTAGAGTACTTGAGGTACTATGTTATGAAACCAGCTCAAGAAAAGATAAATCAACGCCTTAGAATTCAGCCTCTTCGAGGGGGCAACCTCCTTTACATTACATAAATGAACAATTCTTGGATGATACAAATGAAAAGACCTCCTTTCTATATATAGGAGTCCAAGGGGTTATAACATAATCAGAGCCGACATAACAATAATAATGTAAGGGCACAATAATAACAATAGTGGGCTTCTATGGGGCACAATAGTAACAATATGGGCACTACATCGGTACATCAATGTAATAAGTGGGTTGTACTAATAACAATAAGGGGTTACACTAGTAGTATAGGGGCCTAACATGCCCCTCTCCTTCAAAAAACGTTGTCCTCAACGCTTGAGTAGTTCTTAATGCTTTTGTATAAAATTCTTGTCCTCCCATGTGGAATCTTCAGCAGGTAAGTTCTTCCACTTGATGAGATACTTTGAAATTGATCGATTTTGTAGTTGTTGGGTTCTTGTTTCTGTGACTGCTCCAGGTTCCAATATGATTTTTCCTTCCTCTTCAATTTCTAGCAATGTTGTTTGAATTGGGATCTTTTGGAACTTTTGAATAAGTGGCCATACTTCTTTGTCATTCTTCCATTCATCCCTTGTTTCATTTATCCAATCTGGTTGGATAATAGAAATAGCACAAAACAACGCTTTCACATCCTCATCCTTGAAGAGTCTTCCCATTCGGTAAGGTCGCCATTTTTTAAGTGCATGTAGTATTGCCAACATTTCCTTCTCATAAATAGCTTGCTTGAGATGTAGCAGTAAAAATACCCAATCACCTACATCAAAACATTTTTCACTACAATGTTGATCTACTTGTTGTTTCGTTTGATTTTGCACTGAAGTGGTGTTATCCTTTAAAATTTGGAGAACTTGTTGTTGATGCTCAATGTGATCTTTCACTATTTGAACCTTTTTCTTCTTGATATTTCCTTCTATCTCTGGAGTTTGAGTGGTAATTTCTTCCAATCCTTTACAAGATATGGTCAGATTCATTTCTTGATGCTCGATGTGATCTTTCACTTCTTGAACATTTTTCTTCTTGATATGCCCTTCTATCTTGATAGTTTGAGGAGTGGTAATTTCGACCAATGAATTACAAGATATGGTTGGATTCATTTCTTCTTTATCAATGTGATCTTTCACTTCTTTCACCTTTTTCTTCTTGATATGTCCTTCTATCTTGAGAGTTTGAGGAGTGGCAATTCTTGCCAATGCTTTACAAGATATGGTCTGATTCATTTCTTCTTTCTCTAGGGTGGGGTCTTGGCGTATATCTTCTTCTTTTGACCTTTCTTGCTCCTTTTCTTCTTCCTATTCACAATCTATGTAGAATAATTTCTTCTCAGCACACTTATGACCTTTAGTGTATTTGCTATCACAACTGTAACAAAGCCCTTTTGCTCTTTTTTCTTCCAATTGTTGTGTTGTAACCCTTGTAGGTTGTGGAAGGCTAGGAGAAACAACACTTCCATCTTTATAGTTGTGAGGGGTATGCTTCCTGGTTTCCATAATTTTTCTTTCCAATATGTCACAAAACCCTTTTACTCTTTCCAATTGTTGTGGTGTTGCTCTAAAGAAGGTGTTTCTCTTTGTATCCTCATAATGTGCTATCATTTCCTCCGTGAAAATTGACCACGTAACAAGTTGTTTACGAGAACAAAGCCCTTCATACCATAAAAATTGATCTGGTTCTAAATATGAAGATGCAATACGTACCTTTTGTAACAATTGTACACCATGTAGATCAAAATATTGCTCCATCTGAAGTATCCAATTTACCGGATCCTTACCATCAAACTTCATCATCTTGTTTTTTCTTGATTTTAGGAGCTCGATCTTGAAATGACTCTAACTCTGTACTTTCGGATCTTTAAGTTCTGAAATTGTGACCTGTAGTAGACCTCTGTGTCCTCTTTCCAATGCCACAAGTCTGACCCAAATTGGATTCTCCAAGGAAGAGTTATGCGAAATCTCCCACAGTGACTTGATTATAGACTAGTTCAGTAGAGCGAACTTGTACAACGTGCCACGAGTCACTGTTTCAACCTTTGGATCTGAAAAATGCATACAAGAAACTACAGTTCGTCCCCTTTCTATAAATTCTTACGAAATTTCAATCTGATCCCCAAAGAGAAAGTTATGATGATTTTCCCCAGGTCACCTGTTTTGAATGTAATTTAGGAGTCTGCAAAAATACCAACTTCCTCAGATCATATCTCCGCAAATACCGTGCGAAAAGCTTTGAAATTCAAACCCAAGGTTCAGCGCGATTTCTTATCAAATGGGTTTTTTTTGCGACTTCTGAAACGTCACAGAAAAAAAGTTATAGCGAAAATTCCACGATGACCTGTTTGGATCAACGAAACCCTAGAATCCAAAGCTATGATACCAAATGTTATGAAACCAGCTCAAGAAAAGATAGAAAAGATAGATCAATGCCTTAGAATTCAGCCTCTTTGAGGGGGAAACCTCCTTTACATTACATGAATGAACAATTCTTGGATGATACAAATGAAAAGACCTCCTTTCTATATATAGGAGTCCAAGGGTTTATAACATAATCAGAGCCGACATAACAATAATAATGTAAGGGCACAATAATAACAATAGTGGGCTTCTATGGGGCACAATAGTAACAATATGGGCACTACATGGGTACATCAATATAATAAGTGGGTTGTACTAATAACAATAAGGGGTTACACTAGTAGTATAGGGGCCTAACATACTAGGTTTGCACGCGATCTTGCAAAGCACTAACCAATGTTTCCTTCTTCATGTGATCATATATAACACCCTGAGCTTCCCATACAACTTTCACAATGAACCAAAACTGGTCTGGGTCTTCATTTCCCAAGCCTTTAAACAAAGGAAACTTCATTGAATTTTCCATGTTGAATTGCGGGGGAGGAGGTGGTGGTATGGGTGAAATCGTAGGTGATGGTGGTGAAGTTGGAGGTGGCATAGGTGGAGGTGGCAGTTGCAAGAATACTTGTCTTATCCACTGAATTGCACTTCATGGAGAAGCCTGCACTGCTCCCTCTTCATCACCCAATGGAGATGAAATCAGTGGGCTATACTCAGGACCCTTTCTTCCTTCGTTTCTGTAATTCTTTCCACTTCGCATAGCTCCGAACATCAAGGTAGTTGCATAACCTGTTTTTCGCACAATAACATCTTAATCTAGGTATTCAAAGACTTCAAGTACTTACCTCGCGGACCTTTGAAAAAGTGTTGCTTCGCCTTGCTGTAACTAACTGGGGTATCGACCGTGAATTCAGTCACAAATCCTCCTATGACGCGATCGATCCAATGATCGACAGCACGGGCGATCTTATCCTCAACGACTTCCAGTCTCTGTACTAACTCTGGGGTCCAGACAATAGGACCGTCAAGTCTCCACTTTCCTTGACTATCTGCTATCTTCGCAATCCACTCGTATAACTCAACTGGAAAGGAACATAAAAAGGTCTCGTGAATTTCTATATATAGGTACCTATCCAGCCATTGTTCCTTTGTTAGTCGCGAATTTATGTTCTCCTGCACCATGAATTCGTGGATCTTCCTATCCAACCAATCTTCAACATCTCTCTTAGTTGAACTCCAATGATACGACATCACACATCTCTTATGCAGATTCTGGTCCCGGTAATGGAACCATTTGTTGGTTGTGTGGGGCCTAACCCAGGTTCAACGTTAGTTAGCAAAACCAATCCCTACACTACTAGACCTTTCGGCATCAGCCTGCGGAGCCCGGACCGAAGTCTCACCCGAAGTAGTATGGGGTGATGTTGGAACCAAGTTTCTGCACCGTGAGATGGTCATGATGTCAATTTATACCCTTTTTTCCTACTTTCACACAGGTCACCAAGTTCCAGGGCTCTATCAGTCTAGCCCTTTATTCTGCCCTTCAATACCTCCGCAAAGGAGTACGATTGACCTTCGCGCAGCGTTAACCCGCGATCCAGGTACTTATGCACTGTTATGGAAACGTATTGTATATGTTCCCAAGTTAACTTAAGTGTTCTACTTATCTTACTAAACAATCATAGTTAGCACAACGTAAACTGATATTCTTACTTGTCTTCAATTAACCAATATCATCACACATATTCACGCATCACAAAAACATTGTAATTTAAATCCAAATGCAATATAACCAGATGCATAAACAGGGAATAAATACATAGAAATTGTGGAATACTTCTCTTTGTTGATATCTTCGGATTATTATAGACTCTAACTGCCCTGCGCACACAGCTGCAGGGGTCCGCGCACTCAGCTGCAGAGTCTCTACCTACGCTAAGACCCGAAACACTTAGACTCCACTAGTAAGACTCTAAGAATTGTTTTCTTCTTAACTTAGCTTAAGACTACTTAGAGCTTACTTACTTAGCTATTTTTAAACAATCCTATGGTTCGCGGACCATGGGTGGATCTTTACAATCGAATTTACACTTTACAAAATAAGGGCGAACAACCCTTTATGACTCTTGACACCTTCGCACTCCACGACCACAAAATGCGAAGACTTTACTACTTTATTACAAAATTGACCCAAAGCATAGGCTTTTAGCCCCAAAATTGTCCTTGGGGAATCTCGTTCCCAACAGTTATTAAATGCTTTTGTTGACTAAAATTTCTTGAAAAGTTTGATTGTTGTCACATTTGTTAAACACAATGGACAGTAAAACGATGTGAAAGATAAATCAGTGAGTGCCTATTTTTATTAACCTCAGATATACATTTATAGTACAATGTGTGACTCTTGGGTTTCAGATCCCAAGGTCTCTTGGACTGCTTAGTCTTTTCGGCTTCCACACTAACCCTTTAGGATTAGGTGTCCAACAATCCCCCCCTTAATCCGAAGGGTTATGTATGAGTCCAAGAAGAGAGCTGTAATACAACATGTGCAAAAAATTCATGGCAGCACTAGGCTGAATGTGCTCTATGAAATGTTGGTAAAAAAGGGCGGTGGTTTAAGGATGACCACCAACACTGGAACGCTTAGTGCAGTTCCCGGAACTCTTCCAAAACTGGCAAGAAACTGAAGTTTTCTGCTAGAGGAAGTGATCCTATTGTTTTAAAGAGGGAAACCTTCAACCATAAAAGGGAGGTCTCACCCCGCATAAAGGTAAAACTTCAACCTGAAAAGGGAAGTCTCAACCTGTGATGGTTTAAGGATAACCAACAACTCTGGAATGCTTAATGCAATTCCTGGAACTCTTCCAAAGCTGGCAAGAAGCTGGTGTCTTCTGCTAGAGGAAGTGTCCTTAATTTGTGATGGTTTAAGGATGACCAACAACTCTGCTGGAACTCTTCCAAAACTGGCAAGAAGCTGGAGTCTTCTGCTAGAGGAAGTCCCAGATTTCCAACTTAAGGCATGTTCAGGCATCTTGTCTCTGGCTACAACTCTGAAACTGGTATGGCAGGTTGTGGCTCAGGCTCGCTTGATGTGACTTTGAAGCTTGTAGATGACCATCATTTCCCCCCCTGTCAGGTACAAGGTGAGAAGTTGGAGAAGACTCAACTGCAAGACTGTTCAATACTCTGGAACAAGTTCTGACATGTGTTTGGAATATCTTCTTGGCTGTTGATGCCCATTGCCAAGAAGCGATCCATCCAAGATGAATCTTTGTTCTTGCAGGACGTTTGTTTCTGAAGCATCTGTGTGAAGAATGGTTGGTTTTATGACAGTGCTTACATGGATGAAGATCAAAACAGTGATCTTTCAAATGGCCAACTCGGTCACAGTGTTGGCATTTCACGATCTGTTGTTTTTGTTGCTATAGAAGAGGGGCAGAGTCTGGAACAACTGAAGCTGAACTGTCATGAGGAGCAGCTGAACTATCATGAATGAATCCAGCACTCTGAAACTAAATGGGCTTGGCATAGTCTGGAATATGAAAGGACAAGTCCTTGTCATATCCAAGACCAGTTCTGTGCTTGTTGTGGACAAGCTGTTCCCAAGGTCTGATGATGGGCTTGGGAAGTGCAAACTGAGTTTCTGCATCTGCATGTACAGCTGCTTTAGTTGAATGAACGGTAACATTAATGACTTGTTGCTGATGGGTGGTTGTCTCAATGTTCTGAACACAAACAGATTTAGAATGATGACTATTTTGATGTAGCTCTTCTTGCTGTAGCTGCGATTCAAGCTGCAAAAAATCGATCTTTTCCTGTGCATTTTGTAGACATGTCTGAATTTCTGAGAGAGATCCTTTGCTGATTTTTAATGTGTCATCAACAGTAGATTGTATAAGAGTTTTCATGAACTCTAATACTTCACTGATTCTGGCCATCTGTCTTAATGCAGAAAAATAATATCTTAAATTTGATGCTATGATGATCAGTACAATATATGAGTATTTGATATCACTGCACTTGAATGCTAAAACACTGTATCAAAGGTGAAGTGATTGTTCCAGTGACAGAGTTATAGTGTACAACAAAGTGACAAGGAAATGCAACTGTGAAACCTTGAAAACTTGCTGTACCAATACAACCTGATTATTCCTTAATTACTGTAACTAGACATCACATCATCAATATATATGTGGCATTGCTAAAAAGGTTCGGAAGTAGTTCTACTGCACGTGCTGTAAATGGTGTCATTCGGAGAGCTGCGGATACCATCACAAATCTCGGTCACGAGAATAGTTCTATTAAAAATATTGTTCTCTGGTTGATTTGCTTGAATCAACTGATTCTAAGGTCCAACGAGCGGCAGCAGGTGCCTTGCGCACCCTTGCATTTAAAAAACGAGTCAAACAAGAATCAGATAGTGGAGTGTAATGCCCTTCCCATCTTAATTTTAATGCTGCGATCTGAATCTGTCAGCATTCACTCTGAAGCAGTAGGTGTTATTGGAAATCTGGTGCATTCTTCTGCAAACATAAAGAGAGAGGTTATTCTTGCTAGAGCCCTTCAACTGGTTATTGCTTTCATGCTGACCAGTGATCCATCATAACATCCACTCTATTGCAGTTTGGTCCTCCAGAAAACAGTTTACTGTGACAGTCACACACAGATATACTCACAGATCCACACGCTCAAACAGGGCACCAACCACCAGGGTAGAACTGCGTTCAACAATGACTAGAGCAGCGCACTGGAGCATCATTCGGTGGTCATTAAAATTCTGGAGGTCGTCATTACAAAGCTCAAAAGCCTTCCCTTTAATTCAAAAAATGACACCCTTTAGATGAGAACATCATTCACGTTTACAGTTCTCTGGTTTACACATTTTGTGCTTGAGAAATTAGTCATGCCGTCAAAGACTCAAATGTACCAAATATATCAGAATATTTACACACAATGACTGTAAGCTGAACCCGTGTACTTTATTCTTTATCGCAGCAAAGTAGAACAGAATACAAATAGAACCGAAATTTCACACTGTAGAGACCAATTATAATCTTCAGAAGCTATTCTGATTTTCTTCTAGTTGCAAAGAACCATCAACACTTCTGGTATAATATTATGCCACTGTTTGTTGCTCACAGTTCCCATTTTCTAGATTTAAGACGCCATCTTGCTTCCCCTTCAAATTTATGGCTGCAAGTTCTAGCTCAACAAAATCCCCAGCACATATGGGAGGATAGTTTTGTGCAAGAGGTGACTTTGCAAAGTGACCAAGTGGCTGTAACATTGCATCAGAAGCAATGTGTCCAAAAACAGTGGAAGAAACCCTCCATAAGCTCTTTCCAGCCTGCCTTGACGCTTCAATAGCTGCAAGAGTTCTTTTCGTGACAACAACATCATGCATTCCAGACCGGCAATGGATGAAACATCTTCTGGTTGGGATAGTCTAAATCAACTGCTACATGACGGTTTGTCAAGAATCCAACCTGACGAGAGCCAGTTCGACTTTTAACTATGGCTCCCAATGTTCCATATGTTTCTTGGCTTGCAACCTGTGAACCAGACCCAATGGTTTGATCACTTCCCCGCAAAGTTCGCAAACCTTCTACAAGCTCCGTATACAACTGTTCCTTTGGTGTTGCTGCCGGTGCACCATAATATGAGAATTCAACAACATCAACATCACACCAAACACCACCAGGCCCCTCAAGAACAGAAGGTAGCCTCTGGACATCAAGAAGCCATTGCTTATGCACCTTTCTAGCAACAAACACGAGAATAGCAGGAATTTTTGTCAGCACCCCCTGTCTAATGCGAAAACCAATTGCAGTCCCAAGGCTATAACGGCGCAGTATTTTGCTGTAAATCTCTAGCAATATACGCATTCAAAAGCATCCAACAGGAGCGGAACATTCATTACATTCATGAACCATTTAATACCACAGCGCTTTCATTCAACCACCGCCAATCCGATTAGCACAGAGACAAAGATCAAAAAGAAGGTTGTCGATTCGAAACCTGTAATTATCTTCACCAGCGTTCAATTATTACCATGCGCATCGCCTTAATACCATGTCCAGCGCAGAGATACCGTGTCAGGCACAGAGCGCAGGTACAAGGACGTTTCAAATCAGGTCAGGGCTAAAAATACCATGGACAGAGGTGAGCAGCACAGGAGTAATGGACAGAGATGTCAGTCAGGAGTAGCGCATTAGCAAAAAAACGTACACAGTGACAGAGATAATGAAGACCACATTAGCACTATTCAAGGCAGCTCAGACACAGGATTATGGGCAGAGGTGCAGGACTGACATGCACATAACAGGCCACAGAAAAACAAGCGGCTCTGATACCATGTTAAACACACATGGACAGTAAAACAATGTGAAAGATAAATCAGTGAGTGCCTATTTTTATTAACCTCAGATAT
The DNA here is from genome assembly GCA_031772625.1 of Pinus tabuliformis. Lineage (NCBI taxonomy): Eukaryota > Viridiplantae > Streptophyta > Pinopsida > Pinales > Pinaceae > Pinus > Pinus tabuliformis. Next base: position 804,452,966 of record CM062810.1, read on the forward strand.
ACATTTATAGTACAATGTGTGACTCTTGGGTTTCATATCCCAAGGTCTCTTGCACTGCTTAGTCTTTTCGGCTTCCACACTAACCCTTTAGGATTAGGTGTCCAACAACATTCATTTTCAAATCCAATGTTTAAAAGAGGTAGACTATCTTTAAGAGACACATAACTTGCATACTCCATGGATTGGGCATACAAACTTAGAATTGAAAAAAATTAGGACTTTTTGATAAGCCAATTTGAATCATTACAAGATACAATCATTAGAGTTTTTAAAATAGCTATCAAAAACCATTCTACACTGTGTAAGGCCCATCTCACATAGATCTTGCTTAATGACCAGTAAAACGGGTCAATGTTGAATTTTTTGCAAATTGTGCTTACATCTACCAAAATTTGACTTAATCATCCTAAATATGTACTTTTCTAAAATGGTATGGTTCTATAACTCAAAAATAAGAAAGGGATATCACCAAAGATAAAAGATAAGGAGCTAAAAATAAGACAAATGGGGCCAACTTGAATCTAATTGTGGGTAGATAAGATCCTATTAAGCACTATGGCATTAGTGACTACCATTAAAGGATGAAATATTTCACCTATCAATTTGGTATTTATGTTGTTTTGTTGATAAAAAGTACACAATCCTGGTAAGTTTTTGTTTTCAAAATAAGTATAACAACTTTAATCTTTATAGATGATAAGCATTAAAAAGATTGACGAATAAGTAACACTAATATGTAAACATCATTAAAGGCAATAACACCAAAAGATGTTAGTCAATATGTGAACATCATTAAAGACAATAGCACCAAAAGATGTTGGTCCTATAAAAATCAAATATCAAATTTTAGTAAATAATGAACAAAGTGAATTGTTATAGAGTACACAACGCAATAGAGTAGTTCAAAAAAAACCAAACTCAAGACTCCAATAAAAAGGATTTTATTTTATTTTATTAACCAAAGTTGAGATGGAACCATATTGTGCATAACTAAAATAAACAAGGGGCACTGCAGGGCAGCAAGTCCCTGCCTCGAGTGGATGATTTACTTGGGTTGAAGGGGGCTTGCTTCTGAATATGAAGAAGCGAACGTGGCTTATCAAGATAATAGTCGAAACCTGTACCTAACCTATGAACTGAACCGATACTGAGCAACCACAGGAGAGAGCAGGGGAATCAAATATATGTGCTACAAGTATATAGACTTGTTAGAGAAACCACAGGAAAGAGCAAGGGAATCAAATATCTGCGCTACAAGTATATAGACTTGTTAGAGTCCAAATAACTTGCTATTGAATCTGTTCACACAATTTATAAAATGAAGCCTCTTCCTGTCCACCCATGACATTGTCCACACATGACATCGTTTCAAAGTCTCAGCAACATGTTCAGAACATTAATTCTAAATACTCTCTATTGAGACACTGCTTTAAGCTACTAAATAGTTTAGGGAGAAATAGAAATAGAAAGTAATTTACATACTTGCTTGAAGATGAAGCTGGCTGCATGTAACAGAATCTGTTGCCAGACTAAAAACCCAAGATTTATGCATGTAGGTTTTCAACTATTTGATCTAATGTTGCTAGCACTATTCTTGATACATTAATAAGAATATTTATTCAAACATGAGATAAAATTAGTTATAACTAAATCAACCATGGTTAACCCCAAACAAAATTGTTTTTTTATTTATTACCTATTATTGAAAATATAATCATAATTGCCACTTGTTGAACACTGGAAGAAAAGCAAGTACAATACAGACTGAAAATGCCATGGCTGTGAAATACTAAATCTTGAAACTATGTATCTCAAAAAAAGTGCAACAAATTATCATCGGATAAAAGACACTCAGTGTATGATGATATTTGTGAAGGCCCTTCCATCGCTAGACTTAATTAGATACTTGTGGCAGTGGAAGCTATAGAAAGGAACTTCAGTAAGGCTACAAGGTTGCAAAGATGAAAGTCGACTTATTAATTTATTCTGAGATGCTATTAAAAGAAGGGAAATATGAGCTAGCAATTAAATCCATTTTATTTCACACCCAATTGAATTCAATGTGGAGTAAGAGTAATAAAGGGTGGCTAATGGAGAAATTCCATGGGAATATTGAACTGTTAGAGAAAGTAAAAGACATAGCCGGAAAAGAACCAAACCATGTATATGAGTCCATAAGTTTAGAAGTGGAAATACTTTCAGATGAGTTATAGTCACCAAAGTTGAGTGCTCTATTAGTCACCAAACTTGAGCTAATGCCAAAAACATGCCAAAAAAAATTTATGCAAGTTGTGATATGATCATTCATCCCATTAATCTCATTTCAGACATGAGAAATGGCTTCATGTAAATAACTTTGTGGTAATTCCTGTGTTCAACTCTATGTACAATCTTGCACCGATGCATCTTGGATATTCAACATGTTGTTTGATGTCTTCAGAACTGCCCTTCTTTACAGCTGCTAGTTCAATTAGCCCCGTCCCCTCGATGAATGAGTTGAAGTACCCTTTTGTCCACCTGCCTTTTGTTGGGAGAGCCCTAAGTGTCGGAAAGCCCAACCATATAATAAACGACAAAGGTAGTTAGCCAAAGCGAGATCTAGATCATCGTTGACCCACCAACATGAGAAAAGGTATAGATTGGAAGGCTACTTCTCTAAACCGCCTGCAATCACTAATTTTGTACTCCTGTGAATGATTGCAATCACTAACTTTGTACTCCTGTGAATGATTGCAGAGAAGTATTTTCTGGATTTGATCACGAGGATTTTTCCAGTTCTTTCTTTGTAAGTCTCACAAGCAAACTTGGTCTGTCCATTATGGAAGGTATAGATATTTCATGAAAGGTGACTATGGTTGAAGGCATTTCTGACTTCACTTACTTCGAAATGTCGGGAAACCTTGAATCCAACAAGTTGACTAGTTTTTCCATAACAAAATCAGACTTAAAGTGCTTTGGCTTAAGTCAGTAAAATATAGAATTGAATGTATGATATTTCATTAAATTTAGCACATCTACATGACTGAGAACCCGCCAATTCGACACTTTGATTTTTAGGTCGATGATCCCCTTACCTTCTAGAAATGCCCAATAACTTATGTCAAATCAACAAGATGGGCATCTTTACCAAAGAATGTATGAACAACGGTAGCAATGAAAACTCCCCTTGCTTACATGTTGAACCGGAGAAGACTTCGTCTTGAGGCTTCTTTGTAACAGGAAGAGATTCACCAGTCAAGGGTGACTGTATGAAAAACACAAGAAACACAACTTTAGGAAAAAACAATATTTCTAGGAAAACATAAATGCATTACGAAAGAGAGAAAAAGAAACTCGACTCTATCAAAACAAGGGCATGTATCCCTACATGGATATATTACACTCTGAAAAGAGGAAATGGTGCTTTAATTGGCATGACATACAATGCTTGTTTAACCATGATGAGTGGTAGGTGTGCTCATACCTGGTCAATTTTTAAAGGATCGCCTAAACTAGCATCTGCAAGAACAATATATCATAGTTTAATGCTAATAACATCCCCTGGAACCAAAATTGTTGCATCTTGTTCTTTCCATTTCTCTTCTCTGAGAACCTAAAAGAAAAAATTGCACTAATTACGGTTGTCGTGATAATGTATAAGCTACATTTTCTAGCTTGCAATCTTCGTTGTTTTGGCTAACTTTGTTTGTTAAAGAGGAGAATCCAGACCTTTGTTTTAGGAGCTAAACGCGCCATTTGAGCAGCTGCAACGTTACCTGCATTTTTCTCTTCTACGAAGCTAATTGTTGAGTTTATAAACAACAGACAAATGATTGCAATTAATTGATTTCTCCAAATTAACAAGATTAAACAAGTGAACTGACCAGAATGTAAGAAAGGTTTGCACAAACTTGTCCAATCTTATTTCTCTATTAGCAAGAACAATAGCCATGAGTGTTGACAGATAGGTAGTAAACAACTCTGGCATATTATTATTCAAAATAGAATACCTCTGCCAGGAAGAATGTTCTATTTTGACATTTCGATCAATTCTCCTTCATTTTCATTCCTTGATAGCGAAAACAGAAATTTAAAATTATTAATCCAAGAATCGAGTGATGTTGTCAAAAGGCCACATGTGAGAACAATACCCACAAATACACTACGAGACCTATTAAAATATGTACAAAGGAAAATATCTCTTTGAGTTTCCAAGTAAGATAATCACATTATGATGGATGGAAGAGTTTTGAGAACATTTCTTTTATTTCTTCTTTCCGCTGAAACACGGAACTAAAAACATCAATGAATGTATCAATCTAAGGGGAGATGCAACAACTATTTTGACTCCTCAAGACATCGTAGAAGATATTGTATCCAAGATGCAAAGACCTCCAACTCTTGGCCAGATTGAAATTAATTGCAAGTAGTACTTCCCCTTCTTTCGAAGGATCTGGTTTCAGAGTATTTAAAGAAAATTAGTATGTGCATGGATGACAAACACTATTGGAATGCTCAAATGCTTTGGCTGCACATAAATGCATTTCCAGAAATCAATTTGCAGGATAAAAGAATCTGTCTGGTCAAAGGCTTCAAAAAATCCATATGTACTACATTTAACAGCTGAGAGAAAATTGTTTATGTTTCCCCTCATAATTACCTCATTCTTTTTTAGAAGCTATTCTTTCTGGACTGAAAATAAAATGACTCGTACTAGAATTATTACTAGGAAAACCAGATTTATTAGATTTGAATTAGCTAAAGCATATTGGTTTTGTTCTCCTGACCTGAACTAATTGACCAGATTGACTTTCACCAAATCAGAACTTTGAATACCTTTCAAAGAAACCATTCTTGAAGCAGTTTCCTCATATAGTTGTGACCTATGGAGTAAAAATTGCACACCAACCAAGGCCTGCATAAAGTATGTTGCAAGTTTGTCAAAATTAAAGTACAATCTGAAAATGAAATTATCGAAATTGTATTCTAAAGAGATAAGAAATAAAGTCGTGATTTGCTTCCTTGGACGAAGAAAATAACTTTCATTAATGGAGAATTAAGAGAGATGCCAAGAAGTGTCCCAATAATTTGTAGAATCTACTGCAATGTTGGATGTTCATGAAACTCCTTCAGGAGAACATTAACCCTTTCCTAAAGTCTCAGAAGGGGTTCTACCATTAATACCATCTCATATGTATTTGAATCCTGCATGCAACCAAAACTTGAGATTAAGAGAACTATCGCATCCTTACACTATATCCTCAAACAAAACCAGATGTTCTACAATTATTCATGGTAAATAACCTTGTAAATATTGTATTTTGCACAGGATGACTGGGAAAGCTTCTGGTGCTCCAAACACAAACGCAACAAATGGCTTGACAAAAAATTTTCATCCAATCTTGCGGGTAAAAAGTGCCCAGTCCCTAAAAAAGTTGGAAAGCACATGAGAAGGATAGGAGGCTCAGTCAATATAAATAGATTAGCACTGAAGAAATTGTGAGTCATTTAACATATTGCAAAGAAGATAGTGTACACTTAGCACAACCTTCAACAAATTTCTTGCCAGCATCATATGTGGTGGTAAATGCATGAAGTCTTTCCTCATCTGAGATCTAAACTTTTCCAAACTGCCACAACATATCGCCAGAGTCAATACCATTTTCAAGACATGCAAAGTCATGTGTGTGCTTTCATGTCTAGGATCATCAAGCTGCATTCCCCCAATACGCGTGAGTGGACAACCGACACTACCTACTTCTTGCTCTCTCCTCCTTCCTATACTACCGCGAACCAACGATAGTCGATCTTGTTATGTTAGACACCACACCATGGCATGCATAAAGCCCCTTGCTGTGTCGAGCCATGTGGAGTGCCCTTTGTATATTTGTATACTGTTACAAACGTCCGAAGCGTCTGAAATAAACAAACATTTAATGTTTACAGATTACTGTTAGCATTACTTCCATTACTGAAACAAAAATCAATTAAATAAGTCCAATGAATGCATAATATAATCTCTTTGAATGCATAATATAACCACTATGCTTCCGCTGCCTCGGAAAGAGGCCAAATAAGATGATCAAACATCTTATTGGCCATGGAAATCTTGATATCAAGTATGATAGGTTATTTAAGAAATAAGAAGAGTGTGAAAGCTAAAAACTTTAGATTGAACGTAAAAGAGACTAATGCTATCATCGAAAATCGATTACTACTAGTCCATGTTGGTAGGGACTAAAAATGACAGTTCCATCCCAATCCTGTCTATCTATATAAAGTGAAAATCTGCCTTGATGTGAAAAGTTTGTTGAATTTGTAAGAATTTTTACTTCCTTTTTGACAACTAGAACAATAGTACAATGATGAATGTGAAAATAAATGTGGAAACCATGTACTTAGGTGTTATATCTGAGATCTTTACACCAAGGTTACAATTTCAATATTTGGTTATGTTACCATAATTTATTTCATTGTTGGAAAGTCTAAGATCATATGCATTGACATTAATTAATATATATTTATCGTTGGAAATTCTACAATCATAGGCATTGACATTAATTAATATATATAAATATATATGTATTTGAAACTTTTTTAACATTAACTTATAATAATAAAAAAATCCCAAAGTAGTATAATTAATTGTTTATTTAGTTTTAAATTTTACCTTTCTTTTTTTCAATTCCTTAGTCTCATTGGATTGTAGAGCGATCAAATATATTGTGAAAATATCTGGCGAGGAAAAGTGTAGGAGACGCTAAGATTTGTGATCATGTGTAGTATGTATTTTTAGTTTAATAATGGTTTGAGCTATTAATTAGATATATAAAGATGGTGTAATTTTTATTTGGAAAAATGAAGTTCATGAGTTTCCAATGAATAGGTTTAGGAACGATATTTTAAAAAATAAAATAAAAATTTCTAAAACTTTCATATAGTTTTTAAAAGATATTGTTGATTATTTTAGTAAATAATTTTATTATATAGAATTTGGGTAGATTGTTTTTGAAAAATAAATGGAGATTGGTGAATCATTTTTTTTAAATAAAAAATATACACACACCAAAATTAAGTTCTCATTTTTTTCCCTCGCAAAATCTTTTAGTAGAAAATCATTTTAATTAATTTATTTGTCTAAGCATTCAACAATACCAATTGACAAAGATGCTAAAGGCCCATTGTTATTTGAAGCTCCAAGATATATTGATATGATACTTCTGAAGGATATCCCTCGTATATGAAGGTATTTTGAGAATATAGCATCATATTGTACATTCGTTGGAACTTATATCATAATTTTTATATTGCTACCATTTTTTTCTACCATAGGCAAAAAATTATCTTTGTTTTCACAAGTTTAGAATATTAATGAATACTACGTTATCTAATACTAATAATAGAAGATACTAATTGGAAAAGTTTTCTTGATTTTATTTAGCTTATTGATCATGATTAAAATTTAGTTTTGCATCAAAAAGTGTGTGGTGCATCTAAAAGCTCCCTGCGCCCCTAAGAGATCCTCGTAAGCTATCCCACCACGCCATGGCCTTAGGAGGGGGCCCTGAGGCCTCCCCTCCTCTTCCTCGTGAACTATCAGCGTTTAAGAAGTTGGTCACAGCTTGCAATAAACACCCAGCAAGCATGCAGCAGCAGATATTCGTAAAACGGTTGGATTCCATACCCATTGTCGCCATGCTGTCAGAAGAACCTTGTAGATTGGCCCTGAATCTAGCTGAACAAGGACTCATTGGGTAGTTCACCGGGCTCTAGCCCTCACCCAAATCCGTCGACGCCTAGGTGCAAAGGAACTAGAGATATTTGACCAAAGAAGGGATCAGAAGCTATTTATTTGGTAAGGGCTTTTTTATTTTCGTCTTTGATTCAGTAGAGGATAGGAATCTCATCTTAAGAAATGGTCTATATTTCATGGGCCCCCAGGGCCTCTATTTGAATCAATGGAACCCGAATTTCGATCCTTCTCAAGACATGCCTTCGGCTATTCCCGTTTGGGTATGCCTGCCTCATGTACCTTTACACTGCTGGAACCCCAAATCACTAGAAACCATAAGCAATAAGCTAGGAAAATACATAGACCGAGTTGAAAGAAAGGATCAATACTCTTGCGCGAGAATCTGCGTAGAGGTGGACATGGAGGAAGGCCTCCCTGAAGCTATAAAGCTCACAATGGCAGACTGGTCCTACCTTCAAGAGTTATACTACGAGCAGCTCCCTTTTAAATTTCGGCATTTCCATGGCTACGAGCACTTCACCAAGCACTGCAAAAAGAAAGTAGAGGAGGCAGAGACTACAAAGGGAGATCAATGGACTCGGGTTCAGAAACCAACTTTAGCAAAACAGAGTAACCGAACCAAAGGGAAAGGCGGGCCTCCAACAACTAAAGCCCCACCCTCAGTATAGTTACAAGGGGAAGGGAGCTCTGTCCCGCCAAGAGTAGAGCCACCTAATAACCCTCTTGAATTACTCAGTACCTCTGAAGAACCCCCAACAACAACAATTGAAGAACCCTCAGCAACAGCAGTGGAAGAGGTAGAATAGCAGCTTATTACCACTGTAGAAGATCAAACTCCGGAAGAGGAAGCCCCTCTTCAATCCGGATCTCCAAGAGGAGCTTCCAGCCCCCTCTCCTAGAATAAAATGACAAGGAAAAAGTCCCCGGAGATCTCGGGCTCCTCGGAAGATGAGACATTCGAGAGGCCATTGAAAAGAGTTAGAAAAAAATCTCACAAGGAGGCAAGGGAAGAAGAAGTAGAGAGACAAAAAATGCAAGGCAACTATCCCACGATTGAGATGTCCATCGGCAGGAATACTAGAACTAGGCCTCCTAAGGGAGGATTTGTGCACCCCCCCCACCCCCCGCGCCAGTAAATAATGAGATTAGTCTCTTGGAGTTGCAGAGGCTTGGGGAACCCGCTAAAAGTTGAAGCTGTAAAGAACCTACTGAAATCTGAATCCCCTGAGATCCTCATGCTCCAAGAGACAAAAATAGAAGGGGACACCCTTCTCGACCTCAGCAAAGCGAAATGGAAAAAAAAATGTCGGGAAAGCTGTAAGTGCGAGGGGCACATCTGGAGGGCTTGCCACACTCTTGGAGGAAGACAAATTCCACCTCAAAAGCTCCTTCGATACGCAACACTAAATTTACACCAAACTCCGGCACAATGCAAGCAAGATCACCTTCGCTCTCTTCAATCTCTATGTCCCAATCCTCTTTGCGGAAATGAAACACTGTTGGCAAACTCTGTCCGATTTTCTAGATGCATACTCCCCCAAGAACATAATTCTATCAAGTGACCTAAATTTAGTCTTTGAACAAAAGGAAAAAAGAGGAGGCATCATTAGTAGAGACCATTTTCTTCCCTTCGTTGAAGATTTAATTCAGTAGTGGGATTTATTGGATTTTAAGCCAAAAAAAGGGCTCTACACTTGGACAAACAACAAAGCCGAGAAGGGTCATATTTCAACCCACCTGGACAGATTTCTTCTACAAAGTACCTTCCTATTAGAAAAGAATATTATCACCACCAGAATTCTGCCAAAGATGACTTCAGACCACAAGCCCATTCTACTGCAGTTCAAAGAAGAGGAAAGACTGGGGCCCATCCCCTTTCGATTCAGCCCCCTCCGGACAAAAAGGCAAGGCTTTATGGAAACAGTGTTGAATGCCTGGTCCACCCCGGTCAATGGTTCGCCCAACTTTGCGTGGGAACAGAAACTAAAGGCCACCAAAATAGCCCTGAAGGAGTGGATAAAAAATCCTTCACACGCCCCCTCTTGCTATAGAAAGCAAACCACCGAGTAGCTCCTAGATCTATAATTGGACTAGGAACAGCAAAACATTACCTATAAAAAAATTCAAAAGGAGCAAGAAGACCAGCGCATCACCTTTCGCTCTTTCAGAATAGAGGAAGAACATTTGAGGCTCAAATCTCGTAACCTTTGGCTGAAATCCAAAGACAAAAACACCTCCTCCTTCCATAAGCAATTTAAAGCTCATCTCGCTCGAAACTATATTGCTGAAATTATCTCCCTCGATGAGACTGTCCAGAAAGGAATGGCTCAATTAAAAGAGGTTGCAACCTCTCACTTTCAGCAGCTCTACAAAGAAGATGAACTGGACTCTGCGGAGGAATCTACAGAACTCCTCACTCACATCCCAAGCATGGTAAACAAGGAGGATAACTCAAGTCTTTTGAAGCCTTGCATTGAAGAAGAAATCAGCAATCTCATATGGGGGGTGGAGCCAGACAAAGCTCCAGGACCTGATGGTTTCTCCATCCACTTCTACAGAATTCGTTGGAATATCAAGGTTGATCTATTTCAAATTATCAAAGGTTTCCTCTAAAAAGCCGAAGTGGGAGGGAACACAAACTCCACTTTCCTAGCTCTAATTCCAAAATAGGTCTTTCGATCGCTCCAAGCCCATTTCGTTCTGCAATGCCTCTTATAAAATACTCACCAAACTCCTTGCGAACAGAATAAAGCCTTTGCTAGAAAATCTCATCTCTCCCAGTCAAGGAGGCTTTGTTAAAGGCAGGCACATCTTGGATAACGTGATTCTAGTGCAAGAAACCATTCACTCAAGCCACCAACGCCAAGAGCAAGGGATGCTTATAAATCTAGATATGGCTAATGCCTTTGATCGGGTAAGGCACTCCTTTCTTTTCCAAGTTCTTTATACTTTTGGTTTCAGCTCTGATTTTATAAGGTTGATTAAATCTTGCATAGGAAAGTTGTGGATCGCCCCTCTAATAAATGGCAGGCCAGCCATCTATTTCCAAGCTTCGAGGGGCATAAGGCAAGGTTGCCCTCTGTCCCCATTCTTGTACATTCTGATGGCAGACTCTCTTAGTCGTAAGTTGACAGCATAGAAGTTAGTCGAGACACTTCCAGGCATCACGGCGATGAGAGTAACAGATCCAACCAACCATGCTCTATTCACAGATGACTCTCTTCTTCTGGGAGGCACTTCCCTTAAAATTGCAAGGGCCTACAACGAAGTCATCCAAAGCTTCTGTAGATTCTCCAGAGCTCTTGTTAATAGAAGGAAAAGTGTGGTGTATGGTTGGAAGGTAGACCAGAAAACCATCCACCAGATTGTCCATTCCCTAGGGTTCACGGGCTTTGCCACCTGGGAAAGAATCAAGTACTTAGGGCTGCCATTAGCGCTAGGAACCAGCAAGGCCTCTCATTGGTTGGAAATCATTAGTAAAATTAAGGCAAAAATAACAGGGTGGGGTGGCTAGTGGCTCAACACAGCCGGGAAGCTTACTCTAATTAAATCTGTAATCTCCTCCCTGCCTATATGATGATTACTGAGTAACTCTCCAAACTGATTCGAAATTTCCTGCGGCAATGAAGAAAGGGAAACCAAAAAAAAATCATTTGGTAAGTTGGGACACTGTAAAAAGGCCTTTATCAGAAGGGGGTCTTCAGGTAAGAGACCCTGGGCTGGCCAATCTGGCCTTGGTAGGAAAGATCTTATGGAAGATCTTCTCAAGTCGTTGACATCCATTAAGCCAAGTGCTCATCAGAAAATATGTACATGGGCTTTCAATAAACAATATGGAGGAAGGTACTTCCATAAAAGGAACCACTCCATGGAAGCTCTGTAGTCGAGCATGGGAGTCCTTCAAAGAGAAACTGTACATAATTCTTGGAAACAGGAAAAGAATCATGTTGTGGGAGGATAAAATCATGGGCCTTCAACCCCTCAAAACTCTTCTGATTTCCCTGATCTATGTGCATGGCTTATTCAGCGTGGCATCCACAAGCTGGCAAATATCTCTGCTTGGGATCCTGGTGGAAATTGGCTTGCTTGGGCACTCCCGCACCCTCCAGACAGATTGCATACGCAAAATAATTCTCTTCTGGTTGCGCTCTCAGGTTGGGCGTCGGTGCATTTGCGTACAAGGGATAAGTGGGGTTGGTGGCGAACCGGTGTTTACACAGCAACGTTGGGTTTCGTAGCTCTTCAAGCCCAGCCCCTCCATATTCACACCCCCACATTGTGGCAGCAAGTCTGGGATCTGTTTGGTCTCCCAAAGATCAACTTTTTTAGCTGGACCCTCATGCACAGAAGAGTCTTGACTGGGGATAACTTAGAAAAACGAGGGAACACAGGGTCACATAGATTCCCTCTTTGTTGCGTGGCTCAGGAAACAATGGATCATCTGTTTATTCACTGCCACTTCACTCAAGAAGTCTGGATGCAGGCGCTTCAGGGGCTCAACGCCCAAACTCCTTCGCAGATCACATTAGTTAATCTGTTCGTCACTTGGAAAGACCGATAACCCCCATATGATGAAGAGCAAATCTTCTTAGTCCTAAATCTGGTACGTAATACCAAAATACATTTGTTTGGAAGTCTGGTTAGCCAAAAATCATTTCATCTTTCAAACAGCTTGCCCTCATCCACATTCGTCGCTGCCAAATCCAAAGCCTTATTGTTGGAGACAATGGAGAATCGGCCCTTCAAGCCAAACAGCTTGCTTCTCCCTGAAGAGATCATTTGGCTCGGCTTGCCTCTGAAACAAACCAAGAACAAAAAGAACCCCCCTCAACCTAGCCCCGATCCAGAGTGGTGACTTCGAAGCACTGAAGCAGAATTCCAAAAGTGGTGGAGGAACCAGGGTAAAGCCATGATTTTCTTTGATGGTGCGTCCAAAGGAAACCCGAGGATCTTAGGAGCAGGAGGAGCAATCTATGCCCAGGACAGTCACAGTAAACTCAACTTTAGCTGGGGCCTAGGGCAGAACACCAACAACCAGGCAGAAATCTTAGCGTTGCTCAAAGCTTGTCAGCTTGCTCAAGAGAACGGCGACAAAGACATTCAAGTCTTCGGAGACTCAGAGATTGTGATAAAAACCTTAAGCAAGCAAGACTACTTCAACAACTCGGCACTAAACAAGACCTTGCTGAGACTTCGCAAAGTGATGCAAAACTTCACCTCCATCTCCTTCTACATATCCTTCGAAGTCTAAACGAGGAAGCGGGCGAAAGGGAAAATCTGGGATGTCACTTAGCCCAAGGAAAATTTACAAGGAATAGCACAACACTTGTATGGCACCCTATCCCTTATAGACTGGTAGCAGATATCCCAGCCATTCAAGAATAGATTCTTGGCCTTCCATGACTTGGAAAAGTTTGATGTAATAGGGGTTGATTAGGCTCTGACCCAACCTTTTTACCTTCAATAAAAATAACCGTTTATGTTATTATAAAAAAATAGTTTTGCATCATTTGGATCACATTCTAAAAATCATCCTAGACGTGAGGACAACTCTAAGCATAAACCATGTTTGCAATTATAAGGTTACATTGAATCAAATAATTGTACTAGTGTCTCATTCTCCAATGTTTCACAATATGTTATACATTTATGTATGTGCCATATATTGTAATCTTCCCAATTAGAAATTTTCAACAAAATTTGCCTCATTGCAGTTTTACATATTTTGTTATATTGCAATGCATAATATTATGGTAATGGCATTCAATGTAATATTCACCCAGAGTTACAATTTTTTTTTATAATTTAGAACTTATCAGATTTATAATTCAATTGAAGAATTATTGAGAAACCATATATACATATTACATTATTTATAAGATAGCCTTCAACTTTGGTTGTGTATGCATCATGGGATTCACTCATTTATTACACATATATTTAGGGGCAATTCTTAAAATTTTATATAATTATAAATAACAACAATTATTCTAATCACAATATTCAACAACATTAACAATACAATAGGAGTGAATTATCTTATCATAGCAACCCACAATTGTAACAACGCTTCCATGAACATCGCCAACATGATTTCTACACTACAATATACGAACTACAAGAAATTTAAAACATTTGTTTGATCTGCTTCCAAATCCTACAACTCCGCCTTTGATCAACCAAAAACAAACAAACTTGTATAACTTGCTCTAATCCTTACATTCAATACAATTATAATAACAAATACAAGTCAACATGTCTCCACAAAAATACCAAGAATAATATAGCGATAATCTTACAAAAGAATGATGCAGACAAATAAGAAGAGGACAAGAAGGGAAGGAAAGAAAGGGGGAGAAGAAGTTGTCCAAATTGGTTTTCATCCATCTCAATGCTTTTAGAGTGTAAAAATTGAAGTAATGATCTTATAGGAATAACTTTAGCAATAGGACCAAGTTTGGATATTTGGGGCCAAAAGCCTTTGGAGGTTAGAAACCTTCTAGGGCTAGTTTGAGGCCTTAAATGATGTTTTTTTGGTAATTTTTTTCTGTTTAAGTGCTATGATAGGTGATTCTACAAAGATACATTTTCAATTGTCCAAGAAAGGCATCAATTAGGGTCCAAATACAAAATTATCTCTCCCAAAAGCTAAGCTATCATGATTGACCACTATAATTCAAAAGGATGCGACATGAACCCCCATTGCTCATGGAAAAAAGACTAGCCACATGGACATTATGAAGAAGAATCTAGAAGGCTAAAATTTGTAACTCTCATTCATAGTTGAAAGAGTCAAACTTAATTGTTAATTGGCTATTGGGTTGTGTTATAACCAGACTATTAAGAGGAAGGGATGTCATTCTATTTGCTTGCATTTTATTCCATAGTAGAGCATAGTAGTAGGGAGTGGATATAAAGAGATTAGAACACAAAGGGTTTCTCATTTGTAGTAGCCCACAAGCCACATGTCTCAATTAAATCCATAAAGGGTGCCTTGTCGTTTGTATTTGATCATTTACATTCAAATAAAATAGAGCAAAGCAGCAGTGTCACCTTCCAACTAGGTGTTCTGCCAAAAGAATTCTCGTATCATATCACCTTCCAACTAGGTGTTCTACCAAAAGTATTCTCATATCATATCTTGGTGTTCATTGTGATTGGTGTTTGTATTTCACTATTCTTATTTTTGCATTTAATTTGTTGCATTCATAAGAAGAAAAACAATAATTACTAAATCTAGAAATCTAAGGAAAATTAACCCTCATGGTATAGATTTCAAATTTCAATATATTTTTTATTAAATCTATTGTGATGAACTATTGAGTGGAATATTCATGGCAATTTATAGATCATATTGTTATTAGAGCGTGTTTCTTTTGGTATTTTGTGCGAATTTTCAAGGTATCGGATCATTTAAAAAGAAAATAATAAAATATCATCCATCGTCGAGGAACCAATTTATGATAACCCTTGAGATTTAATAAAAGAGAGGTATGTTTGGCTACAAGCACAAGTCATAGATATAAATAATAATGTGAGCCTCCTCATGGTTGCCCTAACCAATAATCTTCGGATGTTCAAAGAATATGGAGGTTCCAACATAGAGTCAAACAGGAGGGAAAACTAAGGGATGAGGAAGAAGAGTCTAGGAAACCCAAAAAGGAGTAGAAAATTTCAAGTGCCATGAACCATTCACAATCTCTCTTCATGATGGAAACAAAGGTCAATAACAAATCGCATTAAGGTGATATCAATGCTTGTAAATTAAATAATTGGTTGTAGGAGTTAGAGATTTACTTTAGTGTTCACCAAATAGATGAGGAACATAAAATTTCATTTGCTTGTTTGAAATTGGAAGGCCATGCCTTGACCTAGTGGAATAGCCACATGGGAACCTTGAAGTTATAGGGGGATCCTCCACTAAGCCTAGGGATTTTAAAACTCCTATAATGTCCTAATTGTACCCTATTGGGTATGTAGGGGACTAATGGATTTGGTGGAATTACTTTAGGCAGAGATAAGGGCAAACTATACAAGAGTACAACACAAAATTCAGGAAGATGGAAATAATGTTGGTTCTCTCCCAATAACCTAAACATAATCTTCAAGTATTTGGGTGGTCTGCATAACCATCTGCAAAAGAAAGTGACACTATTCAAACCCAAAATGATGGAGGAGGCTTGTGTGCAGGTGCAATATCTGGAAAACATAGATGAGAAAAAAGGGCAACGGAGTGGTTCAAAATAGGAATCCCAAGAAGCTTCCAAAAAAGGAAGTGGAAAGTAGAGAGGGACAACAAGACAACAACAACAACACACCAATGTAAAGATCCTAGCGATTGCCACAACCACTATAATATCGATGGTCACAAAAAATATAGGTGTTGGAAATTACATCTAGAATTCAAACCAAAGAACTAGAGTAAAGATAGGAAGAAGAAAAATCTCATAGCCACATATTTGAGCAACAAAGTGTAAAGCATTTCCGACAAGATGAGAAAAAATTCTTATCACCAATGCGGAAGGGGGTGAATCTAAGTATCATTTAGTAACAAGAAGAGAAGGATATGACTAACCCCTTCCAAATAAAGATATGCATTAAGAAGACAAAATTTGATGCTATGTTCGACTCAGGATCCCAAGTGAATTTCATTATAGTAGATTTGGTGAACAAACTAGGATTGGAGGTTCAATATTATCCTCGCCCATATCCAAAAGGATGGGTAGATAAAGATGCAAAAATCCATGTAACAAAATAGTGTAAACTAAATTTTCTATCAATGATGATTTTATTGATGAAGTAGAATTAGATATAGTTCCACTTGACATATGTGGTGTGTTTAGGAGTCCCTATGTGTACAAGAAGGATGCAATATTCATGCAAAGATCCAACTAGTACCTCCTCAACAAGGGAAAAAAATCCTTATTAACGCACACAAGGGAAAGTCTAAAATTTCACTAGTACGTTTTAACCATGCCAAGGCACTAATCAATTCTAGCAAAAAATATGACTTGCTATTTTTAAGAGAAACTCAACATGTAGAAGAGTTAATGAAAACAAAGGCATCCCTAGAAGGATGCACTAAGGAACAAATACAACAACTAGAAGAGTTGTTATAGGTATACATGGGAGTGTTTCAAGAGCCTAAAAAGATACCACTCAAGAGGGAAGTGGAGCATGGAATTCAATTGTTTTGAGGCTCCCCATTGCCAAATATTGAGCTATACAATCAATCTATTTTAGAAGCAAGTGAAGTGAAGAAGCAATTACAACAATTGCTAAAGCAGGGTGTCATTCAACCCAAGTACCTCACCACATGGGTCACCCATTATAATTGTAATTAAGAAAAATGATGCTTGGAAAATGTGCATTGATTACAAGATTTTAAACAAAATTACACTCCGGAATGGGTACCCCATGCCCATGATTGATGAATTATTGGATTAGTTGCAACAAGCTAAATTTAAAATCAGGGTATCACCAAGTTCAAGCGAGAGATGAAGATATTTAAAAGACCACCTTAAAAATTAGACAAAGGTTGTATAGGCAATTAGTAATGGTTTTTTATCTATGCAAAGCACTAGCTATGTTCATGCGATTAACGAATGACATATTGTTCTTATCTCTATGTGTTTTTTATTTTTAATTTGGATGATATACTGGTATACAATGCTACCTAGGAGGTGCACATCTCACACTTGATGTAAGTGCTACAGACTTTAAAGAAGCACAATTTTTGGCAAATCTCAAGAAATGAGTTTGCATAATAGATTTTGGTGCATTTAAGTTATGTGGTTGATGGAAGGGAGCTCAAGATGGAAGCCATCATGAAGTGGCTTGTGCTTGCCAATGTTTTTGCGGTTAGGATTTTCATTGGGGCAGTAAAATACTTGAGGAAATTTATATCCTCATTTTCAACAGTAATCGCACCATTCCAAATCATAATAGTGAGTGGCGAGAGTCTTGAATGGGGGAAGTGTCAACAAAAGGCCTTTGACAAGTTGAAGAAGAAAATTACGCAAGCACCAGTTCTTGCATTACCAAACTTGCAACAGCTCTTCGAAGTGGAAATGGATGCAAGTGGGTAGGCTACAGAAGTGGTCTTGATGCGAGGAGGAAGACCTAAATGTTGACCATTTTGGAGTGGCAAGAGTTTTGAATGGGGAAGTGTTAACAAAAGGCCTTTGACAAGTTGAAGAAGAAAATTACATAAACATGGTTCTTGCATTACCAAACTTGCAACATCTCTTCGAAGCGGAAATGGATGCAAGTGGATAGGCTACGGGAGTGGTTTGATGCGGGGAGGAAGACTTGCATGTTGACCATTTTGAACTGTTTCATGGGGTGGTTCTCAACTATCCTACCTATGACGAGGAGCTTTCTGCCTTGATATAAGCTATCAAAAAGTGGAAACACTATCTAATGGAAAAGAAGATAGCCATCCACCCAAATCACCAGTGGTTACAATACATGTAGGCCTAAAGCGAGTTAACAGACATTACAAGTCGATGGGGTTTTTACAACAATTTTATTTAGTAATCATGTACAAGAAGGGAAACAAACAAATTAGTCAACATACTTTCAAGGCCACCCACATAAAAATTATAATTTTGGAAACTTTGATGCATGTGGATCCCTTCACCCATGATACATATAAAATGGCATATATAAAATATGAGGACTTCAACGAAGTGTTTCAATAGTTGCAAAGCCAAATTCATGCAAATAATGGAAATGGCAGAGTGACTATCATCTCTAGAATGTGTTAATATAGACAAGACAAGTTATGCATTCCTAAAAGCAATTGCAGCTAATCAAAGAGACTCACGCATCCAAGGTTGTAAGAAATTTTGGTGTAAGGATGTCAATTGCCAGTTGGCAGAGGTATGCACACTAGCCCACGATGCAAGAAGATGTAGCCATGTTCATAAAAGAATGTATGCTTTGTTATACCAACAAGCATAGTAATAGGAAACAAGGTCTATAACATCCTTACTTGTACCACTCATCATGGCGAATGCATTTACATAGACTTTATGAGAGGTTTACCAACAACCAAGAAGGAACATGACTATTTATTCATGATAGTTGATAGGTCTAAAAAGATGTGTGTCCTCGTGCACTACAAAAAGACTATCATCAAGCAAAAAGCAACAAACTTGGTTTTCAGCCAGGTCTAAATGCACTTTGGACTACCATGAAGCATCATTTTAGACTATGATCCTATATTTCCTAGTGCATTTTGAATTACAATGTGGGAGAAGATGGACACAAATTCAAAGAGATATACAACATTCCATCGATAGAAATAAGGGTAACTAGTAGTCAATGTGTCTTTGGTGTAACTTTTATGGGGTTACCATCAAAAGCATCTGAAGACTTGGGATGAAAGTCTAGTATATATACAACACTATTATAATAGAGAAGCGTGAAGCCCGTGCTTCTATTGATAAGTCCCCATTTGAAACTTATTTTAGACATTATCCACCTTCACCTTTGGATATTACGTATGGAACTTTGGATATTGCATATGGTCAATAAGTTGGAGTGAGAATATATCACAAGGGATGCTTTAAGGGAAAAGAAATTTGTTAAGAAGATCACATGGATCCATTTACAACTACAAAAGACATTAAAAAATTCATAGGAAAAGTAGATCAACATAGAACAAAAGAAATATTTAGAGTGAGAAACAGAGTATGGTTACAATTGAACAAGGAGACGCTGCAAGGTCCTAATAAATAAATCAAAGCTTTATGATATGGTCCTTTCAAGACACTGGGAAAGTTTGGAGATAATGCCTATGAATTCAGTGTATCCCTATACATGAGCATTTACTCAATGGTGCATGTGTAAAATCTTAAACTCTATGAGCCATTAATGTTGGATTAGGAAGAGGAGCAGGGCTTTCCTTCCATAGAGGACTTAACCCCACCTACTTAGGCAAAGTTGATAAAGGATACAATTTTGCATAAAAGGTCTAGAACAACAAGATATGGAATGCATTACATTTGTCAGAATAGATTAAAAAGACAGCTTCCAAAAACAACTAGATGATACTCTAAAGAGAAGGTATAGGAAAAAAATCACCTCATTAAATAAAATATTTTGGGGACCAAAAGCCTCCCAAAATGAGGAGGTATGTGATCCAAATTGGATCACTATATATTTTTCATCCATCTCTGTGCTTTTAGAGTGAAAATTTTGAAGAAATCAACTTCTAGGAGCAGTTTTAGCAAAAAAACCCAATTTGGAAAATTGAGGTTTGAAACATTAATTTAATTGGTTAACAATAAACATTTAAACTGTATGTTCACCTCGTTACCCTCGATCTAGTGAAGTACCAACCATACTTATGGTTTTCGGAAATATAAAGGCAAGTCACAAATCCATAATACCCTTTATCAAATCCATAAAACCCTTTATCAATCTTCTAATCATTGGATAAATAAAATGGGCAAACAGTGAACTCAATCATTGATAAATTAGATTCTTGACTGAAGAAATTAGATAACGAAAATTGGGCTCAATAATTGACAACATGTGGTCTATGAGAGAGCTAATCCAACACAATTGCAAATTTGTCCTAAACTCGCGCTCAGCCACACTCCTTTTTAAGAGTGTGGCATACAGGTGGGTCTACTGGAGCACTATTCAACACAATTGCAAATTTGTCCTGGACTTGCGCTCAGCCACACTCCTTTTTAAGACATACCATACAGGTGGGTCTACTGGAACACTATTCAACAAAATTGCAAACTTGCTATGGACTTGAACCAGATATATTCCTTTTTAAGACCTAACATTCAGGTGGGGCAGACAACATCAAGAATGGAATCTTGGTTAAGATTTGCTTAAACCCAGAAGTTTGTTTATCATGGTTAAGATATTGCTTAAACCCAGAGGTTTGTTTATCATGGCCTCAGTTTGTCATAGATTTGCAAGAATGGAATATTGGTTAAGTAATGGTTTGATGTGGAGTCTTGGTTAAGATATTGCTTAAACCCAGAGGTTTATTTATCGCTGCCTCAGTTTGTCATAATTTGCAAGAATGGAATCTTGGTTAAGATATTGCTTAAACCCCAGAGGTTTGTTTATCGTGGCCTCAGTTTGTAATATATTTGCAAGAATGGAATCTTGGTTAAGAAATTGCGTGAACCTAGAAGTTTATTGTGGCCTCAGTTTGTCATAGATTTGCATATATTTGCAAGACTGGAATCTTGGTTAAGATATTACTTAAACCCAGAGGTTTATTGTGGCCTCAGTTTGTCATAGATTTGCATATATCTTACCGCTACTGTTAGATAGCAAACAAGATGCATTTTATTACTAGTTTTTGGACTTCCAGTATACCTGGTACACTGGTTGAAACCCCACAAAAAGGCAAGAATTCAAGAAAAATCAAACTTACAGAGATAAGAGGTATCTCCAGAAGAAATTCGATGACATCTCCAAGTTCATACCATTTCAGTTCGTAGTCCTCATTAAAAGATGAAACTGCTGTACTCAATCCCAATTATAAGCTGAACATTAAAAGATGAAGCTGCCATACTAAATCCCAATTATAAGCTGAACATACTATTGCAATCAATGTTGTTTCTCAACCAAATCAAAGGACAATGCACCAGTTCTCATTTGAGAAAACATGTTTCCATCCTCGAACTTACAGAGAATTCAAGAAAATTCAAACTTACAGAGATATGACTTTATCTCCAGAAGAAATTCAATGAGATCTTAAAGTTCAGACTATTTCAGTTCTTAGTCCCCATTAAAAGATGAAAGTACTGGACTCTATCCCTATTATAAGCTGAACATACTACTGCACTCAATGTTGTTTCTCAACCAAACGAATGGATAATGCACTAGTTGTTCTGATTCGAGCAAATATGTTTCCATACTCGAGATTTCCTATTATAATTGACTTTGCACATACTGCAGGTTTGAAATAGCATTCAAGATAATCATCAAAACATCATATTATACAATAAATATCAAGACCAGAATGAGTAAGAACTGGTTTTGCATCATCCTACAAACACGGGTGAAACACGGGACTACTGCAAATCGATTCCAAACACACGTGGTGAGACTACTGCAAATCGATTCCAAACACCAGCCTAGTTATGGTGTTGTGTTACTCTCATGAATTGAAAGGATTTCGAAAAAATGCACAAATTATTGAAAGAAGTTTGCAAAAAAAACACTAAATCAATTTATTTCTCCCTCAATAAAATCATAATAGAATCCTATTCGTGGACTAACTCAGTCAAGACTTGAAGGCAAGCATCACAACGGCCCTTTCTGTAAGACAGAACCACAGTCAGGAAACGATGACAGTTGTATGCACATGAAGAAAGAACTTAGGGCTTACGCCCAATGTAATATGACAATATGAACTGCAACTATTTAATCGATGACTAAACTTCGTTGATCCTGGAAACATATGCATCACCAATTTAAATCTATCATCACTTCCCCAACTTTAAAAAAGCCGTTAATTGCATTTAGGAGGTACTCCATATGGTTTTCACCAAAGGAAGAAAGATGCCCTCCAGTAGTCACCAAGAGAGTAAGTCACCCTGTGCAAGCACAGAAAAAATAAAAGCGCACTCCCTACGCAGGCGTTATCCTGCTCAGGTTCAAAGGGACTTTCTCAGCCTGCTCCTGTCAACAACCCCAGCTTCGCTAGCGGTATATATTTAAGGCTGTAAATGGAAGAGAGGAAAAAATAAATAAATAAAGCAAACTTTTATTTGAATTAAAAATATGTATTTCACAATTCACACCAGAGAGTCTCCAATTGTTTGATTGCCTTGTGATCAAATAAAATTGTTACCCATCTAATGGTATCATGACAAAATTAAAAAAAAAACACACTAAATTATTGACAATGTAAATATTTTAAACCCGATTTATTTGAGTGCTTCACAACTGAATATCTCCAGTCACTTGCCTCGCTTCTTCAGCGTGGATGTCTTGTTTTGTCTGGCTTGGCGCTTCCACTGTGTCTGATGTCTTGTTTTGTTCCGTCCGCTGGTCTCCGCTGCTAGGGGAGGGGCTGTTCAGCTGGCAAATCCTGTTCCTGTTCCTGTTCCTGTTTAGCTTGCTTTAGCTTCTCTGCTTGGGGAGGGGGCTGTTCAGCTGGCAATTCCAGTTCCTGTTCCTGTTTAGCCTGCTTTAGCTTCTCTGCTTGGGGAGGGTGCTGTTCAGCTGGCAATTCCTGTTTTTGTTCCTGTTTAGCCTGCTTTAGCTTCTTTAAGAGGGGGCAAGCCTTGAAGAGGTGTCCCACCTGATCGCATTTTCTGCAACGATGGGGGATACCTTCGTAGTCGAGCCGCTGTTTCCACGAAAAAGACGTCCCTTGAATAGTGATGAATCCCTGTAGACCTTCTCTGGTATCTAAGTGAACAAGGATTCTTGCATATGCCATCATCCCCGTGGTCTCATATGATTTGTCAAACTCCATGAAAGTGCCCAGGGAATTCCCGATTTTCTTAAAATTATCCTCTGACCAGTACTGAGGGGGTAATCCAGGAAGCCTAATCCAAACCGGGCCGACCCCAATTTGTTCTGTCTCCGGATCGAATAGTGGTGTCCAACGCTTGAGGAGTACTAGAGCATTCCCAAAGCGCCAGGAAGAAAGGAGAACCCACCTGGTGTGGTCAGCCCTTGCAAACCGTAACGCAAACCAACCACGGACAAAAGTCTGGACAAAAGGGATATCAGCCAAATGCTGTCCCCATATTTCCGTGGCCCAAGCTTTCAGTCTAGCCGCCGAATAGTTTCTCCCTTTGATACAACCGACCAGAACTCTGTCCGCATAGTCCATCGTGTCCCCCCACTGAAGGTCTTCCTCAAGTCGAAGTATCATATCAGTGCGCCGGGATTTGAAGCACCTCTGTTTCTTCAAGGGGCGGGAAGGTGGGTGGCTAGGGTTTGCAGAAACCCTCGCCTCTTCCGGAGCAGCGAGTGGGGGGAGGGGGCTTTAGGGATTGAGGGATTTACAGGAGAAGGTGGGTGGCTAGGGTTTGCAGAAACCCTCGCCTCTTCCGGAGCAGCGAGTTGGGGGGAGGGCGGGTTAGGGATTGAGGGATTTACAGGAACGGCCTCAGAGAGAAGGGGAACCGTGGAGAATCTGCCCGAGGGTATGGAATGTGCAGAGGACGAGGGAGGGACAGCCGGCAGGGATTTTCGCATAAATTTATAACCTGCTCTTCGACTGTGGAAAAGAAGCAGCTTCTATGATTCCTCGTGATTTCCAGGGATAACTTTTGAGCATACTCTCTCAAGTGCAAAAAACTTCATCAATTATTTGTCACTTCTCTTCCCTTTTGAATTCTACTTTTGGGTATACGGAATCCTGCCGGAAACGTAGAACCCTAACTCGTCGCAGAAAGTGATGGTCATGGGATATAAAGCACCCCGATCTTAAGACTGTTAACTTTTTTTTATTCTTTGGGTGGAGGAATATAGCTTTCCCTTGATTGAAGGGTTAAAATTAAATATTGAAAAATAAAATTGAGGAGAGAAGTTGATAAAATAGACTTGGCAATAAATTGATTTATATTTTTGAAAATTTACAATAATATATTCATTATTTTTAAATGTTTTGTTTTAATTAATTTTATTTCTAAAATAATTTTTACTTTATATGAATCTATTACAATAATATATTCATTATCTTTAAATTTATTTATTTTTTTAATTCAATCTATAAAATTATCTTTTATATACATGAATCTATTACATATCCAACATTTTTTAATGGGATTAACATAGTAATTATCTTTTTTATACTAATTTATTTCATGTTTAATAATAAAAATTATAAGGAAAGAATGGCAATGAATTTCCATTCGGGAACAAATTAATAAAAAGTCATATAAACATATTCACAAAGAAATGTGATTTAAATACCACATACAATGGCTTAAAAGTTGAGTTTTTTAAGCATTTAATTAATTTATAATAAATGTGTCTTAATTAAATTAAATTGTACCAATAAACTTTATTCATAAATGTATACAATCCCCACTCAAAGATTAAAAGAATCTTAAATTTTATATATAAAAGCTAAATAAAACAAAATAAAATTAAAATTTTTCTTTTTAATATCCTCCTTATATAAATAATAAATGAATTTTAATAATACATGAAACTATATTGAAAAATAAAATGACCATATTATTAACTTTAAAATTAGAATTATGTTATTATCAACTTAGAATTATGTTATTATCAACTATAATTAAAAATAAAGAGAATGGAGCCAAATAATACAAAATAATCTCTTTATAATTCAAATAAAAATTGGAAATAATTGAATAGGAGCATGAGATATGGTATCAGGCAATGGTATAAATGGCCCGCAAGATGCCTGTAAAGGGAGGCGGTCTTTGGGCGTCGTATCACGTGATGCGACAAACAAATTAAAAACAACCCTCCTATTTATAGATGAACAAGATGATAAAACCTACTGTTGCTGATTTTCTTTAAATCATGTGCATTTAAATGACTAAAGTATAGCCATATGATTGTGATTCTGTTTAAATCATGTATATTCACATGATTATGATTTTGTGATAATCATGTTAACTATTGTTATAAGTATAATAATGATGATTTGCTTACATCATGTAATTGAATAAAAATGATTGTTATAATTAAATTTATTTTTTTTAACTTTAGTAAGATTATATTTTCATTATTGAAAGAGTGTCTTAACTCAACCATCACATCAATGATAATCATGTTAACTATTGTTATAAGTATAATAATGATGATTTGCTTACATCATGTAATTGACCATCACATCAAAAAATGATTGTTTGTATAATAATAATTATGTAATTTATTTTTTTTTAAACTTTAGTAAGATTATATTTTCATTATTGAAAGAGTGTCTTAACTCAACCATCACATCAATGATAATCATGTTAACTATTGTTATAAGTATAATAATGATGATTTGTCTTAATTACATCATGTAATTGAATAAAAATGATTGTTATAATTTAATTATTTTTTTTAACTTTAGTAAGATTATATTTTCATTATTGAAAGAGTGTCTTAACTCAACCATCACATCAATGATAATCATGTTAACTATTGTTATAAGTATAATAATGATGATTTGCTTACATCATGTAATTGAATAAAAATGATTGTTATAATTAAATTTTTTTTTTTTAACTTTAGTAGATTATATTTTCATTATTGAAAGAGTGTCTTAACTCAACCATCACATCAATGATAATCATGTTAACTATTGTTATAAGTATAATAATGATGATTTGCTTACATCATGTAATTGAATAAAAATGATTGTTATAATTAAATTTTTTTTTTTTTTAACTTTAGTAAGATTATATTTTCATTATTGAAAGAGTGTCTTAACTCAACCATCTTACATCAATGATTGTCACATCAATGAGTGTATGCACTCAATCAACTCCAATATATCACTCGATCTAAGCAGGAATTGAACCGTCACATCAAGGACTGTCTTAACAAAGCACTCAATCACCGTCTATCCAAGACCCCATAGGCTATAATTAAAATAATTTTGTTTAAATCATGAAAATAAATAAACAAATTAATATAATTATAATATAATGTTATAATTAGGTTGGGATGGTTTTACTTAAATTATGTAAATAAATAAATAAATAACTATTATAATTATAATTTAAGAGAAAATAATGATAAGTAAGAGTGGATGGTTTTGTTTAAATTGTGTAAATAAATAAAAATATTTTTTTAAACAGTGCGTGGGAGTAATTTATATTAGCAAATTATGTGTTTTTGCACAAGAATATGTCTTTTCTGAGTGACAAACAGTATCAAACTTTTTTTAGACAAATTAGAAATGCATAAGCGCGCTCTTAGTAATCATTTAATCAAAATAATGTTACATATATAAATACATAAGTGCTATCTCAAGATAGAAAAACTACCTCGATCACAAAATCAATTAATTGAGCAAATATCTCAACCATGCACCAATATAGGAAGCTAGTTAGTTGGAGAATATCTCCAAATGATGATTGAGACGGGATTTGGCATTTTTGAACCATGAAACACTTGGTCTCCATTTAGGTTGTTCTCTTTCAGTTAATTCGTTTGAAAGTTTAGGTCAAGCGAACAGAATTGGTAAGCGTCAATCGATCCATGGAACGTATCAAATCTTTCACGTATAAGTTTGTTATGAGATGGGCCCACTCATCTCACAATGATATAAAATCATTTTAAACAGATCTATTGTCTAGCCAAGTAGAGATCTATTTGTAATGGGGCAGAAAGCAGCTTCTCCTTTGTTGACATTATTACTAGTATTAGATACTGGGTTATCCATAGCATTACCATACATTCTCTATTCATTGCAGGTTGGTTATTTGTTAGCACGGGTTTGGCTTATGATGTGTTCGGGAGCCCCCGGCCAAATGAGTATTTCACAGAAAGTCGACAAGAGGTTCCATTAGTAACTAGCTCTTTCGATCCGTTAGAGAAACTCGATGGACTTACTAGATCTTTTTAGATCTAACCAACTCCTAAATAATGGGAACAAACTCCTTCTCGAGCCAATTATCTCACTTAAGACAAGTAGGAAATATACACTCTAACATTTCCCCTAAACGATTATTTGTCTTAATTTGGATCAACTAAGGTTTTCACCAATATGTTCTCTACAACAAATTATCTACTATGAACGAAATCACCTCCCGATTAGCAAAGTCTATCTATGATCTAACCTGGCATTTACAAACATTACCAAAATGTTGGCATCCTTATAAAGAAACAACCATCCACCATAAAGCATAGGTACCAACCACTGCAACTATCGGTTTACTAGGATGCCCCTTCATTACATGGTTTATTCAACCATCCTTCCATCACATATATTCATACATGTACATATAGCTTTAACTCTTGTTGCATCACCATCATCATCATCCTGGATTTTCTTGGCTTACTTATAACCATGCTTTGGGTTTTCTCGACTTACCCTGAACCATGCTCCTAATGCTCCTGCATAAGACTCCCAATAAACAAAAAAAATCTATAGGAATCTTTATCCATATGTTTCCTATCTCTCACAAGTTTGTGTTTCTTCATTATATCCTCATGTGATTTATGCTTACCACAAACTACACATCAAGTGGTTTGGAGGACCACAAACCATCAGACCAAGTGGTTTTTAGTTGACCACAAAAATTCCTTTATCATGTGGTTTCCTACTCACCACAAACTATCACTACAAAGTGATTTTTAGATCACCATGAACATTATGCGAGTACACATTGTTTTATCATCATTTGACTTAGTTACAAAAAAAATTACCAAGTACATACTCAAACAGTCTTTAGGACCACTACATTAACTCAAGCATGACACTATAGACTAGCCTACAAATGCAATGTGTGACTCACATTATATTATGATATTGATTATATTCCATAACGCTCACAAACTTTTAATTATCCATCATCATCCAATCTCCATTGTTGCCATCTTCATTAGCACCACAAGCATTATCACAAGTTGTTCTTTGTAACACCCTACTCCCACATATACCCAAGCAACCGGCTATCCGGGGTAAACATGCAATGAGAGGTCGCTATGATATGATTCGACCTCCTAAGTCACCTTAAGGAAGTGGAACCGACAGAAACACACCATACAGACATCATCATCAACATAACCCTTAGAGGACAAGTCAGCCACTCAAACAACTCAATGTCCCTGGGTCCCATTGTTGTTTTAGGTCTCTTGGGCCATAGTTGCTCTCATGTTATGGGCAAGGAAGCGACCAACAACCTAAAGTCACTCTCACAGGCCTGCCTGCCAGTGACCCCGAGATTTAAGCCACTTTTTTAGGCTCAAAGCCCAGGACACTGCCCAAAAATGGTCCATCTCTTCAAATCAGTAAAGTAACATGGAAATAAAAGTACTAAAGCAAATACTTGTTCAAGACCTTGACTGGATCCCTACTAGCCATGCTAGGCATTTTGTCAAACATATCATCGACATGTAACCTACAGGTGTAAACAACATAATTAAGTGTAGGGATCTCGTACTTATCTGAGGATCGTTATAAACCATTGCTCCCTTATGCCATTTTCTACATCATCATCTATTAGGTCATAGGCACATTGTCCATTCACATACAAGTAAAAACATGTTGAGAGCCATACATAGTTGTTGTCATAGAATGTGCATATAACTAGCATAATAGGAACAGAAATACAATCAACATATCAACCATAAAATCCATAAATACATTAGTACCTTTACTCATGAAAATCAAGGGAATGGATTTCTCATTAATGAATGCAATGAACCAACGGAGATGGGACTACCACGTTCCACCCGACTGTAGAATGGTTGAGCCAAATCTCTCTTCATCCATTCACCCCTGTGCCATATTCCAAGCATGAATGTGGGATCTCATAGAACACATCAATCAAAACTCATCCAGGGCTTCCAGAGGCCATCCACCTCAACCCATCAAATAGTGATTCCACCTCACGGTTGGACATCACAAAACCATCATCAGATTGGTCTCCATCCAAGCCTTCTAGGGCTTCCAGAGCATTTGTCCAACCAAGGCTTCTAGAACTAGTAACTCAACCCACATCTTATATAGGACTTCCAATCGTTTGTCCAACCAAGGCTTCCAGGACTAGTAACTCAACCCACCAAGGGCTTCCAGAGCGTTTGTCCAACCAAGGCTTCTAGGACTAGTAACTCAATCCAAGTTGTTACAGGTTTTCTAGAGTGTTTGTTCAATCAAGGCTTCAAGGACTAATAATTCAACCCAAGCTAAGGAAACATGAGAACCAACCAAAAACAAGCAATGAAAGTAAACCCACAACCACCATGGTTATCCAGGAAATAGCAAGGCTAGGTAATCCACTGTCGATCTAGGCAATCCTCAATACTAATGACAGATCATAACCAAGAAACCACATGCATATGCCATGCATGCCAAAACTAGTGAATAAATCATACATGCAACTCGGTACCTACAAGAAAAATTGGTGTAGTTGTTGATGTCGATGCCTTCTTGCGCTTTCTTGCTCTTCCTTTGCCTTCTTTCTCAAAGAATCCAAGTATGCCACACCCTCCAAGAGTGCTCCAAGAAATCTCTAAGTATCCAAGAGCATGAGAGAGGGAGAGAGAATAATGAGAGAGCTCCAACACTAAACTGACAAAAGGTTACCAACTGATCCTCATAAGCCTTTTTATGAATAAGGTCTCTATTTTCTTCATTTTCCTCCTCACATGCAACCTATGACCTTTCACCTCCTTTTTCTCCTAATTTCCATTGTTTTCATAAATAAATGTGCCAAAATGCCTTTTATTGCCTTAGCCATTGCCTTTACCAATTTTCTTAGCCATAAACAACCAAATGAACACCCCCTAGGATGTCTTGACCAACATTCAACTTGGAATAAGTGCTCCAGTCATTTGTGGTTATTGGTTTTAACATTTATTACATGGAATTTTCACCAGGGTTGTTACAGAACCCTCCCCCTTAGGGGA
The DNA here is from genome assembly GCA_031772625.1 of Pinus tabuliformis. Lineage (NCBI taxonomy): Eukaryota > Viridiplantae > Streptophyta > Pinopsida > Pinales > Pinaceae > Pinus > Pinus tabuliformis. The sequence continues at coordinate 804,483,243 of CM062810.1, forward strand.
CACCGTCCTCGGTGTTCAATCACACATATACCTCAGCAACCTACTGAAAGAAGACATATTGCTTATGGAGCTTTATAACACAGCTCGATGTAGTATTTACAATGAAATATCAGCTCAAGACATAACAACATGATGACATACCGCATAGTGGAGCTTTATAACACATCTCGTTATGGTATTTACAATGATCGTCATGTTGAGTGCCAACTCATATGACATCATAACATTGTGATAACATAACCACATGATAGCATAATAACATAACACCCATACCGCATAGTGGATCTTTATAACACAACTCGTTACGGTATCTACATCCATACACGGGTATACATATAACAACATCATCAAAATATATATACCAAAACATATGTCAAATCATATATCAAACATATATTAACATCATATCTAAGCATATATATCAAAACATCATATAGCATATATCAATTATCATAAAGCATATATCGATCACCATAAAGCATATACTAAACCAACATAAAACAAATACTAAACCACCATGAAGCATATACCAAGCCATCATAAGCAAATAATAAACCACCATAAAGCAACTACTAACCACCATAAGCAATCACCAAACCACCATGTCAATGTTGCTTTGCCTCAACCAACAAAAAAGGAAGGATATATGGCCTGCATCTAATCCGCCATCTCCCATGTAGCTTCATCGGGCCCAAAGTGCTTCCATTTCACTTTAACTTGCTCTATTGCTCGGTTTCGGAGCATGAGCACCTTTTTCTGCAATATACACTGAGGTTCCAACTGGAATTCTCCATATGGTTCTACCTATAATACAAACCAGTCAATCACATGATCAACATCTTTAACATACTTCTTAAGCAATGAGACATGGAAAACATCGTGGACTTTCACTGTCAGAGGTAGTGCAAGTTGATAGGCTACTGGCCCAATCCGCTCAATAATACTGAAGGGTCCACAAAATCATGGTGCCAGCTTGGCACATGAGCCAATCTGCAAGGAGCTCTTCTTCGGTTTAATGCGCAAGTACACATGTTCCCCAACCTAGAACTCCTTAAACAACTTGTTCTTGTCTGCATAGCTCTTATGCCTATCCTTTGTTGCCTTGAGATTCTTCTTGATCACCTGCATCTCATGTTCCATGTCTACCAACATATCTAGTCCAATCAATACTCTGCTAACCAGATCACTCAACTAATGGGAGTGTTACAAATCCACCCATATAATGCCTCAAAAGGACTCATCCTCGGTGACTCCTGATAATCGTTGTTGTATGCAAAATCTACCAAAGGGAGATACTCTTCCCACTTGCATTGCTAATGCATCACATACATCCTCAACATGTCCTCTAATATCATGTTGACCCTCTTTGTCTATCCATCTGTCTGTGGATGATAAGTTGTGCTGAAGGCCAACTCTGTGCCCAAACCTGCAAATAACTCCTTCCAAAACTTGGAAGTGAACTTCGCATCCCTGTCTGACACAATCTTCTTTGGAACACCATGTAGTCTAACCACATCTCTGATGAATACCTGTGCCACATCACTAGCTAAGAATGTAGACTTCACCGGAATGAAGTGTGCAACCTTTGTTAACCTGTCCACAATGACCATGATGGAATCATGTTGCTTCACTGTCTTTAGCAACCCTATTATGAAATCCATGGAAATGACCTCCCATTTCCATTCTGGAATCGCAATCGGCTGTAGCAGTCCACCTAGATGTTTACACTCTTCCTTCACTCGCTGACAATCAAAACATCTAGCCACAAACTCTGCTACATCCCTTTTCAGATTTGGCCAATAGTAATATCTCTTAACCCATGTGAGTGTTTTCTGATAAACTAGGTAACTTGAATACGGTTTCGCATGAAACTCCCTCGAGATAACCTTCTTGAGCTCACTGTTATCTGGTACATATATCTTGTCTTGGAACCTGACCAATCAATCTGTTGTAAGACAATAGTCCAAGTCTTGTGCACCTACACCTATACCTATACATGTACCTATACTTGTACCATCACTTGTACCTATACATGTACTATCACCTACACCTGTATTCTGTTGCAACATGTACACAATATCCATATATCTGACATCTTGTTGTCCTGCCCACAAGACCCTGCCTTGTAAATATGTCCCATAAGATCTCATAGTTGCTAAGAGATTCACTTGTACCCGCATGCTAAGAGAATCTGCCACCTTGTTCTCTTTACCTTTGATGTACTTGATCTCGAAGTCGAACTCGTTGATCGTGTCCAACCATCTAACCTGTTTGGCATTCAGATTCGGCTGGTTAAACAAATACCTCAACCCAATGTGATCACTCATAAGCACAAACCACCTGCCAAGAAGATAGTGCCTCCACATCTTCAATGCATGTATAATCATTGCTAAATCAAGATCATGCGTCGGGTAGTTCTGCTCATCCTCGTTTAGTTTCCGAGACTCATAACATACCACCTGTTCATTCTGCACAAAGACTCCACCAAGTCCTCTCTTGCAAGCATCTATACATATTATGAACTCTTTGTCCAGATCTGCAATCTGTAGCACTGGTGCATGTGTCAACAACTACTTGAGCTATTCAAAACTAGCCTCACACTCCTCTATCCATTCAAACTTCTTATCTTTCCTTTAAAATGATTTAATGGGATAAGAAATATGCGAGAAGTTCTATGGACCTCTTGTAATAGCCTGCCAAACCCATGAAAGATCTCACCTCATCCACATTCTTAGGAGCTACCCATTCCATGATGGCTCTTATCTTTTCTGGATCTACTGCAACGCCTTCCTTGGAGACAACATGTCCCAAGTAGTGTACCTTCATCTGAAAGAAACTACACTTGTTGAGCTTAGCATACAACTGATGCTCCCTCAACAACCTCAACATTGTTGCTAAATGCTCGGCATGCTCTTCCTCATTTTTAGAATATACCAGTATATCATCAATGAACACAATAACAAACTTATCCAAATATGGATGCAACACACTATTCATCAAACACATGAATGTAGCTGGAGCATTCGTTAAGCCAAATGGAACAACAAAAAACTCATAATGCCCATACCTGGTCCTGAACGCAGTCTTGTAAATATCCTCCTCTTTGATGTGTACCTAATGGTATCTGAATCTCAAGTCAATCTTCGAGAACACTGCTGCTCCCTTCAACTGATCGAACAAGTCATCAATCCTCAGAAAAGGGTATTTGTTCTTGATAGTCACTTTGTTCAACTGTCTGTAATCAATGCATAATCTGAGGGTACCATCCTTCTTCCTCACAAACAAGATCAGTGTGCCCCAAGGTGATACACTTGGCCTAATGTACCCCTTGTCCAACATTTCCTTTAGCTGCAACTTTAACTCAACCAACTCAGGTGTGCTCATCTTGTAAGGTGCTTTCGATGTTGGAGCTGCCCCTGGCACTAACTCAATAGAAAAGTTTACCTCCCTATGAGGTGGAAACTCTGTAATGTCCTTAGGAAATACATCCCTGAACTGCTGCAACACTGGGTACCTATTCAACACATCAACATCCTCAGCCTCCTTACCCTTATCACTAGAAATGTGTACTACAAATAGTTTGCACCCTTTCCTGTGGCTATGCTTTTCTTGCATATTTGTCACCATCCTAACTGATGTGGCTTTCTTCCTACCCTACAAGACTCTTGGTTCTCCATTATCATCAACACATTCAATGGATTTATCATAGAAGTCAACATTGGTTCTATGCAGATACAACCAATCCATGTCCAATAACATATTATATGAACCCAATGGTAATACATTCAAATGTGTTGTTGTAGGCATACCATTTAAGTCAAATGCGCAAGCTCTTACCCAATGATGAACTCGCTTCTTTGTACCTATAGCCAACTGAACTAACCAAGAATTTGCATGAAACTCCTTATCCAACCCACACTTATCCACCAAGTTAGGACTAACATAGCTATAATTAGATCCAGGGTCAATCAAAATAGAAATAACTTGATCACAAAGCTTACCGTCCATCTCAATGCTAGATGTCCAATGTTTTGCTTGCCTGTTTTCCACAGTTGCATAGATACGAGGAATACTCTGGCCAACATCTCCAACAATCGGCAACTACTGTGCACTATATATTTTGGGTCTACCACCCTGATTTTGTGGACAATCTCTCATGCGATGATCTTTGCCACAAGTCCAACACTCTATGGGCTTCCATCCTCCATACTTGTTCTTCTCTTTAGCTTGATGTCCCTGTCCTCTATCTGAGGCATTGGATCTCTTAGGTGGTGCAACATTCTCCTTGTTATCTATACCCTGTGGCCTTGCTCGATTTTTATAACATTTTCCTTTGTTCTTTATATTACCTCTCCAGTCTGGCTTAGTCTCAATTTTGCGCTTTGGTTGTTCGTAGAAATGCTTTAGCTTTCGAATGGCCTCCTCCAATGATCTAGGCTCATCAAACTCAATCATATCTTTGAATGCAAAAGGTAAACCACTAACAAATCTATGAATCTTAGCCTTCTCCTCCTTGAGGTAAGGCACATACCTCAATAGCTCCAAGAAATTACTAGTGTATTCATCATTTGTCATGGAACCCATATTTAGTTCATAAAATTCTTTTGCCCTATCATCAAAGTACCTCTCTTACAGATACTTTTTCTTGAATAGCTGCTCAAATTCACTCCAAGTCAAATCTTCCTCATTTATGTCCCTGACATTCTTCACGTCTTCCCACCAGATGTTTGCTTTACCTTTAAGATTGAAAGTAGCCACTCTAGCTTTCATGTTCTCTGAGTAGTCGTGCAACCTGAAGAATTTCTTTGTACCAAGAATCCATGCCTCTGCATCTTGTGATCTCTTTATCTCTCCATCAAAAGTAGGTGGCTTCGCTTTCTTAAATTCATCTGGCAAATACCCCCTATCACCCCTCCTATAAGGATGATATCAATGACGATCATAGTGCCTATTTGAACCAGAACTAGAATCATACATGTGTTTATCCCTCCTCCTCTCCGAAGTGTCCAACAATCTTCCATCTCTAACTGTATCATCTCTATCTGATCAATGATCACCATGTGATCTACTACCATATGCCCCATTAGTTTTATCTTCCTGCTCATGACTGATCCGTAGTGGTCCTTGTCGTTGCAAATCCGACAAGCTCTGAAGTATTACTGCATTCACCTCTACTAACTTTTCCTGTGACTGTATGATTCTGTCATTATCTGCCTTACAACTCCTTATCTCCTCCTTTAAACTTCTCAATGTAACTACCAAGTCAGAGGGATTCCCAACACCATATTTCTCTTCATATTCATAGGGAGAGTCTCTATAGTTAACATCTTGGTATCCATTTGATATTTCTTCTTGTAAGGTATAATATGTTAGATAAACCAAATCACAATAAATCAATGTACCTTAGTATAGCTCGGGGAGGATACTTGTCTGCAAGATTACCAAATCAGTGTGATACATGTATAACATAATCATAACAACATATAGACATATGTGAGTAAATGTATCAACTCATAAACATTACTCTAACTAGGATCCAGTCATCAATGCAAGGCCATATCAACAATGCATGCTATGACCTCATGCTATTACTCCATTGTACACATTACCACATGCAACTAGCAGTATGCATAAGAAATGTCAAACCAACTATAAATACGCATAATCGCATGTAGTCGAACATAATCGATCAGTTCTTGTAATCAACCTACAAGACTGATGCATGTAATCAAAATATTCAAAAATGTAACCTAACATACAAGGATGTAAGTAGGTACCATGAAATCAACATGTAAGTGACATGTAATCCATACACAATCAGTCACATACTCATTTCAAATACATTTCATGAAATCAATAACAAATTCTCCATGATAACCATACTACAACCCTAATCTGACATCAAGAAATTGCAATAAGTATATAAGTGTAAGAGACACACATGCAATTGACATGCATGCATGACCAACACATAGCCCATCTAGTCCGAGGGGTGAACCATGCTCTGATACCACTCTATAACACCCTCCTCCCACATCTACCCAAGCAACCAGCCAGCCGGGGTAAACATGTGACAAGAGGCCACTATGATATGATTTGACCTCCTAAGTCACCTTAAGGAAGTGGAACTGATGGAAACACACCATACAGACATCCAACATCATCAACAGAACCCTTAGAGGACAAGTCAGCCACTCAGACAGCTTGTCCATGGGTCCCACTGTTGTTTTAGGTCTGTTGGGCCATAGTCGCTCTCATGCTATGGGAAAGGGAGTGACTAACAACCTAAAGTCGCTCTCACAGGCATGCCTACCAACGAATGTGGACCAAAATTATCAGTGTTGTGCCAGAGATCCCGGGATTTGAGCCACTTTTTTAGGCTCAGAGCCTAGGACACTGCCCAAAACTGATCCATCTCTTCAAATCAATAAAGTAACATGGAAATGAAAGTACTAAAGAAAATACTTGTTCAAGACCTTGACTGGATCCCTACTAGCCATGACAGGCATTTCGTCAAACATATCATCGACATGTAACCTACAGGTGTAAACAACAGAATTAAGTGTAGGGATCTCGTACTTATCTGATAATTGCTATAAACCATTGTTCCCTCATGCCATTTGTTGTATTATCATCTATTAGGTCATATGCACCTTATCCATTCACATACAAGTAAAAACATGTTGAGAGCCATACATAGTTGTTGTCATAAAATGTGCATATAACCAGCATAATAGGAACATAATTACAATAAACATATCAACCATCAAATCCATAAATACATCAGTACCTTTACTCATGAAAATCAAGGGAATGGATTTCTCATTAATGAATGCAATGGACCAACTAGAGATGGGACTACCACATTCCACCTGACTGAAGAATGGCTGAGCCAAATCTCTCTTCAACCATTCACCCCTATGCCATTTTCCAAGCATGAATGTGGGATCTCATAGAACATGTCAATCAAAACTCATCCAGGGCTTCTAAAGGCCATCCACCTCAACCCATAAAATAGTAATTCCACCTCAAGGTCAGACATCACAAAACCATCATCAAATTGGTCTCCATCCAATCCTTCCAGGGCTTCCAGAGCGTTTGTCCAACCAAGGCTTCTAGAATTAGTAACTCAGCACATAGCTTATACAGGGATTCCAGAGTGTTTGTCCAACCAAGGCTTCCAGGACTAGTAACTCAACCCACCAACGACTTCCAGAGCATTTTTCCAACCAAGGCTTTTAGCGCTAGTAACTAAACCCAAGTTGTTACAGGGCTTCCAAAGTGTTTGTTCAACTAGGGCTTCCAGGACTAATAACTCAACCCAAGGTAAGGAAACATGAGAATCAACCAAAAACAAGCAATGAAAGTAAACCCACAATCACCATGGCTATCTAGGAAATGGCAAGGCTAGGTAATCCATTGTCAATCCAGACAATCCTCCATGCCATTGACGAATCACAACCAAGAAACCACATGCATATGCCATGCATGCCAAAACTAGTGAAGAAATCATACATGCAACTTGGTACCTGCAAGCAAATATGATGTAGGTGCTAATGTCGATGCCTTCTTACGCTTTCCTGCTCTTCCTTTGCCTTCTTGCTTCAAGAATCCAAGTATGCCACACCCTCCAAGAGTGCTCCAAGAAATATCTAAGTATCCAAGAGTATGAGAGAGAGAGAGAATAATGAGAGAGCTCTAACACTGAACTGACAAAAGGTTACCGACTGGTCCTCAGAAGCCTTTTGATGAATAAGGCCTCTATTTTCTTCATTTTCCATTATTTTCCTTCATTTTCCCCCTCACATGCAACCTATGACCTTTCACCTCTTTTTTCTCCTAATTTCCATTATTTTCATAAATAAATGTGCCAAAATGCCTTTTAATGCCTTAGTCATTGCCCTTGCCAATTTCCTTAGCCATAAACAACCAAATGAACACCCCCTATGATGCCTTGCCCAACATTCAGCTTGGAATAAGTGTCTAAGTCATCCATGGTTATTGTTTTTAAAATTTATTACATGGAATTTTCACCATGGTTGTTACATTCTTTTATGTTCCTTTAAGGATCACATCTTCACTTGCGCTTTCATCACTATGGGATTTCTTCTACTTGTTTTTGTACCTGCATACACAAACTTTATGCTTCTTTCTGCAAACAACTAGTTATTGATGTCCATGTAAAATAAAATCCATCCACTGAGATAAATGGGTGTCATCCATTATACTTTCCAGTTCTATAGGAATCTTTCTAACCTACATGCTTCATCAACAAGTTAAACTCTCATAATCATAACTTGGTCCCTCACATTCTGATATTACTTCATTTAACATCCCCCCTGAATCGAAGACTAATGTGATAGCCCCTTTGGGAAAATTCCCCTCTTACATACATTATAAATATACAATGTATTTTGATTATAAATTAAAAATACTTGAGAATTGGGACACGAATTCCAGAGTTTGAGGAAGGATATTGCTTGTGATTTGAAGGAATCTTGATTGTTTCATGACAAACATTGAAGGTTGGTAAGTGTGTGATTAAATGGACTGGTGCCATTAATCTAGTTGAGGAAGAAGGACAAGGAGCCATGCTTGCATTGGATAAATCCACAAGGGATAAAGGACAAAATTTAAATGGAGAATGGGTTGCGTTAGTAGCAGGGAAAGTTGAAGTCAACTATGTGGACAAAACCACGGTAGCCAAGAAGGAACAGATGACAACAATGTCTTCCAACGCAACCAAATGTTGAAGTTGTAACTAGGTTCGATCTTCATAATATAAATCTATCGTTGATGTATTTATTATATTTACTATATTTTTGTCAAAGCATGTTCTCCATGCTTAGAGTCAAAAGGGTCGAAATAAAAATGTACTTGAGCCATGTCCCACTTGGAAATTTGCAAGAAAATAAATTTGAATTTCATTTTCGAGTCATAAGCCCACAAGATGACTAGGTTGGCCCCCCTTGGACAAGTCAGCCCAGTGGCACCTATTGAACCCTCTTGGACAACTATATATAAGAGACAGTTCGACCTCTTAGAGATTTCATTTATTCATTACATCATATAGTATCTTCTACACCTAAACAAAGAAGAAGAAGGTTGAAGTCAAAGGAGAGAGAAGGAAGTTAAGACACAAGAAGAAAATTGAAATTTTTACCCTACTGCAACTCACACGTGTGGATAATTTTTTGTGGAATAGGGCCAAATTTTCTTAGGTAATGGCCGGTCAAAATTCGACCTCTACTGCAAGACCAAAATTATGAGTTTCACCAGTTTCGAAGAAGTTTTACTAGTGTTGACTTTGACTTTTGGAGGAGACTTGGAGGAGGGTTTGACTTGGTATCTTTGTGGAAGTTTGGTCTTGGTCTTGGTCTTGGATATCTCTCATTTTGATCTGATTCTATAAGATAAGGATTGTTGGGATTTACCCTTGTGGATTTTGCCCTGGTGTAACAGCCCTGGGTTAAAAGTTCATGTAATAAAGTTAATAAAGGCAAAATAAGAACAAGGTCAAGGGACACTTATTCCAAGCTGAATGTTGGGAAAAAATATTCTAGTGGGCATTACTTGTTGTGTTTATGGCTAAAGGGAAATTGGAAAAGGCAATGTTAAAGGCTTTGAAAAGACAAAGAGGCATTAATTGGCATTTTTTTAATGAAAATAAAGGAAATTAGGAGAAAAGGGAGGTGAAAGGTCACAGGTTGCATGTGAGGAGGAAATTGAAGGAAAATAATGGGAAAATGAAGAAATTAGAGGCATCAATAATAAAAATACATCAGAGCATCAGTTGGTATCCTTTTGTCAGTTCAGTTTTGGAGTTAGTCTCAGAGAGGAGAAGGAAAGCAAGCAAGCAAAGGAAGGACAAGGAAAGCAAAGGAAAGCAAGGATCAAGCAAGGAAAGGTTGGATCAAGTAGCTTCAATAGGAATACTTGCAGGTAACATATTGCATGTATGGTTTCCTAGCTGTTTTGGCATACATGGCATATGCATGTTTTATTTTGGTTTCTTTGTTGTCGATGGCATGGATTTTGTCGGGTTTTGATAGTGGTTTCAGCCTTGGCTTGCCATTTCTGGATAGTCATGGTGTGATGGGAATCTTTCTTGGTTGAGCTTTGGATCGCCAAAAGGTTTTGGATCTAGGTGAGGTGGTCTCAGGAAAATCCAAAGGGTTGGGGGTGGAGATGGTTTTCTCCAGGAAGCCCTCAATAGGTGGGTTGAGACAAGAAAATTCCTCAAAGGATTATGAAGGAATTCTGAAGCATCCAAGCTTGGTTTGGTTTTTCTGATCTCAGGACCAGTTTAGGTGAGATCACGGTATGTTGAGGGTGGAGGTAGTTTAACCTCTGGATTCCCTTGGTTGTTTATGGATGGATTTATCCCATGAGATCCCACATTCGTGCTTGTAATATGGCACAGGGGTGATTGGCTGAAAGAAAGATTTGGTTCAGCCCAATCTATGGTTGGGTGGTATGTGGAAGTCCTTGATTTGGTTGGATTTTTTATGTGGTAAATAAGAGTTAAGTTCCTCTTTCTTTTGATGAGTAAATGTACTTGTTATTATTTGGCTTTAATGGTTTTTATATCATTGTTATTTATCTAGTTATATGTTGATAATAAGCATGGTTAATTAACAGATCTAAGTATGACTCTTAACACATTTCCATTAATGAATGTATGGTTAATGAATGCACGACCTAATTGGTGTTATGACAACTATTGTGAGAAGGCATTGACCTTTCTTGTTAAATTTCAGACAAGTTTCCAGATCCTTATGTTCAGATATGCATTCATGACTTATAGGTTGCATGTTCACCATGTGTTTAATGAAATGTCAATCCTGATTGGGAGGGGTCAGGTCAATTCCTAGTTCAATTTTTTGTTTATAAGCTTTGTTTCTATGTCATTTATCATTTCTGGAAGTTTCACTGAGTTCTGGGCAAAGGCCTGAGTCCTGGCCTTAAAAAAGTGGCTCAAAATTTGGGGTCGTTGGCATAGAACTGACTAGAAAATTCCATAGTCGCATGGAGACATACTTATCAGTGCGACTGGAGGGCTACAATCACTTGCATGCCTTGGCAAGGGAGCAGATAGGGCTCTAGATCAGTGAAAAAGAGAGTTATCTTAGGGGTTGGACACCTCAAGGGGTTGAGTTGCTTCTAGAGGTCATGTAGCACCTAAGGGAAGTCAATAAGGTCTTAAGTTACTGACTCCATTTCCTTAAGGTCATATAGGAGGTTGAGTCTTATAATAGTGACCCTCGGCTCATGTTTACCCCAGGCAAATTGCTAAAAGTGGGTAAATGTGGGAGGAGGCGGTTACAGGGTGGTATTAGAGTGGGTTATGCTCTCTTTTTGGTTAAAGTTTGATGTTGTCATGCATGGGGTCATGGTGTATAGTTAGTATGGTCATGCATGATGTTTTTATATTGATGTGATTATGATTATATATGTATCACACTAATGTGGATTGATCTTGCATATGAGATAAGCCTCCCTTGAACATTAATGAGGTATGGTTTTGATTTATTATCTATTTGGTTTATTAGACATGGTACACTTGCAGGAAGAACAAAAGAAAAGATGATGAGAAAAACGGTAGACTATAGTTACCGTGACTCTCCTTGCAGATCAGTTGAGCAACAAGGAGGGGAGCATCCTCTTGGTATAGCAGATACATTAAGGAGTTTGAGGGAAGAGATCAGAAGTTGCAAAGTAGACAATGACAGGTTGGTAGAGGCTCAAGAAAGACTTGCAAGGGCTCAGGTAGAGGTCAATGCAATGATTCTTCATAGCTTGTCAGAATTGCAAAGACATGGACGGTTGAGGATCAATCAAGAGTAGGAAGATAAAACTAATGGATTCTATGGTAGCAGGTCTCGGTTCAGATACAGGTTGGATAAAGGGGATACAATTACAGGTGGAAAATCACTGGATACACCTGACAGGAGGACTAGTATGTATGGGCATCATTCTAGTTCTTCATCTAGGAGACATCATCACAGTCATCACCGTCATCATCCTTATAGGAGGAGTGAGTACTTTCCTGAGGAGTTCAATAAATTCAAGTTGCCTACATTGATGGAGAGATGAAGAAGTCAGAAGATGTAGAGGCATGGTTTCTTGGGATGAAGAAATTATTTAGATTGCACAACTATTTAGAGAACATGAAAGCCAAGATAGCCACCTTTAGTCTCAAAGGGAAAGCATATATTTGGTGGGAAGATGTGAAGAATGTCAAGGGAATTTGGGAAGAAGAGTTGATTTTGGATGAGTTTGAGAGACACTTCAAGAAGAAGTACTTGTCTGAGAGGTACTATGATGACAGAGCTAAGGAATTTTATGAGTTGTAGATTGGTTCTATGACAGATGATGAGTACACTAGTAGGTTCCTGGAGTTGTTGAGGTATGTGCCTTATCTCAAGGATGCGAAGGTTAAGATCTAGAGATTCATCAGTGGGCTTCCAACAACATATAGAGATCATATTGAGTTTGATGAGCCTAGATCATTGGAAGAAGCCATCAGGAAGCTAAAGCATTGTTACGAGCAGTCAAAGCGCAAAGTTGAGCCTAAACGTGATAGGGAAATGAGAAAGTTAAAGGGAAGTGGCCACCGAAGCGGGGAAGACCTCATGATGTAGGTGAGAAAGAAAATGTGGTTCCTTACAAGAAGTTCAATGCGGTTGAGAAGGGACATGGGTTGTAGCTTGGAGAGCAGCAGAACAGAGGTGATGGTAGGGGATCGTTGTAGTGTTGGATATGTGGAAAAGTTCATCGCAAGAAGGATTTTCCATTGTACTAGGGTGGTAGGCCTTAGATCTATAGTGCTCATGAGATGTAGACAATTGGAGATGTTGGTCATAGCATTCCTTAGATTTATGCAGTTGTGGACAACAAGTAGGCAGATCATCAGTCGTCCATTATTGAGATGGAAGGTAAGCTCTGTGGTTAAGTTGTTTCTATTTTGATTGATCCTGAATCTAATTATAATTATGTTACTCCTGACTTGGTGGATAAGTGTGGCTTGAGAAAATAAGTGCATGCAGGGTCTTGGTTGGTGTAGTTGGCTACATGTACTGAGAAGAGAGTTCATCACTGTATAAGATCTTGTGCATTTGAGGTGAATGGTATGCCTACAACAACACATCTGAATGTACTGCCACTAGGATCATATAGTATGCTTTTGGGTATGGATTGGTTGTACCTTCATAGGAGCAAAGTAGATTGTTGTGACAAGGCTATTGAGTGTCTCGATGATAATGGGGAAAAGAGAATTTTGTAAGGAAAGAATAAGCCTACATCAGTGAGGATGGTCACCGCTATGCAGGCTAAGCTCAGTTGCAAGAAAGGATGTGTGATGTTTGTAGTCCATATCTCTAGTGACAAGGGTAAGGATGCATAAATATTCAAAAGGTACCTTGTATTACAACAGTTTTAGGATGTGTTTCCAGCAAAGATTCCAGAGTTTCCTCCCCATAGGGAAGTTTACTTTTCTATTGGGTTGGTACCAGGGGTAGCACCATAATCAAAGGCACCTTACATGATGAGCACACCAAAATTAGTAGAATTGAAGTTGTAGCTGAAGGAAATGCTTGATAAGGGATACATTAGGCCCAATGTATCGCCTTGGGGTGCATCAATATTGTTTGTGAAGAAGAAGGATGGTACTCTCAGGTTGTGCATTGATTATAGGCAGTTAAACAAGGTGATGATTAAGAATAGGTAACCATTGTCGAGGATTGATGACTTGTTTGATCAGTTGAAGGGAGCATAAGTGTTCTCGAATATTGATCTGAATTTGATATCATGATATCATCAGATATGCATCAAGGAAGAGGAAATCTACAAGATTGCTTTCAGGACTAGGTATGGGCATTATGAGTTTGTTTTAGTTCCATTCGATTTGACTAATGCTCCAACTACTTTTATTTGCTTGATGAATAGTGTGTTGTGTCCTTATCTGGAAAAGTTTGTTATTGTATTCATTGATGACATCATGATATTTTCTAAGAATGAGGAAGAGCATGTCGAGCATTTAGCAGCAGTGTTGAGGTTGCTAAGAGAGCATAAATTATATGCCAAGCTTAGCAAGTGCAGTTTCTTTCAGACAAAGGTGCATTACTTGGGGCATGTTGTTTCCAAGGAAGGCATATTGGTAGATCTAGAAAAGATAATAGCTATCATGGAATAGGAAACTCCTAGAAATGTGGATGAGTGATCCAGATATTTTAACTTCAAGGATGCATAAAAAATTGCGTTAACCAACTAACTTAACACATGAAAAAGAAGTGGAAATCATAAATCAACCATGATATCAAAGGCACACAAATGATTTGATTACAGAGTTCACCCAATGTGGGCTATGTCTTCGGGCCCTGCTCAAAGTGGGGAGGCCTTCTTTCATTAAGTGGCAGCAAAGAAATGAATTGCAATCAACTTTACAAAAATGACCCTTATACCTCCAATATTTGTCATGGACGAAAAATGGAGACATCAATTAGATAAACGGGCTGCACGGTTGGATTCTTGGTGAGAAATCGTGTGAAAATGACTATAAAATTGTCCCATTCTGGCACTGTCACTTCTGGACCCCAAGGGAATCTTCTCAGCATCAAAATAGATTCCTCGTTCAAGGTTCCACCCCTCCTAGATGCTCAGGGTTTTGTTGATCAAACCCGCTCTGCTCTTCGCCGGCCTGCTCCCATGGAAAATGTGAGGGGTTTAAATTGTGAAGGATGGGCAGAATTACCAATGTAGTGCCAACAGCCGTTGGTGGCAGAAACTATGTTAAAGTTTTTGGGTTGGGGCGGACTGGGTTCAAAACTCGCGCACCCAAATGCTTCAGAATGTTTGCAATATATGGCATATGGTTTTTAATGTTATGTTATGTTTGGGGCTGCCCATTGGCAGGCCGACCCACACGATATAGGCGGGTTCAAAACTCCCCTGCCTCCTCTACGTGGCATTATCATGTGATCGGGTTGGCAGTTATATTGAAACATATATGTTATGTCGTTTTTGTGTGATTTGGGTGGGCCCGGGTCTCCCGATGACCTAACCCATTTTAATTTAAAAAATAAATATAGTTTTTGGGTCCGTTGGGGGTGGGGGTGGTGGCATGGGTGGCAGCTCGCAAACCCAAAAATATATATTTTATTTTTTATTTTTGTTTAGAACCATACAGTTAAAAAAATTATGCCAGAAATTAAGGGTTACTGGACGAATTAAGGAGGTGACAAATTCACCCTTTCCAACTATCACTTTCCATGTGTCATCTCTTTGCCAAATTGTTGCCTCATTAGTGACTACCACTTAGCCAAGTTTGACCAGAACTTTGACCGGCTATAACTTGAGCATACAAACTCGGATTTGAGTATCGTTCACATCGTTGGAATCAGGGCGACAAGCACTATGATCTGGTCCTAGTTTCACTTCAATATAATGATTTTTATTTTTGAGCTATTTTAAGGCCACTTCTATTTCTGGAGCCACCCAAATCATTCCTACCCACTAATGAGCTTTTGGACTGCCAAAAGCTTTATCAGTTAGTTGGCAAGTGAGGGAATTATTCCCACACTTTTCCCTTCTCAATCCATCGGGCCTTACTTGGATGCATTCTCTTGAAACCAATACGAGGGTACCCCATGTCTCCCCATCATGAAGTCCTGATCTTCTTATCAAGAATGATATCCTCTGGTAGTTTGTCTAAGTATTCAGGTGAAAAATCATCCACTGTAGGAACTTGTCCAACCTCTTTGGTGTCCATGATAATGGAGGCTCATAAAGCTTCATTTTTTCAATGTTCACCACTGAGTACATCTGCATGTATGCTAGCAAATCGAGATGAAAGACATTGTCTCCAATCTTCTCCAATATGGTGAATGGGCCGTATCAGATTGTTCTCAAATTCTTTCCTTCCCCTTTCATTCTATCTTTTCTGATGTGGAGCCACACTTTGTCTCCAACCTAGAATTGGTGATCGACTTGGTGTTTGTCATGTCGAGCTTTGTATTAAGCTTGACTTTTCTCCAACTGCTCCTGCACTACCTGGTGAATCATTTGAATTCGCTGAATGAAATTATGTGCTTTGTCCCTATCATCTTGCCCATTGGAATATTCATCTCTCCAAAAGACCATGTCTAAGGGATCCTTTGGCAAATAGCTAAATCATGTCTTGAACAGTGAGCTCTGAGTGGATGAATACACTGCCTGGTTGTATGCATGTTGTATATAGGGAAATTGCTCGTCCCATAACTTGGGATGCTTGCCACAATAGCCTTAGAGTAAGTGTATCACTGTGCAGTTGACAACCTCTGTTTGTTCCTTGGTCTACAGATGAAATAGTGTGCTCCTCTTCAACTTGATATCCATCATTCTCCACAAACTCATCCAAAACTCTCCAAGAAAGTGAGAGTATCAATTAGACACAATGGATGTGGGCAACTGAAAGTGGACACATACAAATTGGAAGAAGAGATGAGCAGCCTGCTCTACAGTAACCTACTTTTTACAAGGCATTACTACACACATTTTGCTAAATCGATCCACAACAACATACAAATAGTCATGACCTCTCCTAGACAAAGGCAAACTTCCTACAAAATCCATTGACACACTTTCCCATGGACGATTCAGAATAAGGGGTGGTGTTTAGAGCCCCAATTTTTTATTATTGGGCTTGCTAACTGAACACAACACACATCCCTTTAAATATCAAGTCAAAAAAATTTTCATGTGAGACCAATAACACAATCTCTGCAAATGACACAAAATTTTCCCTACACCAAACTGACCTGACATAAGAGAGGTATGTGCCTCTCTGATTACATGTATTCTTTCATTGTGGGGATACAAAGTTTTCCAAGGTGGTACAAAAAATTTCCCTGCAAATGGTAATTATCCACCTGTGATCCATGAGTCAACTTTGCATAAATCTCTTTAAAATCATCATCATCAACATATTATTCAGCATAACTTTCAAAAGATAAAGAGGCATTTTGAAAAACTATAGTTACTAAATAGGAGGGCGAGAAAGAATATCTGTCGCTTTGTTGTTGGTGCCTTTTTGTATTTTATTACCAATTGAAATTGCTAAAGGAATCCATCTGTCTGAAATGACGTGCTTGTTGAAGCTTGGTCTGTGAATGGAGGTACTGCAAGGGCTGGTGATTTGTGTGAATGATGGTCTCCTTTCCGATCAAATAGTTCTTCCACTTCTTCACACTTTGAACCAAGGCATACAACTCCTTGTCATATGTGGGTTAGTTCACAACAACTTGGGAGAATGTCTCTGAATGGTAACATACAAGTTTCCTCTGCTGCATCAATATTTCTCCCATGGCGTATCCACTAGCATTTGTCTCGATCTCAAAAGGCTGCTAGAGGTCAGGTAAGGCCAAAATTGGTGCGATACTGGTCTTCTCTTTCAGTGTATCAAAGGATTTTTGTTGCTTTCCTCCCCACTGAAAGGTTTGCTTCACACTTGTTAATGCATGTAAGGGGGATGCAATGACAGAGAAGTTGGCAATGAACCTTCTCTAGTATTGTACTGCACCCAAAAATCTATGAACCTCTGTAACATTGGTGGGTTTATGCCACTTTAAAATCACATCAATTTTAGAAGGATCTATTTTCAATTGTCCACCACTGACAATGTGACCCAAGTAAACTAAAGAGGTCTTACCAAATTCACACTTAGACATTTTGACATACAATTTTTCTTTTTGCAAAACATCAAGCATCTTTTAAACATGACTCACATGATCATCCCATGTCCTACTGTAAACAAGAATGTCATCATGATACATAAGTTCAGAATCATCCAGAAAAGGTTTGAAAATATCATTCATCACCCTCATGAATGTGGTCTGAGCATTTCATAGTTTGAATGACATCACCATCCATTCAAACAACCCTTGTTTCATCTTGAATGCAATCTTCCATACGTCATGTTCTGCAATCATGGCCTAGTGATAACCACTGCGCAAGTCCAGTGTGAAATAGACAACATTTTTCAATTGATATAGCAAATCATCAATGTGAGGGAGAGGGTACTGATTCTTCACCGTTATTTTATTGAGTGCCCTATAGTCTACACATCCTCCATGTGTCTTTGTCTTTCAGCACCAACACAATGGGTGAGACGCATGGAGAAGAACTTGGCCTTATGACCCCATGGTTCAACAATTCTTTTACCTGCTTCTTTATCTCCTCCATCTCAATGAATAACAACATTTACATGCCAATGTTGGGTAAAGGAGCATCTTGCTGCAAGTGAATCTCGTGTTGGATCTCATGCTTTGGAGGCAACCCACTTGGTTCCTGAAAAAGCCCATCATAGTTTGAAACAATTTCATAAAATTCCTTTTTATGAGTGGGATCACAACCTTGGAAAGCTTCAGATGTCTCGACATCTTTTACTCTCACAACCATGAGCATGCACCCTTTTCTAGAATTAATCAATCTCTTCATCTGACCTGCGCTTACAAGACCGGCACTGATTTTGGCTTGATGAGCTCTAACAATGTATTCCACCTCATCTTTCGTGAAATGATACTTGTTTTCATGGCAAAATAAAATTGCTTTCCTATATTACAATTACAAACTCCCTAATACAATATCATAGATATCTAAGAGTACAACATCAAGATCAACCTTATCTACTAGTTTGGATGCAATCACAAATCTAGCTCTGTACTACTTGGTTACATGTAATTTTGCTTTATCACACACCCGACAAAGAGGGTGGGGTCTTAGATGAGGCTTGGTCACTAATCTTAACTTTTTAACCAAGGATTATGAAATCAAAGTTTCTTGTGATCCTGGATCAAACAAGGTTTCCACTTTAGTATGTTTCATTACAACTCTAATGTGGAACAATTCAACTCTCTTTCGTTCATTAACAAGAGGCTCATTTGAAGAACTTGTACTTTCATGCGATCTAGAATTTTCATTAGCATGAATTGAAAGAGTACCTTGTGTGCCCACTACTGTGATCAGTGCCTTGTCACCAGAATCAGATCCAAGGTCTTATTGTGCGGTTGCCACCGTCTTTTGCGTATTCTTCCCACCAAATCTCTTTGGCTTCAATTCCAGATGCAACTTCCAACAATGTTCATCGTCATGGCCTTCTTTCTTGCAATGTGTGCAAGATGGCTTTGCTCCTTCCTCATTTTTGGTTGTAGTTGCATTCATGTCCTTTCCCTTGCCTTTTCCTTTGAAATTGCCATTATGACGTTTAAAAGATTATTTCTTCGGTTGCTCTTCTTTATCATTCTTGTCCCTACTTTTAAGGTGATTGACCTTCACATTGGTCACATCAATAGTAGCAGGCTCAATAACAACAAAGAATGTCTGATGTAACTATGTAAAGCACCAATATACTTTGTTACAATTTCGGGTGAATCAAATGAAATGCCCAAATTCAATGCTTGTTTTCTAAACTCTTATGTGAAGCTTTATACATTTTGACCCTTTCCTTGCCTTAAATATTGTCATTCCATGAAAGACTTTTGTCGATAACCCAAAGGATAAAACTGATATTTTAATGCAAAAACAAAATTGGACCAAGAAGAAAGGAGATTACCCCAATTTTTGCTGAATTTACGCAACTCTCTCCCACCAGATGAGAGTGGTGCCACTCAACTGAATAGATGCTAATTGGATATTTGCCTCATCTTCCTCGATCTATTGAATCCGAAAAAAACCTCGATTTGTCTAATCCAATTGTTTGGTTTCTATGCATTACATTCTCCATTATATGCGGGCAAATCAAATTTTACGTCTAGCTTAAACAACGACTTCTTAGATGTTTTCCTATGATGCTTGTTAGAGTGATGAGAATAAGAAGAAGAAGAACTATCACTAGAGGATGGAGAGGGTGGTTTAGGAGGCTCTCCTCTTCCACCTCCATGATTTACAGATGCATGGTTATCTGGCTCTTTCTTCTCAAGCTTGATTGTCTTCTCATATTATGCAAACAACTTGTCAACTTTCTCTTCCATGGTGAAGAAGATCTTGCAATAATTTCGCTCTTCCTCCATTCGAGCTTCCTCATCTACTATGTTTTGTCTTTGTGGTGCATGCCCCGCTTTGGGATCAAATGATTTAAGTTTTCCTTCTCCTCTTTCGAGCTTCTTCCTGGTTAGCATTCACTCATGCTAACCAAACTTGATCAAAATATTTTAACTTCAAGGATGCATACAAAATTGCATATAAAAGAGCATGTTAACCAAGTAACTTAACACATGAAAAAGAATCATAAATAATAAAGAAACCATGAGATCAAAGGCACATAAATTATTTTATTACGGAATACACCTAATGTGGGCTACGACTCCAGGCCATGCTCAAAGTGGGGAGGCCTTCTATCATTAAATGACACCAAAAAATGAATTACAATCAACTTTACAGAAATTACCCTTATACCTCCAATATCTATCATGAACGAAAAATGGAGACCTCAACTAGAGAAATGGGTTGCACAATTGGATTCCTAGTGAGAAACTGTGTGAAAAGACTATAAACTTGTCTCGTTCTAACACTGGCACTTTTGGACCCCAAGGGAATCTTCTCATGATCAAAATAGATTCCTTGTTCAAGGTGTCGTCCTTCCTGGCTACTCAAGGTTCCACTGGTCAGACCCGATTCGATCTTTGTCGGCCTTCTCCCATGGAAAATGTGAGGGGTTTAAGTAATGAAGGATGGGCGGCATTACCAACGTAGGGCCAACAACCCGTTGGTGGCAGAAGCTATGTTAAAATTTTGGGTTGGGGTAGACCGGGTTCAAAACCTGCCGCGCCCAAATGGTTCAGAACGGTTTGCAATATATGGCAAATGGTTTTTAACGTTATGTTATGTTTGGGGCCGCCTGTTGACGGGCCGACCCACATAGGTAAGGTGGGTTCGAACCTCGTTGAGCTCCTCCGCATGCCATTATCATGTGATCAGGTTGGTGGTTACATTGAAACATATATGTTATGTCATTGACATATGATTTGGGCGGGACCGAGTCTCTCAGTGAACCGATCCATTTTAATTTAAACAATAACTATAGTCATTGGGTCGATTGGGGGTGGCGGAAGTGGCAGCCTGCCACCCAAAAACATATTTCTTTGAAATTTTTTTAGAACCATATAGTTAAGAAATGTAGAAATTCTCACTATAGATCACCTGATAATGCAATATACTAAAGCAAAATACTTGATCTACTTCTACAAACAAACTTGCGGAAGCTTAATCGATTTTGAGCAAGATCAAATATAACACATATAACAGATAAAGAAGAAACAATCACACATGAAACACAGAAGAATACTTTGGGGAAAGCCTCAGTTAAAAACCCCAATATTTGTATTATCATACAAGTGGAAATATATCCGGATTACACAAATCTTTAGCTCACAAGCTATCTAGCTCTCAGTACAATCCCTCACTGCTGCTCATAGATAGAATAGACAACACATATGCCTTCCTTCAGTCCTCCAAGCCTCCTATTTCCTTGCGCAGTTTCTCTTGGGTCCTCCAGCTCTCACCTGTGTAAAACTCACCTCACACACTGCTCTAACCTCTATATGAACTGCACAATCCTGAAGGAATGAATTCCTTCTGCATGCAAGAGATATCCTCATGGGAATATTCCTGCAACTAATAGTACATTGTCCCTTCCTTTAATCTCAACTGGGTCTCTGTCTGAACTGACATGCATGAGTTATTTATGAGAGAATATTCAGTTATTTGGAGAACACTAGTTGCATGCATGCATTAACTGATTGAACTCACAATTAGTTCCACAAATTGTTTGGAACTAATTTAATTGGACTTAACTCAGTTAACTGAGCTAACTAATTACAACTCATCCTTATCTCCTTAATTAAGGGATAACTTCCTCAATCAAAGAAATAATTGTTGCATGTCTTCACATAGACTTCATGTTTGATTTTCTCCAACTAATTAACTCAAGATGAATTAATTAATTATTTTTCAAACAGTTGCTGAGATCAAATTCGAATTTTAATTCTCAATTTTAATTTAGGGACTAATTAAAATTGGAATGTATCCCGAAATGCTATCTATAGCAATGTTATTTTTAGCATTTCTTGTTGCTATTTTCAACACTCTCTCTCAATAAGAAAGGGATTATCTGCGACCCCGATCCTGTCTCTATGGAACTCGAATTTACACTTTGACAAAGCATTAGTCAAAATGTACGCATCTTGCTCCTCGGTCGAAACATACTGCAACAACTGATCCTATTCACCACACAATCTCAAAGATGATGATACCAGATGTCAATGTGCTTTGACCAGTCATGAAATACTGGATTCTCAAAGAGTTTGATACAACTATGATTATCACAATAGATCACAGTTGGATCCATCCTCTGATCAAACAAACCAACTAGAATTTTCCGCATCCAAATGGCCTCACATGATGCCTGGCTTGCAACCATGTATTCAACGTTTGCTGAGCTAAGTGCAACTGACCTCTGTTTCCTGTTGTACCAAGAAATTGCAGCTGAACCAAGGTTGAAAATTCCTCCTAATGTGCTCTTCCGATCTAATGGACTCCTTGCCTAATCTACATTTGTGAAGCCCTGAAGCTTCACCCCCTTTGTCCATATGTACCATAATCCATATTGAGATGCGCCTCTGAGGTATCTCAGCACATGCTTAGCTTCCTTCCAAAACAACTTGGTAGGCTGAACCATAGCTTGACTCAGCTGGTTCACCGTAAAGCAAAAATCTGGTCATGTGTTCACTATCATCAATGAACCCACAAGCTGCTGATACACAGTAGCAGCTACTACCTCACCTGAAGTAGAATCCTCCTTCCTCCAGTTACCTGCTAGAGGACTCTGCATGGGCTTGCACTTCTCCATGTGGAATCTCCTAAGTATCTCATTGGAATACTTGCCTTGAGACACAAACACTTCCCATCCTTATGCCAGACTTCCATGCCTTGAAAGTAGTGCATGAGACCCATGTATTTCTTCTCGAACTCTCTTGCAAGATCCTCCTTGCAAGACTTGATCAACTAATCATCACCTGTTAATATTAGATATTCAACATAAAGAACAATGATCAATGGATTACCTTCTACCATGATGTGTTACAGGTTCACATCCGCTTCACTCTTTGTGAAGCCCAACCCAGTGAAGTAGCTATCGATCTTGGTGTACCAAGCACGAGTGTTATAGACATTTTTGGGCACTGCAACCCCAAGCATGAAATGTCCATAAACCAAGGGCTCCTAAGTCCTTAAAGTGTTGTTCTAACCCTCAAAGGAACAAGGTCAACTGATTACAGCTTCTCCCAGAAGTTCTCCATGAAAAAACTGCTCAGAATTGGTCAAAACAGGATCATTCCAGCTGCTCCACTGGACAAGTGCGTTGCATCTCACCTAAGTACACTGTGTGGGTGCGTTGCATTTCAAAAAGCCCTTCTATGGGGTGTGATGGGCGAGAAATGACAAAATGGCAGTGTCATTCCACGAGGTGGAGAGGCAATGGAAGCTTCCCGAAACTTCTCTGTGACACTTGCCTCTCTGAATTCGACCAAGGATGAGTAAGAGATGATAAATATCCAAGTGGAAGCAAGAACTATCAGAGGGAAGACACTAATCAAATCACAAGTTGTCTCATCCCCCTTACAGATATCTATATATGGATCCCTCATCCCAGAGATCTAGAGGCTGGATTTTGCATATTGTAAGGAATTGCTATTGGTTTCTTGAGACAAACATCAGATTGTTGGGTGATCTAAGCTTTGTATGAGGTGAAAGAGGGGCTTCTTGCTGAGAGGTTGATGCTGGGTCAGAACAACTGGTTGTAACTCCTCTTGGCTCTTTCTTGTTTATCAATAAAATCTATTCAAGTTTTCCTCCATACTCTTGGTCATTTATGATTGCTGCATTTGTTGGTCAATTTACAATCTGATCCTAGATTGTTTATGATTATAGATCCATGTTTTGTATAGTGTTGTGCTACTATGGTCTTACAGGTACTCTGTGAAGCTGGGTGTGCAAGGGAACAAGTAGCGAAAGACTATCAAGGAAGAGAGGAATCGAACCAGGAGATTAGTGCAAGACAGAGGTTGGTCTTCTTTGTTCCTCTCTATCTATACTTCATAAAGGAAAAAAAAACGAAAGTAGTTATACTTTGTTTGTTTCTAAGGCAGCTATCACACCTTAGTGGGATAAGCAGTTCTGAGTAGACACTTTTCCTCTAACAACGAGGTGCTTGCTTCAGCCCGTACAAAGCTCTCTTGAGTTGACACACATGCGACTCACGATCGAAGGACTCAAAATCCTTTCGGCTACTCTATGTACACCTATTCCTCAATCTTTCCATTAAGGAATGCAGTCTTCACATCCATCTGATGGATCTTCCAACCCATCTGTGCTAATAGTGCCAATATCGATATGATAGATGAGTACCTTGCTACAGGAGCAAAAGTCTCATCATAGTCGATCCCCTCAAACTGTGAGAAACCACGGGCAAAAATATTGCCTTATGTTTCTCCACACTACCATCAGTAGTTTGCTTTACCTTGTAAAGCCAATAAGAACTCACAACTGACTTGTTCTTCGGTCTTGGAACCACATTTCAAACATTGTTCCGAACTATGGAGTCATACTCCTCCACCATAGCATCAACCCAAACCGGCTGCTGCACTGCTTCCTCAAAGGAAGATGGTTCAGTCTCTACACATTCCCCAACAAGGGCCATGTAACCAGTGTACCGCTCAAGTGACCTCCTCTGTCTGCGCTGACAAGATGGCTCCCATGTTCTCTCTCGCATCCATCAACAATCTGTCAGCTTCCCTTATGCGTTTCCGCCCATCTCTGGAAGACTCTGCATGAGTGGATGTCTCCACTCCGGAACCTATGCATGGGGCTACTCTGCATCAGTCTGAGGCTCCTCCTCCTTAGGAACCAAAAGTTCCTCCTCTGCATGCAACTTGAGCTCCTCTCAAGGGAAACTCACATGGCCTCTGCTCATCAAACTTTAGATCTCTGCGTACCATTGTCCTCTGACTGGTAGGCAAGAAACACTCGATATTTGTGGGGTGTATTAGTGTACCCCACAAGTATCCCCAACTCAGTTGTTGGCTCAAATTTCTTTCGGGCATCTTGGTCACATGGAAAAATACCGATGAGACAAAGATCTTGAAGTGACTCACATCTGGTCTCTTCCCAGAGAAATCTTCCTCTAGTGTCTTCATCCCAGTATGCGATGCGGGCTTTTATTTGGCAAGTATATCATTGTTTGCATGCCTCAGCCACAAATGAAGTGCTAAGCCTTGGTCATGCAGCATCGCCCGAGCTGCTCCCACAATCGTTCTATTCTTCTTCCTTTAGGCCACCCCATTTTGTTGTGGTTATGGGTGCCGTCAAACTTCCGTTTAATTCCTTCCGCAGTACTGAATCCTTAAACTCTTGAGAGACATACTCAACACTATTGTCACTCTCAAGGCCATTATCTTCTTCCCTGATTCCTTCTCAACCAAAGCTTTGAACTCACAAAACTTGGAGATGGTCTGATCCTTTTCTGCATGAAATAGATCCAGCACTTACGAGAAAAATCATCAATGAAAATATCATAGTACCTTTGTTTTGCAGTGGATGCTGTCGAGAATGGTCCACACAATATGTATGAACTACTACAAGATCACCTCGCATACTTATCCCAAGGTACAACCTTTGCATGTATCTTATTGCTCAAGTTTACCTTGGGAAGTCCGGTAGAGATTTTTGCTGCATGATCTTCAAGGCCCATGATTGCAAGTGGCCAACCTTTTTTTGCCATAACTCACAATTCTTGGCTTTGCACCAACTCTGCTTTGGAACTCAATGCAAGCACAGTCATCT